>VXAD01010087.1:153478-251582 GCA_013399195.1 Dicrurus megarhynchus | reverse complement strand
CCCGCGGTCACGTGACCGACCGTGCCTTAAAGGGGCCGCGCCGCGCCCCGAGGGGATCGCGAAGGGCGGGACCGGGGCTGTCCCCTCATGTCCCTCCCCGTCCCCTCGTGTCCCTCCCCGTCCCCTCGTGTCCCTCCCTGTCTCTCCCCTTCCCCTCGTGTCCCTCCCTGTCCCTCGTGTCCCTCCCTGTCTCTCCCCTTCCCCTCGTGTCCCTCCCTGTCCCTGCCCACAGCGGTACCTGCAGAGCTTGTGCGGATGATGAGGGGTCTGGAGCAGCGCTCTGATGAGGAGAGACCGTACAGGGCCTCTTTATTCCAGAGAAGACAGAGGGGAACGCGGCAATCCACGTAAATACCTCAAATACCCATGGGAATCTCAGCAGTCCGTATAAATACCTCAAATATCCATACAAATATCTCATAAGGGGTGCCAAGAGCGTGGTTCCAGACCCTTTCCAGGAAGGGTGCTTTGGTATTCCCCCTCTACATCAGGGAACTCGTAATTCCTGTATTTTCCTTCATTTTTCCCGCAGCTCACTGTAGTTGTTGAAGATTCTGGTGCTCTGCCATGCAAAATCTTTACTTTCTTGTGGGAGCTTCTGTTCAGAACTGTCAACAGAATGGATCTTCTGCATCATCCGCTATGCCAAAATAAATCTTTACTCATCCTGCAGGATATTAATTCAAAATACTCAATATAATTTTTGCCTGTACTTGCAGCAAAGAGAAGCATGGCCAGGGCGAAGGAGGGGTTTTATTGTTTGGTTTGTGTGAGTACCGAAAGGAGCTGCACTCAACTGTGTTTGCTCTGTGAAGTCTCACTGTGTGTGAAGTGGCAGTGCAGGGAGGCCTCGCAGGGATCAATTCCAATTACCCATCATTACTCCCTTTTGCCCCGTGACTTGCTCCAGAAAAGCATCCGAGTGCAGGAAAACAAATGAATGCAAACTTAATTATACAGCCAACCCTTGCTGCTTTGGGGTCAGAAAATGGAAATATTCCTTTTGCGTTGACATGGTGATCTTTGCCCTGTGTCCATGAATTAATGTCTATCAAAATGAGAATTAAATCCAACTTATTTTCTCCTTCCAAATTCTTCCCAACACAATTCACTGAAGTGAGAGCAAAATGTAGGCATTCAAATTCTACAGACTTCTAGAACTGAAAACAGTCTGCCAGGATAACCTCCCCTTATTGAAGCCATGGGATTCTGGCTGTGTGATGACGGAATTCAGGAAAATCAGCTGATTTCCAATGAGCTGGGACAGCTCTCTAGTGTATCCTGCCCACTCGTTCTCATGGCTCGTTTTCCTGGAGTTCTTGTGTGCATCATTTGTGTAGTTCCATCAGGAGGGTTCATATTCCTTACTCTCCCCGGAGAACAGATGAAATAATTACAGTTTGCTTCTGAGCAACATCCAGCTCCCAGTGTGTGATCCTGAGGACTCTGGAGAGCTTTTGCTGGTGTGGATCATGTTTGTGCTCAGCCATGCAGGCTTTAGTTTTTCCTCACACCGAGTCCCCATGCTTCTGATCTTGCTGT
Organism: Dicrurus megarhynchus; assembly: GCA_013399195.1. Classification (NCBI taxonomy): domain Eukaryota; kingdom Metazoa; phylum Chordata; class Aves; order Passeriformes; family Dicruridae; genus Dicrurus; species Dicrurus megarhynchus. Next base: position 250,040 of record VXAD01010087.1, on the reverse strand, counting down.
TATTACAATGTGATGGGAATGAGAGACTTTCCAGCACTTCACTGAGAGGCTGAGGTGTTCCTAGCATTTGTCAGGAGTGCTTTTCATCCCTGAGTGCTGGCATGGATCTCCCTAAGGACAGGGAACTTTGGGGATCAGCTTCCTCATCATGAAGATCAGCCATGAGCAAGAGGAGACAGATTGATCCTCAGAGTCCTGGAATATCTTTTGCTCTCATTTTTCTTCCAGGGCTGTTGAGCAGCAGCTGAGCCAACAGCAGAGACAAAACCTGTGCAAAGCCACCCTGCAGGCTGGAGGTGCAATGTTTCCAAAACAGCCCAGGGAAGTCAATGGCTAGCTGCAAATTTGACAGCATAAAACAAGACAATAGAAATAAAAAGCAAATAAAAGACTTCAAACTTCATTGTAACATCTTTCATCAATGCTGAATTCCCATAATTGCTAAAAATAAAGTAGGAGTGGAGCAGAACAAGGTTCAAAAAGGAGAAAAAGAACAAAGTATTCCAGTAGCAGAAAAATAGAAATCCCTCACAAGTTGTTTTCCTGTGACTGAAAGCACATGTGAAATTGGGCCAAACATTCACTTTATAGCTCCCAGGGCTGAAGCGATACCTACCAAGTAGTGTTTTTTCACTGCTTCCTCTCTGAATTCTTGAGTTCATTCCCTCGACCCTCTGGGGGTGTGTGGGCTCCAAGCCCAGCCCTCATTTGCTACTGAGTGAACAGGACTCTGTTCCCATCTCAGGGCTGCCTCCTGTAGTTCCCATTGTCAGGGAAAGTTCCTTTAAGGGAATAGCTCTGGTACTTCCCAAAGTGACCTTTCCTACTCCCAGACTGCCCTAATTATTTGCCTCTTCTTAGAGCTGTAAGATGATAGGAACCCTATGAACTCACTGCCTGCAGCAGCATCCCAAAGCAAGTTCCTAAAGACAAATGGAAACGTTTTCCTCCATTGGAAACTTTCAGGATTATCTTGTCTTTGCCAGCACCCCTTCAAACCTAGCACATTCTTCACAGAGCTTGGTCAGTATTTTTGGCTGAAGGCCCAGAAGTTGGTGAGGGGCCATTAGTAGCAAGTGCAGGTAATGACAGGACAAGGGGGAATGGATTCTAGCCAACAGAGAATAGGTTTAGATTGGATATTAGGAAGAAATTGTTCCCTGGGAGGGTGGGGAGGCCCTGGCACAGGTTGCCCAGAAAGAGAAGCTGTGGCTGCCCCATTCCTGGAAGCGTCCAAGACCAGGTTGGATACAACTGGCCAGGTTTGGAGCAACTCAAACCATTCTGGGATTCTATGAGCTCCTCAGCCTTTGAAGAATTGACCAAGACCCAGAATCAAATGTAGTCCATAGGAGAAAATGCGGCCTTTGGTATTTGGCGTTTGGGAGAGGAATGTCTCCAGAAGGGGAGACTCCACGCCCTCCCCGGGCAGCCTGTTCCCGTGTTCTCCCCCACTGCTGCTGCTCAGATTTATCCCTCAGTGCTGGAGCTATTTCAAGGCACGCTGTTTGCAGAGCTGCTCAAGGTGCTCAGCAGGCAAAGCTCTGCCCCTGGCTCTGGTAACAGCCCTTCTGTCACTGCCTTGGAGCCACTGCAGCCACTCACAGCCTCCGCCTGCTGAACCCATCCAGAGATTAGATTTGATTACACAAGAATTCATTAGGATTATCTAATGATATTAGGCACCACTACTCTGCCAAATTCCTGATGAGTAATGGCTTGTAGTATTGCAGCCATGTAGGAAACCCATAAAACTCTGTTCTCTGACCTTCGCTTCAGTTCCTGAGTCACGGGCTTCAGCTTCTGCATACCCTTGCTCCAGAGCCACAACTACAACTCCTCTGGAGTTATTTTTAATTGAGAACTAGTGCAGGGGGAGGTTATGTTGATTTGAAACACTGGCTAATCTGGGCTTGTTCCCATTCATCAGCGTTATCCTGCTGCTTTAGAGAGGGAAACAAGCAAGGAGCTGGGCACCATTCCTACCTGTTACCCACGGCAACGAGTGGGTGTGGGTGGGAGTGAGCGGAGGGAAGCCTTTCCTTCACCTAAATCCCAGTTAAAGCGATACAGTTGTTCCGCAGGCAAACACTGCATCCACCTCTGCACGGCTCTGGCTGCTGCCAGCCAGCCACAGAGAGCAGGAAAATTAGGGTGTAACTGTGGGAAATAACCTTGGCTAATATTTAAGGACAAATAATTGCATAATACAATAAATAAATGAAATATTACTATTGTTTATTCGCTGCTGGTCGTTCTGGCTGAAGTTGTGATGTTGCATTAGCGATACCCCCGTGCCATAGTTTTAGTGAAGAGGAACCCCAGAGACACTCGCTATTTCCAGAGTCTGAAGCCGTTTCCTGCAGAACAGCCGTGACCCTGCTCAGCCAAGGGCTCGCACCTGAGTCACGGCAGAGGTGACAGCACCTGTGTCAGCAGGTGCCCACCTCAGCCGTCACCTCCCTGCTATTCTGCGCTCCCCAAGCCGTGCTGACACCTGGTTTACTCAGTGTTTACTCTCCCTGGCTGCTTTCCCCGCAGCCTCTGTGCCCGGTACCCCTATACACTCGCCCCCCACCCACTATAGGGCTCTGTGCGGAGCCCCCCGGACCAAAACACATCCGCGTCCCCAGCCCGGGGGTCCATCCCCATCCCCGACCGCACGGACCCGGGGGTTCACCCCCATCACTGACCGCACGCACCCGGGGGTTCACCCCCATCACTGACCGCACGCACCCAGGGTCCATCCCCATCACTGACCGCACGCACCCGGAGGGTCTCCGCTGCCCCCTGCCCGGAGCGCGGCGCTGGGCACGCTGGGAGTTGTAGTCCTGTGGGACGCCCCCCCGCGGCCGCACGGCGGCGGCAGGACTCGGTTACCCAGCATGCCTCATGGGTTATTTAAGGCGCGGCGGCGGGCGCGGAGCGCAGTGACCATGTGGACGCGCGGCTGAGCCGGCGGCGGGCGCAGCCTCCGGGAGCGGGACCGGGAGCGGGACCGGGAGCGGGACCGGGAGCGGGACCGGGAGCGGCTCCGGGAGCGGGACCGGGAGCGCCGCCGGAATGGGGCTGCCAAGCCGCGCATAGCCTGCCCCGCGCCTCCGCAGCCAGGTACGGCCGGGAGAGAGCGGGCACGGCTGGGGAGGGAGGGAGGCGGTGAGTGGCCGCCGGGGCAGCCCCGTCCCGCAGCCCGAAGGATGCAGCCTGGTGCTGGGCGGGGATGCCCGGGGGATGCAGCCCGTTGCTAGGCGGGGATACCCGGGAATGCAGCCCGCTGCCGTGCAGGGATGCATTCCGCTGCTCGGCGGGGATGCCCGGCCGCCACAGCCCTCGCAGGACCGGGCAGGGACCCCTCCGCCCTCCCGGCGGGTCCCGCAGCGCTGCCGGACCGGGGTCCCGTCCCCTGGACCACCGCGGCCTCGGCAGCGGAGCTGCGCGTCCGCTCCAACTTTCCCCGTGTTTTTGCCCCCGTACTCGGGGCTCAGCTGCGAGGGATGTTCCGCGTTATGTAAACACTTGTGAGCGCCGATGGGGACTTGGCTATGGGCGATCTTCCTCTTAAATGGTCAAAAAGCGGGCAGCTGTGGGTGGATGTTTCGGAGGGTCCCGGTGACTGGCCTGACAGGCCAAATATTTGGCTGTTTCCTGGACTACAATAACTGGACTTCAGCGGGGGAAGGGGTGGGGGCACATGTGCATTCCCCGTCCATGTACGTGGGATGTGCCATAATCCCGGGCGGCTTTACGTCTTCATGCCGGGTGCTCGACTCCTGCGGGTTGTTCGGGGCTGGCGCTGCCCCGTGGCTCCTCCGGCTGGGCACGGGTTCCCTGTGCCTGTTGCTGTGCGGGGCTCCGGGGGCTTTTCCGCGGAGCTGCTGGGGACAGTGGGCTCCATGCAGCGGGAGCTGCTGCGGCTGGCTCAGCCTTTCCCCTCCCTGCCCCAGGTGGGTTTGCTCTGGCTCCCAGGAGTTTGTCTAAAAAGACTCCAACAGGTGAAAGGTTTGAGTTGAATTTACTGCTGTGCAGCGGTTCTGTGCCTGCTCAGCCACGGAAGGATTGGGCTGTGGTCCTGCTGCTCACAAATCATGAAGGGAGAACATGGCTAATACAATCCAGATCTTTACCTGATGAAGATTTAGCAACCGTGAATCGTGCGGGGAGTAGTGTGTGTGGGAGCCGTTGGTTTTATTTATTAATAAGCGTCGGTACCTGTGCGTGTTTTATTTCTTAAAGTGTGTTTAGCTATTTGCCTTTGAGGTTCTTTTCCTGTGCTCGGAAATTTGCCTGGTATCCCAGGACTTCCAGACCTGTTGAGCCAGAGCATTGGCTGACTCGCAGCCCAGGCCAGAGGCCCATGGTGGAGCTGTTTTCCTTGCAGGGTTCAGCTGTGTGAGTGTGGGATGCCATGTGAGGCCACTATGCCTTCCTTTCCCTCTGTGGTTCCTCTGTGGCCAAGTTAATGGGCTACCAGGCACTGGATTTCTTGTTGGTTCATTTTCTGTACCTTCATTTACGCCAATTTCCTCACACAGCAAGTATTCCAGGTTCTAAATGCCTGGTGGTTTTGCTGGTGTAAGTGCCTGAAACAATAACAGCAGTGCGGGGTGTTGTGGCTGGAGCAGAGCTTGGCTGCCCAGCACTGGCTCTTCAGGGAGTGGAGAAAGTCGATAGCATCCATCAGGCCAAAGGTTCAGCTGTGACAGGACACTTGGTGAAGCAAATGTGAAAGTTGACCACTGTGAGACCCAGCAGCTCGAACTGGTGTGGAGGTGTAGTGCTCAGTGTGCCTAAAGCAGAAGAAGGAATCACTGTGAAAATAAAACCACAGTTCCAATGCTTGTTTCAAAACAAGCAGATGCTGAGCTGATTATTTCTCATGTTTTCTTTAAGCTGCCTCTTGTTTGTCAATAATGGGGGTTTTTCTTGTTAAAATACCTTACTTCCCCAAGATTAAAGTGTTTGCTTAGATGAGGGCTTTTCCCCCCCATCTGCTTGTTTTGCAGTGTTGATTAAGCCTTGAAAATAGTTTCCTCTTTCAGGGTTTCATAAATTAGGAAGTAAACAAACGAGTAACTTTGGTTTGCCTTTGCAATCGTGGGTTGGAGCTTAGCTCGGGGAAATGGCGTATTTTTATGAGATGTGCTAATCCTGAACACCATCGTTGGAGGGTGGAAGAGGCCTTAGTGAAGAGCACAGGAGGGGGAGCATTGGGTGTGTTTCTTTGGTGGTTGTTGGTGGAGCTGTAGGTTGGGATGAATGGAGCTGTCCTGGGACTGATGAACAGGGTGGAGGGGGTGTAAGGGACAGTTGTGATCTCTGGTTATAAATGAGAAGTGTAATTTCAGGAGGAATTCTTCACAGGCCTTGGAAGGGGCTGCCCAGGGAGGTGGTGGAGTCCCCATCCCTGGAGGTGTCCAAGGAATGCTTGGATGTGGCTGCTCTGGGCTGGGGACAAGGTCGGGATCAGGCACAGCTTGGACTCGATGCTGGAAGTCTTTTCCAGCCTCAGTGGTTCTGTAACATGATCTTATCCACAGCACCATCAATCCTCTCATGTTCCCTCAACAAACCCGTTTTGGTGTGGCGTAGTCTAGAAAATGCACAAATCGAGTTAAAGTGAAGAAATAATCTCAAGTCCTGGCAGCTCACAAGTGAGGCCATTGCAGCTTAGAGTGAGACTTGCAAACTCAATGTCCTGCTGCTGGGTGGTGTGAGGTCTTGGTCTGATTTTGTAGTAACTCCTCTTGCAAAAGACAGTGCTGAATGTCCCTGACAGCATGGCAGCATGAGAACAGGGCCAGGCAGTGCAGGGGTGGCAGGTTTGGGGTGAATTTTGGGGTTCCAGCTCCTCTAGTACTGTGTGTGTGCCAGAGGGAAGGGAACAGTCCCAGGGGATGGTCAGATTGGGGTAGTCCAGAAGTCCAGTCTGGAAGGAGAAGCTCCCTTTGGCTGCTTCTTGTAAGATGAGCTGGTCTCTCCTGGTAAATTGCTGAAATGGACGGTATTGAGGTGGAACCTCTTGTTCAGTGCTGTCAAGCAGGATTAAAGCAGATCCCAGCTATCTTGAGCCCTTGTCTGGTTCCTGCTCTTGAATTGAAGCCATCAGAAGAGCAGGTGTTGCTTGTTCTCATGAGAACAATGCTCTCTTGGAGCAGGTGTAGCTGCTCTTGGCCACCTGGGCTCATTTGTGCCCAGCTGGGCAAGAGACCAGTGGCACCTGAGCTGTCCCAGCACTGGTGTGGCATCAAGGCCAGGGCAGTGCCTGTCCCCTGTACTGGGCACTTCTGGGACCCTCAGTGCAAGAAAAACATTGAGGGGCTGGAGCATGTCCTGGGAAGGGAACGGAGCTGGGAAGGGGCTGGAGCCCCAGGAGCGGCTGAGGGAGCTGGGAAAGGGGCTCAGCCTGGAGAAAAGGAGGCTCAGGGGGGACCTTGTGGCTCTGCACAACTCCCTGACGGGAGGGGGCAGCCGGGGGGGCCGGGCTCTGCTCCCAGGGAACAGGGACAGGAGGAGAGGGAACGGCCTCAGGCTGGGCCAGGGGAGGCTCAGGTTAAATATGAGGAAAAATAACTTCCATTGAAAGAGTAGTCAAGCATTGAAATGGGCTGCCGAGAGCGGCGGTAGAGTTCCCATCCCTGGGGATGTTCAAAGATTGAGCAGAAGTGGCTCCTCCTGACATGGTTTGGTGGGTACAGTGGTATCAGTTGGGCTCGATACCTGGGAGGTCTTTTCCAACTTCCATAATCCTGTGATTCTGGCTGGTTTGTTGACTGTGGTGATTCCTCAGTGCACAGCAAGCTCCTTTGGAATATCTGATGTGTCAAGTTGCAAAGTGTGCTGGGAGTCTTTGAGACATTATTACCCCATAAATACAAGATAGTTGTAGGATTGTCTTAAAGCCAGGAGGAATCTCAGGCTCCTGTGGGAGGTGGGATGAGGGTAGTGGCTCTGTAGTAGCTGGTAGACGAGCTGCTGGCTTGCCCGTGGGTGAGTGTGAGGGAAGGCGGCCTCACCAAAGCAGTTTATGGAGACCAAAGGGTTTAGAGGCAGAAAATCATGTGCTGCTAGAAAGTTATGCAAATGTAACATCTCTGTCACAATGAGACCGTGGTGTAAATCCTGATTCCTAAAAGTCTGCATTACAGTATGTCCCAAGTTACTTTCTTCTGCTAAGATGGCAACAGAAACTGAAGGTGTTTGGGTGGGCTGGAGCCTTTTTTTGTGCTGATTGTGTGTGATAATGCACAAGGGGAGTCAAAAGCTGCCCAATTTGATCCGGTGGCCTGTGCTGGGTGGGGACAGGTGCTGCTTTATGGGGTGCTGTAAAGGACCAGACTGGAAGAGCCAGCAGAGAATATCCCTGTGCTGTGGGGCCGGATGCTGGCTGTGTCCATAGCTGTTCCGAATGATTCCTGTGCTCTTCCGCCGAGGCTGCTGCGGGAGGCAGGATGCCAAAACTGCACGAGCTTTGATCTGGCTCAATATTCCTGTCTAATTTCTGCTCCCTGTGGACACTACAAAAGCACTACAGCAATTATTGCCTGGTTCTCTGCCTTGGCATGAGCGGGCAGTGGCTGGGGATGGAGGCGGATCCCTCTTTCCAGGGTGCTGCAACTACTTGTTAGATTGGCAGAGGCTTCCAGAGGCTCCTTGTGTGGCTCGTGCTTGTGCTGTACCTGTTGAGAAAGTACATTTCTAGGTCTTCAGGGCAGTTGTGGTTTATAGGATCGAGTTTGCTCAGAGAAGCTGTGGCTGCCCCATCCCTGGGAGTATCCAAGGCCAGGTTGGACGGGGCTTGGAGCAACCTGGGATAGTGGAAGGTGTCCCTGCCTGTGGGAGGGGGTGCAATGAGATGGTTTTCAAGGTTCCTTCCAACCCAAACCATTCTGGGATTCTATCTTGTGAAAAAGATGAAGATGAAATGGAAACTACAGGAACTGTAATTCAGGCGAGGAAAGCTGCAACATTCAGCTGTGGATTCTGAACTCAGAGGAGTTTCATTTTCATACTTGTGGTTTTGGTTAAGCTTGTCAAAACTTGGATCAGAACTTCCTAGCAGTGTTCTATGGAAAATAAAATGTCAGTTCATATCTGAGCAAGTTAACCCTCTGGAGAGAAAAATGGGTTGGAAGTGTGCATGGAAGTCTGTGTTATTTGGGGATTTGTGGCTTGTGGCAATGTAACTGCATCCTCATGTGCCAGAATGCCAACATGAGGAGTGGTGCAGGAAGCTGAGCATTCATATCTCACTGATAATCCTCCCTGGAAGTGTCCAAGGCCAGGTTGGACAGGATTTGGAGCAATCTGCTCTACTGGAAGGTGCCCTTGCCCATGGCAGGGGCTGGAACGAGATGATCGTTCAGGTCCCTTTCAAGCCAAACCAGTCTGTGACCATTTGGCTGCACAGGTGATCAAAGGAGGGGGAATAGCTCTGAGAAATGGAAGTGCCAGATGTTTCTGGGTTAGGATGTCAGGTAATGCCTCTGCTTTCGGAGTAATGCGATGCTGAGCTCTAAGGGAACAGGTTTGGATGATTGAACCCAATGTCACGATGGACGCAGGCAGTTCATTCTCTCCTCATCCTGCCTGGTGCATGATGTCTGTGGTCAGAAGATGGTAACCTCTGAGAATGCACATGGAAGAAATCTCTGGTCATAGAAGGCCAAACAATGGCTGCTGCCCAAGGGTTGTACTTTGTTTTTGATTTTATGGAATTGTTTAGTAGCAGTTTTGCATGAAGCTTGTATAAACATTTCTTTTGTGCCTTGGCCTATCCTGTCCACTTCTTCAGAAATTCAGAAATCTGCCAAGAAGTTGTGAAGAAAAAAGCTTTGTTTGCAGTCCAGCTATGTCCCATCTGCGTCCCACTGCAAGGAGAAACACATGGCCACAGATGCAGACGCCAGCCTTGGCTGGCTGATGGTGCTTGATCTGAAGGGTTAATTGAAAACTTCTGATTAAAATAACTCTGCAGTCCTTGGATGCTCCTCTCATAAGTGTTCAGTAGATTCAGATGCTAGTGCTTGTGGGTGGTTCAGTATTTTGAACTTTTGCCTTCTAGAAAATTACAGTTGGGAGGCCAACAGGTAAAAGTCAGTCTGGGAACTGGAGCCTTCATCTGTAAAGGAGCCCGGCCCATCAGGGCTTCTCAGCTCAGCAGAGCTCAAAGTAGGTCCCCTGGCCACCAGTGGCTCTCCACACGTGCTCATCATGTGCTGGCAGTGGCTCCTCCTCTTGGGCTGGTTGTCCCGGGCGCTGAGGTTTTATCCAGAGAGCCGGGAGCCTGCGGAGGTGTCCGGGAGGGGCGAGCGGCGAGCGCACCCACGGGAGGGTCCTGAGCCTCGGGCGCACGGACGAGCCCTCGGAGCCTGCAGGGGCTCGCTAGCGGGAGAGAAGCGTCGGCTTCGCTGCCAGTGGGGACCCAGGTGTGCCGGGGGACACCCTGCAAAGCGCAGCCCTGGAGACCGACAGCAGCAGCAGCACCATGGAGGAGAGGGAGCCCCCGCCGAGGTGCGCTGTGGGAGCGGGGACCTGGAGGGGAAGGTGCTGGGCGGTGGGGACAGAGAGCGTGAGCGGCTGCAGGGGGATGGAGGCTGCTCAGGGGGACAGGTGAGAAAAGCGCACTGCTGACTTTAGGGGGTGTTGCGTTGGGTAAGGAGCGCCAGGAAGGGAGCGTGGCGGGCTGGAGCGGGGAGCGGGCTGCGGAACCAGCCCCTGCTGCGGTCAGCCCTCGGTGGGTGCCTGGCCGCGCAGGCTGACCTCGGGCCTGTTCTGTGCCCTCTTCTTCCCTGGCCGTCTTCGCTCCTTGGCCAAACTCCAGTTGGTGTAATAAACCAAGCTTGCTCTCTTTCCCCATGACATTGGTTGTCCTGGTCCTTTTGGCGTGTTCCAACTCTCTCCTGATAGAAATATGCTGGAAAACATTGTGTGCTCATAGGGGCCTCGTCCAGAGGCTGACGTCCAGGCTGCCTCCTCCCAGCAGGGCTGGAGTCAGCAAGGATGGACTTCAGGAAGTATCAGCTTCAGTAAGTGCTCCTTACTTTTAATGGGATTAAAAAGATGCTGTCAGGTTGTACTTGATTTGGAACAAAAAAATGATATTTTTCCCCTGGCAGTGTGTCTCTAATAGATTTTCTTTCTCCAGCTGTCTGCAGATGCCTGTCAATAGGACCTGTCAGTCGTGTTTCTTACCTCAGTCAGTGGCTGCTGTGTAAGGGATTGCTGTCAGAGTGTAACTTCTATGCTTCTGACCTGAATTTTCTGTAACTAGCTTGTCTGGTTGCACTGGGCAAATAATTAAAAAAAAAAAAATGCAGGCCCTTTCTAAAGGGAAAAGGACATTGTGCATGTTTGCTTTCCTGTGCTGAGGTTTTATTGAGGTTAAAGTTACCAAAATGAGTTACTTTATCTGTTTCCTTAAACTGCTCTTGTACCTATGAAATAGTAACTTCTGAATAAGTTTGTCACTGATATGATAAAAAAATCTATCTATCTGTGAAGTGGCACATAGTATGAATAGAACGTAATTAACTTGGCCATCATCTTGCTGTGTGAATTTACACTCCTCTTCCTACTTATTTTTAGAGAAAGGGGAAGTGTGTGCTTGATTAGATGTGCAGTGAGACTGATCTCCCTCCTGGGAGCAGAGGGGAGTGTGGGCTGGTGGATGGGGATTCGGGAGACCTGGATTCAGATCTGGCCTCCGAGTCTGACCTGCTGCATGTCCTTGACAAAGTCACAGTGCTGTGCTGCTCCCTCTTTCCCCTCTTCCCCAGCCTCCATCTTGCCTGCTCAGCCTGGAAATTGGAGAAAAATCTGCTGCGTTTTAAGCGTCAGGAGGAAAAATACTTTGTCTGAGAAAGTGCATTTCTCCTCCTTAATCTAACGGTTCATCAGCCGCCCATGTGTGGCAGAGAGCAGCCTCCTGGACATGAAAGGTTGCAGCTGAAGGGAAAACAAGATCCTGTGGTAGATAAATGCACTGCGCTGATAGTTTATTTTTTTTACTGTGTAATCTCTGAAATGGAACTCCACGTGCATAAAATGAGCGGTGCTGACCCCTCCCAGCGCCCAACGCTGTCCCTGAGCTGCGTCCCACTGCAGGTGTGTGAGGATCCCAGCGTTCAGGACAGGGCCTGCTCCGTATCCCAAAATCCCTTCATTTGCCTTTCCCTGGCGAGTGCAAAGAGCTCCTTTTAGATTTGCTAAGTCAGAAGCTTGGCAGATGACGGAGCTCCGTCCTCAGCCCCAGCACGGTGATTATTCACTGGGTGATCTTTTAAATAAAGCACTTCCTCCCTTCCTCGGCTGCTTTAATGGGATTCTTAGGAATCTTTCTCAGCGTCCTCAGGGAGGAAACCTTCCTTTTTTTTACTGAAATAAGAATGAGAAACATCAGGTTTGGGTTCAGATTTTCAAGTTAGCTGCACCTGTGAAAATAGATACAGAATGAATGATCTGTGGGTGTTATCCAAAAAAACACATGAAATCTTGGTTAGTCTGTAGGGTCAAACTTTCAGCCAAGTAATCTTGTAAAATTTGGATTTACCAGATTATTTAAGCACTGGACTTTAATACAGGGTTTGGTTGCATTTAAAAAATGTTAACTTGCTTGGCCTAATTTACCAAATTAATGACCTGATTCCATTTAATTCAAACACAGACTTACCTGGTCTTGGGGGTTCTCAGATCTGTTGGTTTCTGGATGATTCTGCTTATGCCTTTAAGCAGTTCTTTGTGTTTGCTTCTTTTTGTCTCTCTACCCTTAAACTCTGGTCTTGTTTCTGTCAAAAAGTGAAACAAAATTAAACTCTCGCTCCGGAGTTTCCTGTTGGCAGTAATGAAGTTGAAACACTTAAGTACAGTTGGAGATTCTATTCTTAAACAACTAAGATAGTGAAAAAGACTTTGATAAAGTGCTGCTCCAGTTTTGGTACCGGTACACATAAAATTGTCAGTGTTTATTGAATTGAGCAGTAAACCACAGTGAAAATCTGCCAGGAGAGACCTGAGTGCATCGTGGGACTGCAGGGCACAGCAAGGAGCGCTTTTTTTGCTCTAAACAAATATCCTTAGAACCATCTTAGGAAGATACAGTAATTTGTATCCCAGTTGCTGGGAATCAAACAGTCGGCAATAAGACACATTTGGGCTTGTTTATTTTACAAATAGGATTTGCAGTCGCAGGGTAAAGAATTAAAATCCCACACAAAGCAGACGTGTGAGACATGAAATCAGGGAAATAGCTTCAGATTCTTTGAAAAAGCCTTTTTGCAAGTGCTTGAGCTGAGGAGTGACCCAGTGCAGGGATGTTGTCACAAACAGTCCCCGCAAGGAGGGACTTCAAAAGGGGCCTTGACTCGGCTCTTCAAGGAAAGCAAACTTCCAGCGTCGCTTTTGAAACCTGCTTTTCCTACCAGCATCGGGAGTGAGATGAGAGATGGGAGGAATTACCATGAAATGTTTACAAAGCAGTTGCATTTCCCATTCTGAGAGTTTCCACAGGCAGCAGTCTCGTTAAGGCGTTTGATAGCGAGCAGTCAGTTTGATTCCGCGGTGTTTTCACTGCTAATCCTGCTTTAACGGCCGGTATGAAATGTGTTTTCATGAGAAAAGGGATTGAATTTCAGGGACTCTATTAAGCTTATCCTGGCTTGTTCAAGGCCATTAGGCTGAGCGTATGCTCTGCTTGTGCCCTGAAATACAACTGAGTCCTGAGAGCTGGTGGGAACCGTTCTGGGACTGCAGAGCTTCTCCTTGGGTTTGGGCACAAACCGTGGTCAAGGGCTTGCACAAAACACAAACCCCTTCTTTGCTTCAGAACTGGTTCTGTTCAGTCCTTTCTGCTATAGGAAAGGCAGCTGGTTCTGAAGATACACCCGAGATAATCTGCAGTAGGAAATAATCATAACTGAACCCCGGGGTTGTGTCACTTTCTGTTCAGTCAGAACATCAAACCCGTGGTGTTGTGGGGCAGATTTGTGCTCGCCAGAGCAGGAGGGGAAAGTCCTGAAATTCCTGAGCCGAATAGCAGGTTTTCCTGGGTTTAATTCTCTGCCTGGATTTAGCTAGTGAATGTTCAGATCCAGCCACACAGAGTAAAGCTGTAGACTGGCGAAATAACGTGTGGGTCAGTTTCTTGAAATTCACGTGAAATTAATCAGATTTCTATGTTTGTTTATTTATTTTTAGTCAGTTTCTTAAACAGAGACTTGACATTTTTTTTCCTGTGCAGATAAACTGTATACAAAACATACTCAGACAGTAACTTTTATATAGACATGGAGAAATAGCCACCAACATAATTATAAAAGTTCAGGCTTTCAGGGCTTAAAAAAAATACTGTAGGATGTGTTCATCTCTCAGGAATTTTTTGATGTCTATGGGCAGATATAGTTAACTTCTCAAGGTACAGTCCACTTTTAGTTCACGTTTCTTTTGTAGTCTGGCAAGCCCTTCTGTCTGTTAAAATTAGGACCTTCAGCTTAGTAGGAAAAGAACATTATTTTTAAAGCTTGGGTTGCTGCTGTCGACATTGCTACCCCGAGTGAAGCTGCTTGGAGAAACCTGACTTCATTTTTGCTAGATATTGCCATGCTTATCAGTGCTTCATCTTTGATTTTTTTAAAGTGAGTTTACCTAGAGGGAATCTTGTTTTCCTGCAGTGCTTAAGGGGAAGAGGAGGATGATGCTCCCTGGGTAATATGGCCGTGTTTTGGCTGGAACAGGATGAATTTCCTGCAGGACTCCCCTTTTGCAAGGCTGGGAGTGTGCCATTAAAACTGGGATTATGCACAGAATAGCTGCAAATGCTCTCTTAGGGCCGTCCCCACCTCTAGTATAAATCAATTGCTCTTGGCACTGGCATATCTAAAATAAATAAATAGTGGGCTAATGGTTGTATTTGTCTATGGAGCACAATTGCTTTTTGAGCAGTGCGATTGTGCTGTACCCTTGAGAGCCAGGTACAGGGAGGGTGTGAGAATCCTCCTGTCCTGCACTTCCAGGGACTCCTGATGGTCATCTCCTGCCTGTGGTCAGTGCCTGGTGGAGGGAAGTGTCCCGGGGGGATGCGCTCGGATGCTCTGACCGACGTGTCCAGGAGCAAACCTGTTCTCCTCAGTCCCTGCGGTCTTCCTGGGCTGTGAACTTGGGATAAATGTGCCAAGGCTGACAGATTTTCACTGCCTCCGCTTCTGGCTTGTCCTGCTGAAGAAAATAATCAAAAATGACCCCCACAGAGGTCTGATTTTGGGAGGATTGGTGCAGTCAGCTGTTGTTGACAGCAGCTTTTAGAAAAAGCTTCTCAAACTGGGTACCTGGGAACTTTGCTCTTGAAAACTTTCCAGTTCCACTTTTTGCTTCACGTTTCCCAATTGTCAAAGGTAGAAAATACTACATTTGAGGTGGCTGATTATTTACTGCTTGGTGCCAATAGCTGGAGTAATTTCATTAGTCCCTTGTGAGGAGACTGTAAAAAGCTTCGAAGCTAAATCGGTGTAGCAATGATTCTCTTCCCTTGTGTGTGTGTGGGGAGGCCTGTGGGGTCACTGAGCCCCTCTCTCCATCTGCCAGTCCAGCCTGTTCCCGAGCCCTGGCCCAGCTGAGCAGCAGCATTTCTAAGGAGAAGTGTCAGGGGGACTGACTTGGGCTATGTGGCTTTTAAAGAATAGACGTAGACAGTGTTTGTTTTGACTGTGGGGAAGCCTTAGGATAAATCAGGGTCTTATAAGAGGCTCACCCCAGTGGGGATTGGCTCCCTGCTTCCCGAGGTGGTGGGGCATCTCCTGGTGTGTTGCAGATGACATCACACTGACGTGTGTTAGAACAGTATTCAGAAATACAGGAGAAGGCCGTGTGAGGACTTAGATGAAGATTAATCCTTGCCTAAGCCTTGGGAAACGAGGTTGTTGTAGCCAGATCAGCCCTTTAGAAGACCCAGCTCCAGCAGAGCTGGTGACAGCAGGAAGTGTGAGGAGCACAGCTCTGCTGGTTGGGAGCAGGAGAGGCTGGGGTTCCAGGCTGCACCCCGAGCCCAGCTCTGTAGTGATGGCTTTGCGAGCTCGCCCAGGGATTTTGAGAGGGACCTGGTGAAGAGCGCCGTGGTTCAGGTCACTGAGCTGCTGCCAGGCTTCACACGACCTTTCTGTTCTCCAGAACTCTGTGATGGTTATGGGTAAAGCTGATAAACGTTTTATCACTGGAATTGTCAATTAATTGCAGAAGAGCTTTTTTTAGGGGTTTGCACTGTCGTGATATGTATGTTGGGGCGTATTCCTCAGTGAAGAAAATGTAAGAAAATTGAGGCTGTATCCTGGAAAGTGATGCAGGAATTTGCTTGTCCATCCCTAAGCCTGGTTTGGGGCAATGGTCTGAGATTTTTTTTTTTCCCCCCCAAGAAAAAAATCTCTAGTGAAGTCAATAATTTTGATCTTCACATTCCCTTGGGAACAGCTGTGGTGAACATCTGCCTCTTCCAAAGGAAAAAGTAATCCCCCTCACAGCCTGGAAAGGAAACCTTAATGCCATTGTAAAAAAGGGTTAATTTGGAGGTATCTGTGTTTTTTGTTGGCTTCGGCAGCTTTTGCTTCGGGCCGCATTAATTCAGGGCTGACCTTAATTTTGAGAGATGAAAAGTTTTTTGGTCTGAGGTTGGTAGTTTAACATCCAAGTCAGGAAATGGGGAAATTTGTGTTTCCATTGCTGCTAATTCAGTCACTCTGCACATTTCTGTATGTTTCGTGGCATAGATCTTATAACAGGTAGCAGTTTTTCTGTCCACTTATCAAGAAAGAATGGGAACGGACTGTGTAACATGCAGTGGCTGAAGGACTTGGCATTTAACAAGCAACCTGGAGCCAAAGGGTTTGGTTTTGCGTGCACCCAGATTTTGTTCCAGAGGAGCTGAGACCCCTTTACCTGCCTATCAGCTTGGCCTGTTATCTCCTGGTTTTCCTGAACTTGTTTCTAATTGTGCCAGTGACACAGCTGTACAGGGATGGAATGTCTGTGATGTGCTTTGAGTTGATAATAATGAAAGTTGTTGTTGTTACTCCCAGCAGCAGAGACCCTTTGGGAGTGAGGAGGGAGAGCCAGTTGGAGCTTTTCAGAAGAAAAGTGTAACTTTAGGTTTTTATTGCCCTTTCATAGCTGCAGACATCACCTTTGAGATCTCTGTGAATTTGTCCTTGTTGAGCTCCAACTTGCTTAACAACCTGATCCTTATGCTTTTGGTAAACAAGGCAATGTCCAGGGAAAGGGGATGTTTATCCCTGCACAGTCAGGGCTGTGCTCTAGAATAAGCAGAATTTCCTGCTGCTCAGTTGTTCTGCTCTTAGACCATTTAGAACCTCTTCGGGTGTGATGGGGAGAGAGGGTGGAAGTGTTTTGAGTTCTTTTTGCCTTATCTGTGGGAGCGTGGCCCTGGGCAGTGTTGGCTGGCAGGGCTCACAGCTTGCCAGGAGGAGCAGCTTGGTGCTCCTGCTGTTTGAAACCTCCAGCACAGGAGCTGGTTGAGCCTTTTGAACTTGGTGATCAAAAAGCAGGGCTTGGGAGGATCTCCAGGAAACCAGTAAATGGGCTTGGAAAAGATGTCTTTGAAAATCTGTTCAGGTGGGTTTTTTATCCAGGCTTGTGTTGTCTCTTTGTTGCTGTGACTGATTGAAACTTGCTTTTTTTCTATATTTATTTAAATGACAAGTGGGTCCTGTGTCATTGGGACTTGGGGCTTTAGAGAAAATAAAGTTCTTTGTACAGTGGAAGTTGGCAACACTTCGTGTCTGTCTCCTCAGTGTTACATTTAAGTCATCTATTTTAAACCCAGGATTGAAGTATTACTGATTCCACAGGGATTTGGCTTCCTGATAAAGCATTTGACTTTGAAAGATCTTAATTTTTATGTTTTTACGTGCAAAATCTGTTGTCAGGTAAACTGAGTGGCTCTTCACCTGATTCTGGCTTTGGGCCTGCAGGTGTAAGCAGGAGGCTGCTGGTGTCATGTCAAAAGTTTGACATGACCAAAAAATGTTGCCATAAATCAGGTCAATATTTTGAATTTCTCAGGAGCACCATTCCAGCATAAAGGAGAACCTTTAAAGGATGCTTAAACCTACCTTTAATTCTGGCAAAGAAATGTGGTTTAGAGACAAATATGCCTTAAAGTGAAGCAGTCCCCTCTCCCTCTGGCAGATGGGATGGAATGGGTTGGTACAGCTGGACTGAAATCCTGAATGCCTGCCTGTGAAACAGCCCCACGTGGAATGGGATGCCAGTAGCTGCTTGTTTTTCCCTGGTTTATTTTTCCAAGCAAGCACTCTGGGTTTTCTTTGATACCTGAAATTCCACTGCGAGAACTTGTTCAGTTTTTCAAACAAACGAACAATCAAAGGCAAAGGGTCCTGTTGCTGTAACCTCCTGTGTAGCTGCACCAAGGAATTCTGCCTGATTAATGTTGAGCTTTATTCTTTATTCTTTCTTCCAGGGGCAGTAAGCCAGAGATGACTGACAAGATGTCGAGCTTCCTTCATATTGGAGATATTTGTTCTCTCTATGCAGAGGGCTCAACAAATGGATTTATTAGCACTTTGGGGTAAGAACAGCTGTTCTCTTGTATTAAAAACACTGTAAGAAGGAGTAGCAGAGCTCAGCTAGCTCTCCTGAGCCTGATCCCAGGGAATACTGGGTAAAGGAAGGGAGCTTCATGGATAGATTTGGCCCTAAATTTAAAAATGGCCTAAAGTTAAAATGGCAAGGTAGATTTTGGGAGGCTGGAGAGTGTATCAATGGCTGTGGTGTGGTTTTATGTCCGTGGTGGGGGGGAAGAACCTTGTCAGGTGAAGGTGTGGGGAGAGGGGGAATGACTGCAATCCGATGATTTTCATGTTGTTGTCTGTCCCGTGTCCATCCGTGTGTCCCGTCCTGTCCCTCCCTGCCCCTTCCCCCGGTGAGGGATGGACAGACCCCAGTGCACTCTGCTGACTGCACAAAAGGATGTAGCATAGGCAATGTAAGTAGTTTAAAAAAGAGATGTACCTAACCAAAAACAAAAATCAAATCCCTGAGCCAAATGGTTTAAATACCAGTAACTCACCACTACAGCTAGTTTGGTCTTAAAATTGAGGTTTAGTTTGAGGTTTCTCCTACAAAGAAAGTTGTTTTTCTCCCATCAAAGGAGAACACGTTTTGACCCTTGTGCTTTGCCAGAGCTCTGGAGCTGCAGTGGGAGCTGCGCTGTGCCGGCTCCTGCCCCTGGCGTGCTTCCCACAGAGCCCCTTTGTGCCGCCTTCCACAAGGACACGGAGCAGGTGCTCTGGAGCAGGGAGCAGTGAATGCTACTCCATTAACCAAAAAAGTAGCTTTTCACATGGGAAAAAGAAGAGCTGGCAGAGCAAAGCCATGAAGTTGGAACGCAGCTCTGAGGAGGGCCAGGGAATGCCTGATCCTGCTGAGGAGGAACCTCTGCAAACATCAGGAGCTGGCAGAGGAGCTGGGTGCTGCGTGGGGAGGAGCCCTTGCAGGCTGAGAAGCTCCAGGAGCACCTCTGCCCCTGCTCCCAAAGGCGTGAGGAGTGCGAGGGCGGGAGCAGCGTGTGGCACACGGGATGTGCCGAGCGAGGGGCACACACACAACCTGCTCTTTCTCATTTCCAGTAGCCCTAAGGGCCTCAGGGTGTGGGTACAGTCACAGCACATTTTTTGATGCCTACAGTCCAGATGCATCTGATAAATGGAGCTCCCAAGCAGGGTACAGAGACAGCATCCTGGTAAGTGCCTCGGCAGGAAACGATGGGCTGGAATCTCACCTGAGTGACTCCAAACTAACTTGTAGGTTTAGTCCTCTAGCTATTAGGATTCTGGAAAATAAGGGGGCAGAGAAGGAAGCAGACACTGAAGATGCACCATGATCTATTATAGGAAAGAGAAGAAAATATGGGATGCTGCCAGAAAGGAAAGAAGGTATGATAAAAGCAAGGGATGTAGTAAGTAGGGTTGGTCGAATAGTATTTGGCGAATGTATTTGACAAATTTCCCAGGTCCTCGTCAAATATGACACGTGCACTCTGCAGTCCTGGATCAGCTGTGTAACGGGCCAAATACTATCTGCTGAACACTGGCAACATGAATTATCCTATACATCTGCCTATTGTTTTTCTTCCCAGTCCTGAAGCGAGTTTGGCAGTAAATAATTCCAGAGCGAGTAGAAAGTTGTGATGTCATGTGGAATCCCATACGGTGCATGATGAACAGTATGCAGTGGCTGTGGCTTCTGATGGCATTGCTGAGCAGATATTTTTCACCATGGGTAGTCCTTTTGGACATTGCAGGCCCCAAGCACGTGTATTTCCTAGGCTTGATGAGATGTTCTCGTGGCAGGCCTAAAGACCCCTCAGTGTTCAAGCCTCCTCTTTGATTTGCTTAGTGCTGTTTTAAGGTAACTGCATTATATAATGGCCACGTATCTCTGAGCCTAATTTAAGCCAGAAATCCTAATTGCTACGTGAAACATGAAATGCATTATCATCTTAATAAGCCTTCGTAATCGAATTCGTTTTGTCCCATATTTAATTTAGGCTTTGTCCTGGAGAAAATTAAAGCAGCAAAGGAAAGATTTGGTGTAATTGTCCTCTAGACCATGTGGAGTTTTGACAGTCTGATGTCATAACGATGTGTAATGACTTGTTATGTGGTTACTGAAGGTTGAGGAGCAGACACCCCTCTACATTCTAATGCTGTCCTAAATCGCTGAAGAGTGTTCCTATTTAATACTCCTATGACATGTTGCTTAATCAGAACCTTACTCTTGCTGTTTCCCAAACTCAGTGCTGTCATCATGATGATTACTGGTGTACAATATCTCCTCTTTCGTGTTTCTCACCCTGTAAAATTTTTCTCTTACTGGTTTGGGAAGTTCCTCTTTACTTTCAACTTAATCTCAGACGAGAGGGATATATTGCACTGAGATTATCTGTGTGGGATGATCAGAGTAACCCATTTCTGTGATATTTTTGGCCCTTTGCTCACCAGAAGCAGGTGCTTCAGCTCAAATGTTAATACTGTTCACACTGGAGCACCTATATGTATATGTAGTACTGAGTAGGGAGAAAATCCATGGGGAAAAAGCAATTCACTCTGAATGTTTGCATATGCAAATTTTAGATGCATAGAACTGTTGACCCCACTTAGTTTCTCTGATCTCTTAATTTTCATGCACTTCCTGATTTTCTCTAATTGTTGTCTCAAGATGCTCCCTGCATGTGACCAGCCTCTGCTCTGCTCAGGAACAACTCTCATATTCTAGGTCTCAGTCTTTCTCAAGTTGATTCTGCATGAGAATGGACCTCTCAAACCTTTGACCTTGGAGTTTTACTTTCTACGTTTGTGTAGAAAGCCTCTTTGACAGATTGGTTGTAAGGGGCCAAATTGAGTAGTTTAGGACCAAATCAACCCCCAAAGTGTTTGGTTACAGTTTTACAGGTGCAATTTTCCAATTTGGAAGCGGTGTTTGGGAAAAGCGCAGTTCCACCTTGATCCAAAGCTGCTCAGGCAGAGCAGTGGGAACAGGAGCTTCTTAACTATTCCCTTTATTCTGTGGGATTTCAACTGACGCTGTGGGGGTTTTGCAGGGACAGAAAGCTCTGTCCTGGCATTCCCTCTTGGAATCTCTTGGGTTCACTTGTCCAGCTCCCCTGCTTCCTGGTAGAACAGGAGGAGGTTGGCTCAATCCCTCAACTCACCTTCTGTTTGGCTGGTGAGCAGGAGGGTACATTTGTGCCTTCCTTTCTCTCAGGAGTCAATTTTTATTGTGGCAGTGACTGTTCCTGCCGTTTCTTAATACTTGAGGGGTCACAGGGTCAGTGTCCAGTTTGCACAGTTGCCATATTTTCCTGTTCTCTATTCATATTAAAACATTTGCAGCGTGACTCAAATCTGTCCAAGAGGCAGGAAGTGTCCTGAGGCTGTGTGTCACCTCCCTAGAATATGGGCTGTTCTGTCTGCACCTCGAGCAGGGGACATAAAGGTGATGCAGAACACAGGAGCAATGACTTATTTATTGTCCCACCTACCAGGAGCATAGCTCTGGGCAACAGTAAAAATTAGCTGCATGCTTCTTAGAAAGATCTGGCATCAGTTGGCATTTGGGGAATGTCTTCTGCTGAAGTGGCCACTCGGATGAAATATTGCAAGTGAACGACTTTGGTTTTGTTGACAAGGATGTGAGGGGCTGCAGGGGGATGGAATCTCACTCCACTGCTCATTTCTTTGCAGCCTTGTGGATGATCGGTGTGTTGTACAGCCAGAAGCAGGTGACCTTAACAACCCACCCAAAAAATTCAGAGGTAAGTTGGTCAGACAGCTCCTTACCCTTCTGCTTAGAATGTCTTCATTCTGTGCAGTGATGTGTAACAATTTCTGGCCTCCGTGCTTTCTGTAGCATATTTTAGTGTCATCTTCTGTGAATGACAGCTCATGAGGAAGAATGTGTGTGTGTTGAATGTCTATGGGATTGTGGTGTTTTAACCTGAACCTGTTCCACCCGGTGGGATGGGGGAGAGAATCGGGAGAGGAGGAGTGAGAAAACTCATGTGTTCAGATAAAGCTGTTTAGTAGATAAAGGAAAAGCTTCACACACAAGCAAAGCAAAACAATGAATTTGTGAATTCGTTCCCCATTTCCCATGGGCAGGCAAATGCCAGCACTCCAGACACTCCCAGCTCTGCATCCTGGCATGAATGCCCTATGGTCTGTGATATCCCTGGGGCTGGCTCTGCCCCCCAGCACCTCGTGCACCCCCAGCCCTCACAGGTGAGGTGAGGAGCAGAGACCTGCTCAGCAGTCACTGAAACATCCCTGTGTTATCAGCAGTTTCCAGCACAAATCCAAAATGTGGCTCCACCAGCTACTGCAAAGAAAATTAACTTTGTCCCAACCAAACCCAGGAACTGAGAAGAAACCCTTGTGAGGGGATGGGGTTGAGGTTGTCAATTGTTTGCCTTTCAGACCTGTCCAAGCTTTCAGGATCCCTGGAAATTTCATTTCTTTTTCTCCATTCTATCACATGTTCTAATTACCCAGTACCAAACCTGTCTCAGGAAGGAGGAAAATAAAAAGGAGCAAGTGTTTGCCACAACTATTGTTGTCTGACCTAATTTGATATGAGCTACCTTGGGCTTTGCTTTCCTTCTGCCAGGAAACTTATGCTCAGTGAGAAGAAATTAGTGCTGCTGCTTTGCACAGTTTGGCAAGGGCTGACTTGTCCAAGAAAGGCCTCGGACAGGAAGAGAAGCACTAACTGGGGTTTTGTTTGCAAAGACCTTGAATTCTTTTTCTCACCCCTGGGTCGCATCTTTTACCCAAAGGATAACTCAGCCAAATATTCTACAATTTTGATCTGGATTTTATTGTTTCAGATGTAGCAGCAAATGTGCGTCTTGTTTCTTTGAATCTTGTTTCCTTGGTTGTGCTTTGCCTTTATCAGGGCCTCAGAATCACCATAATTCCATTCAGGTTTGGCCAGAGCTGCAGGTGACTGCCCTTGAAAATCATGTACCATCTGTACTGCTAGTTTTGCTTGCTGTTATTTGGGTGGGTTTGGGGTTTTTTGTCATGACACGGTGTCTCATACAATGAAACTCTCCTTTTAAAATATTGCTGAAGTCTGCGAGTTCTTGTTGGCTTTTCTCCCTTTTTCCTGGAAAACTGAAGAGCTGGTAATTGAAACACTAAAGAGGCAACCTGGGGAAGTTTCAGCATTCAGTGTTAAGCTCTGCAAGAAAGAACAATGTTGTTATGTGAAGCAGAGCCTTGACTTGAGGCATTCTTGATGTTAAAATCGTATGAAAGAATAAAGCCAGATTTGACTGAGACTGCTGGGTGCAGAAGGAGGCGGAGGGAGAGAGGGAGAGAGAAAAGAATGAGAAAAAGGCAGTTCTTGCTAGCACAGTTTAGGAACTGCAAGTACAGAGAGACATTTGTCTGACATAAAACACCGTGGTTAGACATTGTAAATGTTCTCATATTACTTATAATTTATACAGGGAGAGAGAATGGTGTGAACCTTTTCCAACCTTTGTAGTTACTTCAGTGAAGCTTTCATGGGGAAGTTTATGCTTAATGGTAAATGGCAACAAGAGCCATAAAATTTTAGCAGGCTTTTCTCTTGTTTATACACGTACTTTGTCAGTGTAGCCTGAGATAAAATGCTTTCCATGATAAATATGTTCAGAAGAAGTAATAATGGAGTTTATCATTATCACCCCATCTTCACCAGAAATGGAAAATACTCCATTTTTGTGCAGAAGTTAGAAGGGCTTGGAGCAACCTGGGATAGGGGAAGGTGTCCCTGCCCATGGCAAGGGGAGGAATGGGATGAGTTTTGAGGTCCCTTCCAACCCAAACCATGTGTGAATCCTGTTGGTCATCACAGCAGCTGCAGGCCTGAGCAGTGGGGTCAGGCACTGGTAATTAAGAAGGAATGTTCAAAAATCTCCTTGGAGCAAGAACAAAATGAATCAAATGGAAGTGACTTGCATTATACCCTGACAGAGGACTGGGAAAGCACTTCAGTGGTTCTGTGACCTGTTCTGTGTCCCTGTGCTCCAAGGTGTCCAGATGCAGGTTAGTCCCCTCCTGGGATGGACACTGAGCCTGTGACCTTTGGCCAGGCTTGGGGATCTTATTTTTGGTATCATTTTTAGAGAAGTGTCATTCTGAGCTTCTCAGAGCAGATCTGTTTCCTGTGGGCAGATGTAAAACAGTTGTAAATATAAATTTCATGCTTAATCAACGTAAGGAGAGATCTCTAGAAGCAAGATTGACTGCTTAGGTATGCATACATGACTCCAAGCAAATTCAGTGTGAAACTCAAGCCTATCTGTGCAGTGGCAGAATGGATCTGTCCTGCTTTTTTCCCTGACCACGGGTGCTTCAGGTTGTAAAAAGTCATGTTGCCAAGGCTACGTTTAATCGCTTGCATCTGCTGGCAGCAGCAAGGCCCTGGTCTAGAGGGTGGGGGATTTTCTTTCTACTTTAGACCCTTGAAATGGAGCAGAGCTGCTGTGCACAAAGCAGAGGGTGTGTGCACCATCCCTCTGCCTGGAGAGAGGGGTTTGGCAGGAATGCTTCAGTGTGAGCATGTTCTGTCACTGAGCACTGATAACCTGCTCGTGGTGTGAAAATAGCCCTGCCTGCCTGAGGAACGTGTTCCTAAAAACAGCCTCCTCCCAGCTGAAACGGAGGTGGGGTTTGTGTGCTAGGAAATCACTGCTTGGAAAGAGATGGGCTTGGAGTTGTCCTGAGGCAGACGGAGCGAGGGGAGCTGGGTGTGTGTTCGGTGGGACAGGAGGATGGAGTCGGAGCTGGGAGCGACAGAGCCCTTCAGTCTGCGGGGAGGGAAGCGAGCAGAGGGATCCTGAGGACACCAGGGCTGCCTTTGTTGACAAAAGTTGTGCAAAAGTAGGCTGACAGATGGATCTGGTGGTGGGGGAGCCCTGGAAGGGGTGAGGTGCAAGAGGCAGCTGAGAGTCAGAGGCGGTGGTGTTCAGGGTTGGAGTGTGGAGTAAAAGTGTAATGAGATGGTAGGAAAAAAAAAAAAAAAAGAATTCCAGGGTTATTAGATGGAAAAAAGTGAAATGCTGGAGTTGGAAAGAACTCCAAAGGAAGTTAGTGCAGCACACTCAAGTTCCTGTGAGTGTTTACCTGCAGTTATCTCACGTGGTAAATGCTGGGGTGCCTCCAGGTCATTAATATACTTGTTTGATCGCTTGAAGGTGTGAAGGCTGATACTTTTTCTTACTCTTCTCCATCCTAACCAGGATTTCATAGCACCTGAGGTCAGTGGTTTGAGGTTGGACGGTAATTATGGTCTAAGATTTCAGTGGATTTTTTTTTTTATTCTGGCTTTCTGTGTCCACTTTAAATATGGTGGTTTGGGTGTGTTTGGTTTTTTTCAAGTACGGTGTTTCTTTGGCCCTTCGTGCTTCCAGCTCCAAATAATTCAAAAGTCCTCTAAAACTGCCTTGCAAAATGTGAAGACTGAAGAGTACATTCATTAGGGTGTTTCTTTTTAAAAATGTTACTATGCAAAACAGTTTTTTTTACTTAACTGTTGTAAGTGTACTGCGTACAGATGAGATTCCTGGAAGAAATCTTACTTGTAAGAGTCTCCAAAAAACAGGAGTGTGACAGTTCCTTAGTTGCCTGCACTTCTTTGAACAGAAAAGACATTTAATGTTTTTACTAAGCTGGAAGCACTGCTCCAAGTGCTGTCTTTGAGTGTGACTGCAGCTGAAGAGTGGCTATAAATGAATTTCCTTTGAACGTGCACAGATTGATGTGGGAAGTATGAACTGGAGCTGAGCCTCAGCTGGGCTAAAGCCCCACGTTGCACTGGAAACCACTGCTGCTGAAATGCTCAGAGAGATCCTTTTTGTGCAAGTGGAAGTCAGCCCTGCCTGTGGTGGTGGAGCTGCAGCAGAGCCCGGGGCTGGTGATTTGGGGCTGGAGCTGCTGTTCTGTGCTCTATTAGTGAGTTTGACTGTGCATTTGCAGAGGTTTATTTGTGTTCATTTGTACTGGAGCGCAGCCCTGCGCGAAGCCAAATGTGTTTGTTTAATGCAAGACACTGCTACTACAGCAAAACAGTCTGTCTGACAGCCTTCTCAGGAAATTCCTTACAGCTCTTTATTTGGGATGCAGAGCTGTCTGCCAGGCTTCCAGCAGCCCTGCAATAGCTGCTTGAAACTCTGGCAAAAAGGGCACGCACTGGGTTAATTTGTCCAGCAGCTCCCTCCTTCCAGAACATTGTTTTAGTAGTTGCTGGGCAACACTCTTTTTTTGGCAAGATGTTCAAGGAATGAACCCATATCTTAGACTTAAAATACCCTCATGGCGAAGCAAAGAGGAGTAGTTCAAATTCTGTTTGTTCTTTTGATCCTAATCCATACTGTGCTCCTGTGGCCCGTGCCTCTGCAGGTGTTGGGGGCCAGCCCTGGGGGGCTCAGCCTGGAGCTGCAGCTTCATCTGCAGGAGGAGGAACTCCCCAGGCAGCTTCAGTTTATAAATATATGGGTATAAAAACTGTGTTTAGTATGAATCATGGGAGGGCTTGGGTTGGAAGGGACCTTCAAGCCCATCCAGTGCCACCCCTGCCATGGGCAGGGACACCTCCCACTGTCCCAGGCTGCTCCAAGCCCCGTCCAGCCTGGCCTTGGGCACTGCCAGGGATCCAGGGGCAGCCACAGCTGCTCTGGGCACCCTGTGCCAGGGCCTGCCCAGCCTCCCAGGGAAGCATTGCTTCCCAATATTCAGTCACAGTTTTGATGGATGTTCCTGAGTTATCCCTGTGCTCAGCATTGGTGAAGTCCATGTGCTTCTCCCCTGCAGAAATGTTTTATGTTTTGCCCTTCAGAGCTTTGCTATCGCTGATCTGAAGCCTCCCCACCCCTGCTTTGTGTTACATGAAGGAAACTCCATATGAAGGAAAAATATGAAGGAAATCTGTGATTCATGCAGGTCTGATGGAGGCTCTGGAATTCACTGTTGCACATGTACACATTATTTACCCTTATTTAGCCAGGGCAAGCTTGTTTATAGTTTGGCATCAGGGCTGAGATTAAGGGATTCTTTCAGTGGAAGGGTCACATACATAATTTTCCCAAACACTTCTGAAAATTAAAAAACAAGCTAAAACAAATAAATAACCAGGTCCCTCTGCCTGTTGGTTTTGGAAGAGGATGAGCAGCCTATAGAGTGCCCTTTGTAGGTCGTGGGGTGGCTCAGTGCCACCCCCTGTGTCCATCACGAATTTTCTGTGGGATCAGCCTGAGGTTCCTGTGTTCAGCTTCCAGTAAGTGGGCAGCCTTGAATCCTGGTGCTCTCCACGCACACTTTTCCTGATCTGCTGTGGTGAAAGCGATGATATCAGCTTTTTAAGCTTTGATGGGAAATAGCCTGAATTGTTTCTGAATTCTCTCAGCTGAGCTGGAGTGGGTGTTTTGCAGAGGGTTGAGCTGGAATGATGGTGAAGAGGATGGGATAGACCTGAGCTGCACAGCCAAGTTTGGTCTTCTTTTCCTTTTGAACATGGAGTTTCTAATGCTGCTGAAATGCTTGGATGCATTAATTATTAAGGTGCCTGGATTCCTTTAAGGAATATTTAAACTAGACTCTAAATACGACTTTTTTTTTCCCCCTCTGATATTAGCAGTTCAAATAGCAGGATTTGTTTTTCATGCAGGAAGCAGAACTCTGGGGAGTGCCTGAGTGGTAAGGCCAAAGCCTTCTTGCAGAGACATCCATCACTTGCAGTAGAAACTCCTTTCCAGTTTTGAGATGTCCAAGTCAGATTACAATGCCCGTGCTGAATACCAGAAGTAGAAAGTGGAGCATAATAGTGAATACCCACTTGCCAACTTCTCTGTTTTGCAGCCAAACATTATGAAAAGAAAAAATGGTGCCTCTTACCGCCATTTTCAAAAAGTAAAAATCAAAATAAATGTAAAATCAAAATAACTTTTAGGTTGTTTGATGGAAGAGAAAAATGATAAAAATACAGTCTGTTGTTGTGCCTATAATTTTTTTTTATTCAAAATTGAGGCATTGAGCATTTTGAGTAAAAAAAAAAATCTTTCAATCTTGCTGAATTAAGATATAGTTAAATCTAAAATACATTATGCTGCCTTGATGAGGAATCTTTCAGTATTTATAGAGCTGCACTAGAAAACTGCCAACTGCTTGTACACATTTGAATTTGCTGCCCTTTATAAGATGAAGAAATCCTGAATCCTGTCTCTGAATTGTGAAACTTTAGCCCACTGCAGCCCACGTGCAAGCAGATGTTGGGGACAATTGTCACTGCAGCATTTAAAAAAAGCTGGGAAGTTGGAGGTGTTGCTTTTTCATGCAAACAAGTTTGCTTTATGTCTGCTAAGGCTTGGGGCATCCTGATCAAGGTGGATGCAGGAATCAAAGGGAAGGTTGGTTGGTTGGGTTTTTTATCACGGAGCGTCAATTGGAAAGCTGTTTTTATTTCATTTCCCACATCTCTTGCTGTGGTTCCTTACTGGCGTGTGAAGCCAGACAAGTTAGTGGTGCAGTCATTAATATTTGTGATGGAGTACCAGGATATCCCAAAGACATCCTGACTCTGTGGTGCTTTGTTGCCCAGAGCAGCTGTGGCTGCCCCTGGATCCCTGGCAGTGCCCAAGGCCAGGCTGGACGGGGCTTGGAGCAGCCTGGGACGGTGGGAGGTGTCCCTGCCCATGGCAGGGGTGGCACTGGATGGGCTTTAGGGTCCCTTCCAACCCAAACCCTTCAGGCATTCTGTGTTGATGTGCTCAGCACAGATAATGAACAAATGACCAGCTAAATAATTACTGCTTTAATCAAGGTGGTTTTGGATATTTTTTTTCAGTGTGCCACTGATGGGTTACCAGGATCACTGGGAAGGGTCTGTGTGGCACAGATCAAGAGTGTCTGTCCAAGTTGGTGTGGCAGAGCTGTGGGCAGGAGGAGCTGGCTCTGGGAGGCACAGGCTGCAGAGATTTGCTGGGCTGTGCTTCCCTGCTGCTCTGTGCCCGGAGTCCTGTGGCCAAACATCTGCCTGCCAACTCCTGGGTTTCAAGTGCTTTCATCTGGGATGTTTTGCATGGAGATGAAGGCTGAGCAAAGCCCCTTTGAAACAGAAAATGCCATTAATATGCATAACTGGAACACTGTGAAACCCAATCTGTTGGTTCAGGTACAGCAGAGGAAGAAGGGGGGGTTTATTTGAACTCCTGGTGAGAAGTTTGGTCCGTGCACTTGGTCCATCTGCAAATGTGGGTGGCAGTTCCATCCTGATGAGTTCTGTGTGGGACAAGGGGGGTTGACTGTGCCCTAAAACTGAAGAAATAAGCAAAATGCTGTTTTGAACATTCATTCTTTCTCAACTCTTGCAGGTCTGAGCCTTTTCCCGTGTGGAAAGCTCAGGGTATTTCAGGTAGGATCGAGGAAGGGATTGCCAAAAAGCAGTGCTGAGCTATTAAGTAGAGCAGTTCTGTTAATAAACCTGGTCCCAACCTTGTAGACAAAAGAATACTGTGGCTTTGTTGCCATAGTTTCAGTGCAAAATCTGACCTTAGCTACAATAACATTCGGTTAGAAAGAACTAGCTAATCAGTTTTCTAAAATTAGTGTGTTCCCTAGTACATAAGCCAGTATGAACAGGATATTTAATGAAATATTATACTTAGTCACAAGAGCCCAAGGGAGTAAAATGCCTTGATGAATTGTGGGGGTGGGGTGACATTGGTGCCTATCTTTTAATATAACAAAGTTATTAAAATTGGTGGCTTGCTTAATATTTAGAGTAGTCAACTGTTGTGTTCTTCTGTGCACCCCATGTCTTTTGCTCTGCTCCTTTTGAAAGGCTCTGAGTCTGTTCTGTGAGCTGGGAAGATGGAGATGCTGGGGATTGATCCCAAGTACTTCCAGAGGATCTTCAGGTGAACTGCAGAGTGGGTGTTGTGCTTTCTGCCAGCACAGCCCGAGTGCTCTGCAGAGGAAGGAGTCTCGCTCGGTTAGAAGGATGCAGACAGATGGATAATGTCATAAATTGTGTGGAAAAACCCTGTGTGTGAGAGCAGAAGTCTCCAAGGTACTGGGAACATCTTGAGCTGTACACTCATTATCTAAAGTGCTGAGAGACTTAAGGGAGAGCCTCAGGTAAGGTCTGGGGTGTAAAATCCTGCTGCAGTCCAGAACACCTCACTGAGAGTGTATTTATTGTGCCCAGGCTCACTGACCTGGGCCTGGGTGAGATTTTATCCAGCTGTGGTAACCTAGAGCCAAAGATTTGTTTCTTTGCAGTACAGGAGCTGTGATGAATTGTTGTTTTCTTATGTGCAAGTTGCTTATTTGGGTATAAATATAAAAAATACAAAATAGGCAAGTGTGGGGTGGGAGGCTGGATGAGCTGGTCTGTTCTCCACTACTGTTTGAATTGGAGTTCTTTGGAGCTGTGTTCACCTACTGTTGGGTGCTTGAGACACCCAAGTACATGGGAAAAGGTCTTTTAGACACGCATCATCTAAATGATGCTTCCCAGTTTGGTGGGAGCTTTTGGAATTTGATAGCCAGAGTGAGTTACCAGTGGATCATCACCTCCTGTGGCAGGGCTTTGCAGTTGAGGTTAAAAGTGCTTATCTTCAGTCAAAAGCAGCTGTAGTTCACTTAAAGATGTTCCCAGGACCTGGCTGTGGGCTGTGCTGGATGTGTGGAAGCACGGACATTTGGTGCCAAACGCACTCAGGTTTGGTTCAGAAAAGCATTTTCAGCTTGGAAGTGCTGACACTTGCAGGGCTGAGCTTCAGGCACAGCCTCTTGGCTCCCCTTGGCTTGATGATTCCTGATGAGCCCACAGTCAGGGAAAGTGTGATCCGTGCTCCTGGATCATCCAATTCACATTTAGATTTGCATCTTGATGCTTCAGGAGTTTTGTTTTTAGGTCTGCCTTCCCCAGTAAGCTTTAGGGAACCACACCTGGCCTCTTACGCTTTTTCCCCTCGATGTTCCTCTGTGGCCAGGTTTGGTTTCCTCTCATCCCTTGACTTGCTGTGGTCATGAGGTGTTGGGTTGTTCAGAGGGAGCAGATGGATGCTCCCCTGGGGAGCTCATCTGTGTCAAACCCCTCAGAGAGTCTCTTCGGTACCGTCTCCCCTCTCTTGCTTTTCGGGCACAGCGAAGTTCTGTGCTGCTTGCAGTAGCAGTAAATTACACAAAAAACTTACTTTATTTAAAAGATAAGGCTTTATATTTTGAAATGAGTTACAATTCAAAAATGTATTAATTTATTTACTTTAGAAGACAAGAGATAAATATGTTCAGTATCAAGGAGGCTTTACAGGTGCTGTGTCCAAGTGCCACATGGAAGTCATCAGTCCAAGAGGAACCCAACCCAGAAGTTAAATAATTTCACTTCTGATTTTCTGGGCAGCCTGTTCTTCACTGAGCAAGAGTCCTGACTGCAGTGGTGGTGTCTCAGGGAAGTAAAGCTGCGAGTACTTGTGTTTGAGAGCAGTCAGGAGGAAAGTGCTGAGGCTGCCAGCATAGCCAGCCATAAAAATGTGCTGCGAGGGAAGCCAGACCTTGCCAGGTGTCTTCAGCAAACAGCCTGTGCCACTCACGTCTTCCTCCCTTCCCACACTGCTGGAGATGGAATATCCTGCCCTTCTCCTTGCAGGGTCTGGATTCATCCTTCAGGATGAAGTGTAGTACTTAATGTGTCAACACCTGAGTGGGGTTCCTCTCCCTCAGTTCCTGCTGCAGTTCCAGCACCTCCAGCTGCATTTTTCACATTGCTGGGTGGGGATCAAGGTGCCAGTGCTGATCTGTCAAGCTCCTGGTGATTTGGGGCCTGAGTGTATAAAAACCTCCAGTCTTTCCTGCCTGACTTGAAAGTTTGTGATCCAAACACCAGGAAACAAGTGAGCTGTTGGTGAAGGTTCTTGTCTCTGAAAACTGCTTTGCATTTTTTTTTGCCATCCAGAGAGGAATTCACTGCTTTGAGGTCAGTCTTGAAAAGCACCTTACTGGATCTTTAGGAAAAAACTGGTTTTTTCCTTGCTTGGCAACTGGCTGGCTGGGGGTAGGGAGTTGCAAAAATGCTGGATTAGCTTTGGTGGCCCCTGACAAATGTGTGAAAAAAGCCTTATATCTCACATGAGCATGGAAACACCAGAGTAGCCATTACAGATTGACACCGAGCGCAGCGTTCCTTGAAAATTTTATTCTAATGAACAACAATTCAGTCAGAGAGGGACTTACGTGTTAGGGCTAACACTTCTTCATTCCTAATTTGTGAAAATAGTCAGCGCTGGGCCCTCAGTGTTGGCAATTATCATCTGTTTTGATTGTGTCATGTACAGAAGTTCAACGAAAACATAACTCCTTGTGTTGTGGTTGAAGAGCTTTTCTGTAGCTCTCAGTGAGATGTTCAGAGTAAGAAATCTCCTGCAAGCTCTTCTGACAGCAGAGAAACCATGACAGTGCTGAAAACACTGCTTCAGGATCCTCCCCTGCCTGAACCAGAACAAATTATGCCCGAGCTGGGTTTTATTGAGGATACAGAGCTGTTCTACGCAGAAGCAATCTGGTAGCACTTAGACCTTGCATTTAGTGAATGTCAACCCTTTTATATGTCGAGGTTAAAAATTATACAAGGAAAAAATAAACACAGAACTTGCAGGCATGAGGAAGTGAGGGAGCAGCCATCCTGAAAAGGAAAAAATCTGAGCTAGAGCTACAAAAATGCTTTCCCTCCCCTTTGGAGTAGCACGTGATCTCCAGCCAGCACCAGTTGGCTTTGACCAGCCCTGGGGGCAGAGGTTTGGGCTGGTGGTGGCCCAGCACTCTCTGGGACCCAGTCCAAAAGGGCTGGTTTGGGTTGGGGATTCCAGTCCACAGCTGCTCCTGCTGCCATGAAGCTGCATTTTATTGTCACAGAAAGAGGAATAAATCTCAGCATTATTAGAATGTAACCAGCACCAGCCTGGAAAGAGGAAGAGTCCAGTCCCCTCTGCAGACCTCTGAAGGGCAGAACAAGACCAGAGAGGGCTGAGCTGGATGTTGACATTGGTGTTTTCTCAAACTCCTCCCAAAAGCAGGAATTGCAGTGCTGATCTGGCAAATGCTCTGGACTCAGAGCTTTGATTTACCAGCACCAAAGGCCCCAAAGAAAGCACCAAGTGAAGGATCTGTGATGTTGCCTGGTCACAAATGGCTTCAGCACAGAGCCTTTCTCAACCACAGCATTTTCACGTACATTTAACTGGATTTTTATGGCAAATGCATCCAGGTGCCTTTGACTTCTTGCTCATGTCTTAACATCCATCTGAGCAAAGAGGCTTTTTGGAGCAGACGCTTCCATGCAAGTTCATTGAGGGTTGTGTTGTCTTACTTTGTTCTGTCCTTCAAAAGTGCATTTTCCTTGTTGATTAAAAAGCAAATAATGTGTCCCATACTCAGGTGATTGCCACAAAAACTGATCAGAACTTGAGGTCCCGTGAGAGTGACCTGATCACTGCATTTTCCTGGGAAATGAAAATTGTGTCTTTGCTGCAGGAGCATTTGGCAGTGTTATGGGATGGTGGCTCCGTGCCCTGCATGTGCCCTGTAGGGAGAATAATCTTTCCCTGCTGTAAAGTGCATCCTCTCTAAATAGGAATGGCAGCACCCTGAGCTCCTGCCTTGGGGATTGGAGGTAAATCTGAAGGCAATATAGATTGTACAAATAACATTCTGGGTTGGCATTGACAAGCTTTAAAATAAGTGAAGAATTTCTATCCTCCCACTCCCTGTCAGGCAGATGGCCTTGGTCATGAAGAATGACAATGAGGAGAAGATCCTTCAAATATGATTTATAAGATTTAATCCCAAATATAATTTTTTCCATATGCAGCCTGTCATGTGCTGAAAGTTTTTGTGTTCTGTGAAGATTTGGGAAACTTAACAGATGATAATTCTGCGTTGGGATCAGAATTTGCCTGCAGAGAACTCTGGCTTTAACAGCTTATTTGTATTGCAGTCTCCTTACAGGTTCATGTATATATTTCTATATGTATGTATACACAAATAAACATTGTAGGAAAAAGGAGTACAGTATATAGAGATGATCTTATATTTAACTGTAGTAGCTTATGCCATGAATATCCACCAGTATTTCACAGCAGCTCTTTTTAATCTTAATATTACGGTTGACATTTAATTTGTAGTTTTTATCTGATGCAAAAATATCTGGGAGGATGTGTTTTCATGTTTATTTTTTTAGTATTTGGGTGCAGTTACCTTGAAAGATCAGAAGGCATCACCACAGCTGCCCAGTGTTGCCAATCCTCAGTGCTGAGCAATATTGGGAGGACCTTGAAGGCAGAGGAGTAGCAGGGAGAGCTGTAAAGGGAAGAAATGTAATTAGTTCTTTGCTTCTGTGGAGGGTTTGATTGAGGGGAGACCTTGCAGCTGTGCTGAGGCTGAACTGTTCCAGGGTGTGTTTCCAGAGGGGTGTCACAATTCCCTGTGCTGCCTCTGCACCCTGAGCCAGCACCCACTAAATGGGGAGAGGGAGTCGTGTAAGGATGGGAGGAAAAGCCTTAGCAAGGTTTTGAGGAGATGGGGAGTCCACATGGGGTTTTCATTCTTCCCATTAGTGAGTAAAACAATGTTCAGAACTGAACAGGAGAAAACATTCTGTTCTTGCAGCTTCTCCATGAATCCCTTACTGAGAAAGGATATGAAAATATCCAAGCTTTTCATTTTCTGTAATTCAGCAGAAAGAAGCAGCACAAGCAACCCAAACCCTCAGAGAAAAAGTAAAGTTCTTGAGAGGAGGGAAAAAAATCAGAAAAATTGGTTCTTGTTTCCAGATACTTTCCAGGGACAGGGGATTTTTATGTGCAGAAATTCCTTTCTTTCAGCTTTCAGTGTTATTTTCATACCTGATGGCTGCATAGGTTTGTGCTGTACTGAGGATCTTTGTGATCCTTCACCGAGGTTTGTTCCTGCCTAAAACCAGGAAGGAATTGAGGGGAGCTGTCTGCATCTCACACTGAATTAATTCCATCTAGCTGTACCTCGTGTTCCCTCCAGGTATTTCCAATGTTTACATTTTCTGTTCTCTTTCTTGTACCTTTTCTGGGCAGAAACTACTGGATTTGCCTGTCTGCCCTGGGCTTTTAGAAGTCTGGTGAGCCTGGTCCTCGCTCTGATGTTTAATGCAGGACTGAAGTTAAACATTGTGTTGGGAGCTAGATATCAAAGTATTCAAAAACCAGAAATAAAAGGGAAAAAAGTGTGAAGTAAAGAAGCTGCAGCCTTAGACTGAGGAACTGGGGAACTTTAGAAGAAAAACTTTAATCTGTCAGAGATTTTGAAGTGCCTGTCACTTAATGTTCCTTCCTTCAAGTCCTGGTTGGAGGCTCATTTCAGAAAACCACAATGACTCAGCTACTTTGAATATCTGTTCTGTGGCGCGTGTTGGAAGCTCCCAGAGTTTCTCCCGCCTCCAAACTTGGTTTTTATTGGTGGATAATTCTTTGGCAGTATCTTGTGCACTGTGCTAATTTAAACCATGCTTCCAATATTTAGATTTTTAAAGTGTAAAGGCATAGTGCCCTGATATTGATAAGTGGAAAGGGGAACATTTGTTTATAAATATTTATTATTTTGCAAGTGTAAAGGTAAGCTTATCTAGGTTTTTGTTCCAGGTAAATGCTGAGTTCCTCTGTACAACACTAAATGTTCTCGAGGGTGAGACTTGCCTAGTGCTGTGTTTTATGTCCTCAAGTTCTTTGGGAATGGTATGGAGAGAGCTGGTTCTGGGCAGAGCTTTTGCCGAATCAGTCAGGTGACCTACTGAGAGTTCCTGAATGTATCAAAAGGAATTTTTGAGCAAATCCTGTGTCAATACACACAAACTAGAACCAGTGGATTGTACAGGAAGGAACCACGTGGCTGTGGTCGGGCTGCAATAACCTTTTTATCCCTGTTTAATACTCAGAATCCTGAGGATGGTAGGAATAGATGATAGGGACTGGATATTTGTGATGATTGGCAAAGGAAGGTGTCCAGTGGAAGAGAAAATTCCTTGTGGATCCACAGGAATTTTCACCATCTGCGATGGAGCTCTGACAGGCAGCGTCCCATGAGAGTTTGCTATGCTGGGTGCCACCACCAGCTGCCAGGCTGGGCTTTTGGGCTTCACACAGAGCCAGTCCAGCCTCTGGGCTGGAATTTGTACAGTGGCCGAGCTGCTGAGGCGCTGCCCTTGCTCTGCAGCGATTCCCGGTGCCGGGGCTGAGCGCGCGGGAGCGATCTCGTGTTCCTTGCTCCGAATTTCCCCGCTGTGCGTGGAAGTGTTGCCATGGAGGAGAGCGTGGGGAGCGGTGGGGGAGGCTCCTCCAGCAAGGCTGCTCCTGCAGGCAATCCTGGGAGCTTCTGCTGCCCAGAGCTGCGTGCGTTCCTTGGGGAGACAGATGGTTTGTGGCGGAGGGTGGAGCTGTTATGTGAGCAAAGCGGCTTTCCCTGCGCTGCTGGGGAGGGAGGAGGTTAAGACTTCATGGGCATGGTGGCCTTCATGGGCCTTTGGGTTTAGTTGAGTTCCTTGTCCACCCTGTGTGCTTTTCTGCACTGTTTAAGCCAGTTTGAAAACAGACTGGACATGGCACTCGTGCTGTGGTTTAGTTGGTGAGGAGGTGTTAGGTCGCAGGTTGGACTTGATGATCTCAGAGGTCTTTTCCAGCGTCGTTCGTTCTGTGATTCTGCCCCTTCAAGGGTGTGCAGAACAACTCTGTTACTTCTTTGAAAGTCCTCTGCAAATTTTTAATCTGGCAAAAGGGTGTTCTGATGGCGAACTGACGGATCCATCTGCTCCATCACAGTGGGTTTGTCAACAGTTTCAGTTTAAATATTTTTAGTGAAAAAGTTGATTTGTGTATGTAACAGGCATATGGCTTAAGGCTTGTACTCAGCAGCTGTTTGGGTGTATTTATTAGTAAAAGTACCACGCAGGGGATGTTTGATAAGAAAATCTTGGTCTCTGGGGTGAGCTTGGGGTGTTTGAAGTCCCTCAGAATCCACGAGCAGCCCTCGAGTGCAGGCTGGAAGCTTTCTCAATTTAGCGGTCATTCGTGTCCCCAAACGTGGGACACAGTGTCTGAGAGTGTGGGCAAGCTGATGACAACTTTCCAGACATGTTACATCAAAGAAATGGAGATAATGTGCATGAAAATTATAACACTTGGCAGTGTCTGTAGTAGTGCGAGTTCAGGGCTGCAATAGCAAGTCTGCTCCATCCCTATCTGCAGCACTGTGCTGTCCCTACTCTGCCCTGCTGCCACACTTCCAGCCTCAATATTGCCTTGTAAAAAATACAGGATTATTCTCACAGTGTCACGGAAGCATTTTGGCTCAGAAGCTGCTCTGCAGTGCACGTGGTTCTCCAGCAGCTCATCTGTTTCTCCTCAAAAACTGAGTTTTTGTAACGTTTTTAACCATACTTTCGATGGCTTCACCTTGTAAAAAAAGCCTTCAAAGCTTTTGGAATGAGCAGTAGGGGAAATCTGTATTGTGGAAGTGCTGCCACAGACCATCAGTGACACTTCTGTTTGTTAATGGCTCTCTGTTCCTACCAGAGCTGAAGATGATGGAAATACAATCCACTGAGTTTGTGCCAGCCAGTATCTTTTGTTTAGACCCATAATCCTTTCTTGAAGAAGTTTTTCATTTCACTTATGTGGAGTATCGTGAGTGGTCTTTAATAAAAAATAATGGATTTGTTCTGCAAATACCTCATGTGCAGTTTGTGTATTTGCATGGAAAAGTAGCAGACTTCTGGGATATTTTCAGTGGGCAAAGAGAAGGCATGGGTGGTATCGTGAAGTTCATCTTTTAAAAGTCCAGAGACTTGGCAGACAAATTTACCTCACTGCTTCCAGTGGCATCCTCTTCAAAACATCTTCGTAAAATGGGAAATCCATGTGGAAAGTCCCAAGTGCTCCTCCAGATCGAAAAGCTCAGGAAAGTGCAGATAATCAGCTTTTCACATCTTTTTCACATAGGTTTGTGGTTTTTTTACATAACGTCCATATCCTCAGATGTTTTGAGGGGAGTTTTTGTTCTGCTTGTACCATTTATCTTTGAATGAGGTTCAGATATTTCATCAGGACATGATGGCACTTTCCATGATGGAGCCTTTGGATAACATCAGTTGTCTGGGTTTCATTTGGGATTTGCTGAAATAGTTGTTATTTCTGAATCTGTTTTTGAGCATCTCTAATACCAAGGACACTTGCAATGCAGATTTCATAACTCATGTCTGGTTTATCATGGGAGTTGCTCGTTGGATTGAGAGGTTGAGAATCTTGTTTTTTCGGAAGGTTGGAATTGTTGTGGGTAAAAATTACCCGAGGCGTGCACAGGTGAGAAACAGTCCAGTGCTACCTCATGCTGCTGCAATTTTCCTCTGGAGTCATAAATCTGGGAAGCATTGTTTTAAACCTCCTCGGTGGGAGAGCTGGCAGGGGCTGGTGCACTGAGCCCTCCTGGAGCCGAGGGTGCTCAGGGCTGGGTTTTAGGGGCTGGAACCAGCGAGTGGCACCGCTCAGGCGTCGCCGCTGGGGAAGTTCTGAGCACTCCCCCTCAATTTACAGCAGAGCCAGAGGGGGCTCCAGGAGCTTTTGGAATGCTCCATCCTGGCTGTGAAACCACCGGGGCTGGGTCCTGTCCCTCTGTGGGACTAAATCTGAGTGTGGCTCAGTTGAGGCCATCCCAGCACGTCCCCACCAAAGGGTCTCACCCCCTCCTCTGTGGCTCCGTCCTGCTCTGCAGACCCACAGCTGGAAATTGATATTATCAAATCTCTGTGATAGAATCAGGGTTTTTTGGTTGCTTCTGCTGTTTCTGGATGCCAGGATGTTGTGCAGAAAAGGAAAATTCATCTGGAACCTGATTAAATTAATCTGAACCCTGAAATCCTGGAAATCAAGGCACAAAACTGATGTAGATCTGGAAGCAGAGACTGGACCACCTGACACAACCAGAAAACAGTTCTAATGCAATTATGATACAATTAATAATCGGAAATAAAGACAGTGATTGAAACAAATGAAGGAAGAGAATGGAAAGGAGCAGACAGTGTTAAAAGAAGATTTCAGTTCATTTTTCTGAACTTGGAAGCATATTTCTGCTTTGAGGCTACCAACAGAGGTGGTATTTGTGAGCCAAGACAACTCTCTTTGCTGGCTCTGTGTGGATCTGAGTGTAGGATGCCTTCAGTGATGCAGCTGGTGTTATTTAATAATTCTCCTAGCCCATCCATCACTTCTGAATCCAGCTTTCTCCCTCATTGATTCATGTGTTATCATTGTGTCAGTAAGGCAGCTTGAAAGATGGCTGAAAACAGTGAAAATACCTAATTATTGTTCTCTGTGGAAAAGGAAGTTGTAAAATAGCTGTAGCACAAAGCAGCTTGAATACATTTATTTTCTGTAGGCTTTTCAGGCACACGGGAAGGGATGTCTGGTGGTGACAGTGGTCATGCCTTGAGGGGCAGATGGGCACTGTCCTTTTTGACAATCCAGATGCCTTGGTGCACTGTTGCTGTGGTCCAAGGGCTTCATTACACCCTCACCTCAAGGATTAATTAAGGAGTAACATCATCAGTGCTGCTGTGATAGGCAGAGGTTTGATCATGGCTTTTCCCCTCCTGTTTTCCAGCTGATTCCACACACTGGGAAGGCCTCCCAGCTGTGACTGGCCAAGGCCACTCTGCTGTGCAGCTTTGCTCATCTCTTTGTGGCTGGTGGCGGGGGGACTGAGGGCAGTGAAGCTGTTGACTCACACACCTGTGAGAAGGCAATAATTAATAGGCTTTGGCATTCAATGACTGGTAAATATTGTGGGTTTGGAGGTAAATCGGGTTAGGCAGCACGTGGTGTTCAGGGTGGAACACAGCTGGATACTCCTGGCTTGGCGCGGGTGGAGAGACTGGGACTGCTCCAGGCAGGGAGAGCAGGCTAGAAAGCCAAATCCTGCAGGAGTGGAGCACCTGTGGGGCAGGTGAGCCCTGCTTTGGCTGCTGCAGCTGCTGTGACAGAGGGGGGGGTGAGAAGCCTCATTGTAGTTTCAGCAGAATGTTCTTTTTTTCTGGTTGTTTTTGTCTCCAGGATTTCAGGGAAATAAGGGAGGCATTGTCAGCACCTAAACCCAGACTTCTTTGCTTTGTAGTTGGACACTGAGTTAAAGAAATGAAGCTTGTGGTTTACTCTGCAGGTGTATTTTAACTCCTTGGTTTATCACATGAAGTTTTGGTGTTCCTGTGGGCTCTTACAGCCTGTTCTCCAGGGAGATAATCAGCTGTGATAAACAAGGAGTCAGAGAAGCTGCTCTGTCTGTTGGAAAATAGACAGCAAGTTAACAGAGTGTTTATTTCTGCAGAAGGCTCACACTGGGAGCGTGTATGAAACATCCCCGAGATGGATGATAGCGTGTTCCACTTCTTTTGCTGGAAGACAGCGAGGTAGTAGAGCAGGCAAAAATAAATTGAATTACATCCGTGCATTTAAAAAAGAGAGACGAAAACAACAACTCAGTTGAAGTTGAAACGGGATCCGTTTCTCTTTAGCAACTCCGTGTTGTGCTCGTGTGGTAGCACTTTGGCAGCTCCGTGGAGCAGGTGAATTGCATCCCTGCGGGGCACGTGGAGCATCCCCAGGATCTGGGAATGTCTCTGCAGGCTCTCAGGTGCTTCGGGTGGTGGCAGGTGCCCCATGGGTGTCTCTCTGACACAATCTCTGGGTGGGTTTTCCTGTTTGCAGCGGCAGCCCTGCCTGTACAGCCCCGCGGCACCCCCGAGGACGTGCTGCCGGTGGGATGAACTCGTCCAGGCCTCGCTGGCGGGCTCTGCTTCCGCTCACGGCCGCGGAACATTTGTTCTTCCCATCTGCAGTGCAGCCCGGCGGGGCTGGCTGCTTCCCATCGCCGCGATCCAGCTGTCTGCCGTCCCGGATCCAGCGTGGCTCTGCTGCCTTGGCTCCCGGCGCGTGCTTCCCTTATTTGGTAACGCACAGCTCTTTAGCTGTTCCTGGAAGGGGCTGTTTTACTAGTTTAGGGACTGTTTTCCACTTTCATTTTTGATCTCTAAAGCCATGGATTGTGTTTCAGCAGCGGTGCTGGCACAGCTTAACTCTTAAGTGCTGTCAGAGTGGAATATTGTGCTTTTTAGAAGTGCTTGGCTGTTTCCCTCTCTGCTGTAACGCTCGGCTTTGCTGCTGCAGAGGCAATATATGGCAGCACTTGTGTTTACGGGGTGTATACACCTTGTCAGCATAACCTGCTTATTAAAATGACTTCCAGAGTGCAGCCTTCAGTGCTAAGATTACGTTCTGGAGACCAGATTTTAATTAGCTGCGTGATTTGTTGGCGTTTTCCGTGCTGTGTTCCCGGGAGGGGAAGCGGTGCCCAGCACTGGAGCGAGCTTGGACAGATTGAGCTGCATCACTTGATAGGCCTCAGTGGAGCATCTCTGGGCCCCTGCCAAAAGGACAGGGACTGTTTAAGGTGGAGAGAGGGAGAGGCCTTTGGGAGGTGAAGGAACAGAAAGCAAGGAACAAAACTTCCAGCCTGGGAACAGATGTGGGCAGCGGTGTTTTGCTGGGTTTGCCTGGGAACGCAGCACGGTTGGGCTGCAGGGCTCTGCTCTGTTCAGCTCCAGAGCGGTGTTCCCTGTAGTTAAGGCAGGCCTGGTTTTTTTTGCATTTATCTTTGCTTTATTAAGCCAGTCTCTGGAAGTCTGAACATCTGTGGCAGCTCACCCCTCCTGGGTGCTGCCCATGTGTGCCCACAGCGTTGGTCACAGCTGGCTGTGCTCTGCGAGCTCTGCAGAGGAGACAGCAGCTTGGGAATTCACTCAGAACCTGTCAAAGACTGCTCTCAGCTGGCTGCATCCAGAGAGGAGGAGGGTGGGCACATGGCAGTGCCATAGGGAAGGATCCATGGTGTGGGAATCGTGGTTGGAAAAGGAGTTGTCGATGCTGTGCTGTGACAAAAAGTGCAGTTGCTGCCTTGGAAAATATATAAAAAGAAACACTGCCGAAACGCACAGTAATTATTTTTTTCCAGTTTTGCTTCCTGGCAGAACCTCAGGTGAAGTTTCTTGTTCAGTACAGCACCTCGTGCTTCCAGAAAGGTACGAGAGACAATCCAGGCGGGAAATGGGCAGGAACACCACTGACCAGTCTTACATCTTGGTAGCTGCGGGACAGAGGAGCCTGCAAATATTGCTGCAAGAGGGAGAAGTTCTCTTCTGCACGTCCATGTGGAGAGGGAAGGAAATCATGGCATGAAGTAGTAAAAATAAATAGCTTAGATACAGAAATAGTGGAGTGCTGGAACGGATTGCTTCAGGTGTTACACCAGGAATGGAGCTAATTCTGCCCTTGGAAGGGAGGGATGAGCTAAGGAAGCTCTCCAAGGGGCTGTGAACCTGTATTTGGAATTCTGCAGGAGGCAGAATGGGTCGGGAGTTCAGGAGGGCAGCACCTGGTGCCGAAGCAAAGAAACAAATAAGCATTTCAGGCAAGGGATCCCAAGTGCTTCATTAGTGTAAGAAAAATTGAAGCACTAAATTCAGTTCTATTATTTCTTCCATTCTTCCAACCAAGACCTCAATAATATTATCAAATATTTGTTTAATGTCCCTACATCTTTTTTTGGCAATGCCGTTTTTCTTTAAGCCAGATCCGTTTAAGAGCTGAAAATGGAGCTGCTTTATTGAACAGCTGAAAAATTTGTCTTTTCTCTTGCGTGGTGCTGTGGTGGTTCACTTGTGTGACACGCACACGAAATGTTTTTAAATAGAAGTGACTTTTATTACGCTGTTCAGTCAGCTCTGTCTAATAGCACAACAGTATTCTTTCCATGCTGGTCAACACTGATGCTTCCAGAGGGGGTTTGAAATTTGATCTTCCTTGTTCTTCCTGTGCTCAGGCCGTCCAAGCTTTCCCTGCCTCCTGCCCCCACTTCCTGCCCCGTTTTCAGCAGGAACTTTAATCCGGAAAAGCAGGAGCAAGTGAAGAAGCAAATATGAGAATGAAATCCAAGGGGTGAGCAGCCAAAATTAAGTGAAATTTGGCCAGCAAATAAATCTGCTTTGGTTTACTGCCAGGGTAAAATGTAGACTGAAAAGACCCAAAGATATTGTGGAGGGAATGTCACAGGGTTCCTGTCCTGAGAACTGTGTTGGTGTCTCACAGGGAGATTTGTCATGGAAACTATTTTAAAAGGGAGAGAGGGAATGGCTTCCTGGGTCAAGGATCCAGCTCTCAGGCTGGGATGAAGACTAGAGCCACAACAATTTACTTCAAACTGCTTCTGCAACTCCTATGACATTAGTTTGCTGAATTCCCTTCATACAAAGTACAAATCCTTCTCCTATGTGTAAAAATTGGTTTTCAGTGCTTGTGAGGGAGAGAAAGGGATGGCCTTTCAATTTGTCCAGGTGGCCTCTTGTTCAGGGTTTCTTTTCAGGCTGGACCAGAGATGTAGCTGAGCTAAGACAGCAGAAACGCTCACTGGGACCAGCAGCTTCCTTTGGCTCCTGGGTTAACTCACATCAATGCCTGCAGCTGTGAACCCCTCGCTTGAGGTTTTTTCCTTCTCTTTTCCCCTCTCCTCAACATGAAGAGGTTTTTTTCCTGACTTGTATCTGTTATTAGCCAGGAGCCATCAAAGTGCTTTGACAATTTCTAAAGAGTTTATTCTTAAGTAGCTTCTCTTGGGCACAGTTATCCATCGTGTCCATAAATGAGGCTGTTCCTTAATGCTTCCAGGGATGCCTGGTGCATGCACTGTGTCCTTAACAGCTTTCTCTGAGGGAATTGGCTCTGTTTTGTCATCTCAGATCTCTTGCATCCAGTGTTGCCCGTCCAGGGACACATTATATATCGTGATGATAAGGAGAGGAATGGCTTTCTTGCTTCTTTAGCCTGGATGGATGTCAAATGGGATACGTTGTAGTTAAATCAGTGGGGTTTAGGGTTTTTTTCCTTTCTGCTTGTGCTGCTCTCCCTTCTGGCTCTGTGTTTTCATGCAGCATCTTCCCTCAGTACCAGAGATAGAAAAAAGCATCTGGTCTTTCCTGCAAATGTTTCCTTTTGGAACTGCATGTATATCCAGTGTCTAAATATTTCTCTCTTTTCGAGTAGCAGTTTTCTTTTTGAAGGAGACCAAAGAGGTTACGTGTAGAAATAAAACAAACACTGGTGTGTTCTGAACTCTTTGGAACACAAGGTGTTTACTTAAAGGTGCATTTCTCAGGTCAGTATTTTGGTCATTTTTTGGGTGCTTCGCTGCTGTTGTGCTCAT
This sequence comes from Dicrurus megarhynchus, assembly GCA_013399195.1. Classification (NCBI taxonomy): domain Eukaryota; kingdom Metazoa; phylum Chordata; class Aves; order Passeriformes; family Dicruridae; genus Dicrurus; species Dicrurus megarhynchus. The sequence goes on along the minus strand of VXAD01010087.1, from coordinate 206,151 downwards.
GGGGGTGCCTGGGGGGTGAGTTGTCTGTGCTTTGGTTCTTAGCTTACCCTGAGATGTGACATCGTGTCCGGAGCCTCAGGAGATGAATCCCTGCAGGTGAGGAGTGAGGTGTTTGCTCTTCCTTGCTGCAATCAAGTTTTCCTCTTGGGTTTCTGCTGAAGGAAAAGCCAGGTTGGGCGGGGCTTGGAGCAACCTGGTCTGTGGAAGGTGTCCCTGCCCATGGAATGGAGGTGGAACTGGAGGCACTTCCAGGTCCCTTCCAGAACCCAAACCCTTCTGTGATTCCAGGATTCTAATGACAGCCTGATCCCACAGCAAATTTCAATAAATCTGAAATGCTGTGTTTATTATTGTGAAGTCACAGTGCTGTGTGCAGGCCTATGCTAGTTAGTTACGTGGTCAAAAAGCCATTGCTTTTTAATTAATGCTTCATTGCTGAATATGCAGCTTTAGCAGACATTGATACTCAGTGTCCAGCTCTCAGGTATATAATTTTTCTCTCTCTGAAATCTCCGTTCAGTCTTCTCCCTTTGCTTTGATACCTCAGCTCCAAGTTAATAACAATTACATTATTTCCTGTGTTGTTACAGCTTGAACAAATGAAGCAGCAATTCCCATTGGTAGGGCTTTGCATAAATGAATATAATAGCAAGAGGGTGGTTACCCTCGTGTTTTGCAGATAGGAATTGAGGGTGGTTATTTTAACATAAAAATTAAAATATATTTAGATCACAAATTGTGCACGCTCTCAATTTAAATGTTGGTTGCAAGGGTGATTTTTTCCCCTTTATTCTGCTTTAGAAAGCAAAGCATTGAAAGCCCTTGAAGCACAAGATGCAGCAGCACAAAGCAGGGAGGTAACAGACGTCACCACAGCAGAAACCTCTAATAAATTTTGTCATGTAATTAGTGCAGGGTTTGGATCCTGAGTGACTGGGCTGCTTCGCAGAGGGATGTGATTGCTATGAGATCTTTGGGCCTGGAATAGAATCCCAGGATGGTTTGGGTTGGAAGGGGCCTTAAAGCCCATCCCATCCCACCCCTGCCGCGGGCAGGGACACCTCCCACTGTCCCAGGCTGCTCCAAGTCCTGTCCAGCCTGGCCTTGGGCACTTCCCTGGATCCAGGGGCAGCCTCAGCTTTTCCAGTTCCATACCAATGCCCTGCTCACCTGTGCTTCAGGTGCCCCTCTTGTGGAATGGCAGAACTGTTGGCACCACGGGGTTGGAATTCAGTTGAGTTCTTCCACCCGGTTGAATGTGCAGGGTCCAGGTTTGGTTTCTTGCTGGGGTGGAGCTGTGGATGGAGCTCCTTTGGGAGCACAGGGCGGGTGCTGCTGCGTCCTGACAAAATCCCTGTTCCGAACCGAGCTGCTGTGCTCCCAGCAAAGCTTGATCGCTGCAAATTGAAAATGAAAGGATGTCTTCTCATCACAAAGAGAATCATTTCAGTAGGATCAGGTTCTTTTTTCTCCCTCTTCATGGAAATGCAGGAATGATTAATAATCAACACATTTCTGTAGCTGCTTTTGTTCTATATTCTTTGAACCTCTTAGGCTGTCATCTATTAATTTTAAATCTCAGAAGAACAAGTATAGAAATAGATGATGGAGTAATCCAAGGGTTTCTGAAAAGGTGAAACTTGTCTGTGATTGAATATGTGCATTTTGTATTATTCTCTGAGTCTCCTGTGTGAAAATACTGCATTTGAGCACAAGAGAGGTCTTCATTTTGTCTTTAAATAAACTCCTCATCTTGTGGAGCGTTACCATCCTTGTGAGTGTATTAAAGCTGTGCAGTTTTGTAAATATAAAGTCAACAGCTTCTATTTACAGTGTTTCCATCATTGCCAGCTATGTTACTTCTTCATTGCTGCTATTCTTTCATATTTAAAATAAAAAGAAAAATTATTATCTGTGTATTTATTCTCTCCTTTGAGCAGGCTTTGGCCTTGGGAAAATATCAGGTATCTAAGTATAGAAAAAGTCTGAAGAGAAACTGCTAAATTTCAGCAGGGAATTGCTGGTTTTCTTTTAATTTTAGTTTTGCTGTGCAAAAATGAGTTTGGTTTTTTCCAAGTAATGAAGAAACAGCTGTGTTGGTGTTAAATATTCAGTGGATTTGTAAGTGACTTATTTAAAGATCTTCATCTTTATAGATTTCCCTCATTTGAAAGCGCCCTGAAGTATGATTTTTGTGAGGGAGAGTAATTTCTCTTGGTTCTTACCTTTCTCCAGTTGGCATTTTGGAGAGTCTGGGTTTAAAACCCGAAATAACGACACACCTTTTTGTTGCCAACAAAGTATTTGATTCCTTCTCTCTCCAACTGCAGAAAAGTTGGTGAAGACCTTCTTCTAAGTGCTTAAAATAGGCAGTGGAGATTTGGAAAAAATGATGAGTGGTGGATTGCACAACCCGCCTGGCTGGAGCTGAAACTGCTTCCAGATCGTTCTGGAACGGGCACGCTGGAGAAGGGCAGAGGGAGGAGAATGGGCTGGGGCCGTCCAAACTGAGCTGAGCTCTGACAGGACCAGGATGGCACCTGAAGGAGCTACAAAAAGGATAGGAAGGGACTATTTACAGGGGCCTGGAGGGACAGGACCAGGGGGAATGGTTTCCCAGTACCAGAGGGCAGGGTAGGATTGGATATTCCCTGTGAGGGTGGGGAGGCCACAGGATGCCAGGGAAGCTGTGGCTGCTCCTGGATCCCTGGAAGTGCCCAAGGCCGGGTTGGACAGGGCTTGGAGCAGCCTGGGACAGTGGAAGGTGTCCCTGCCCATGGCAGGGGTGGCACTGGGTGGGCTTTGAGGTCCCTTCCAGTCCAAAACACTCCATGAATGTTTGCCATTGCCTGGTGGAGCTTTGGGTGTCAGCAGCGCCTGTTCAGGAGCTTTCTGAACTGTCCTCCTAGACCAAGGGTAGAACTGACACAATGGCATCACTTAATGCCCCAAACGGTGGGAAAAGCCTCTGAAGGGGAGGCTGGAATTGCATGGGAATGTTTGGCTTACGTATTTCTAGGCAGCTTTGTGTGAAAGAAGGTGATGATGTCCTGGGTGGGCTCTGAAATACTCTACTCCCTTCTGCATAGCATTCCAGCCTCTCTAACCTTGGTGTTTGCAATTTTGGACAAGTTTTGCATTAAGTTTTCAAATAATCTTATTAATGTGCCACCTAAGTGTGACTTAAATTCCCATGTGAAGGAGTCCATTGCAAGAAAAATAAAAGCCTTTGTCGGGTTTTTCATTGTGCTGTGAGAGCAGAAATTGGGCATTTGGGATGGGGCTGCTTGGGCTTGGGCTGGAGGGAAGGGTTGGAAGTTTGGGACCTGTGCCGGGTTAGAAAGGAGCTTGGTCTAACTGAGAAGGGAATGTAAAATGGAGAAGAGAAAACAGAAAGAGTGGGGTAGAAGGAACTGGCAGTTGGAATAATGTTGCTGGCAAGTTTCCCTCTTCCTTGAACCCCAAAATACTTTGGAACACGGGGGTTTCTAGCATTCCCAGAATCCTTGCTTTTGATGACTCCTCTGTGCTGCCGGTGCAGCCGGAGGGTAACCAGTCCTCGCCGTGATATTTCGGGGAGCTGCAGGTGGCAGAGGCCCCCGTGGGCTGTGAATGTCCCACCAGTGAGAGCGTTCATCTCTCACGTGGTGCCGCTGCAGCCGTGCTCGGCCTCGCTTTATCCCAGGCAGAGCGATCACTGACGGAAGAACAGGATTTAGCTTGGAAGCGCTGAAACGCACATTTAATACGTGCCCGTGTAGCATTCGTCATCCTGATGGGGTAGTGTAGGATTATGCAATCCCCTTTTCCTGCAGGACCTTCGTTGGGTGTTCAGGCTTGATGTATCATCATTTCATCAACAGTGACGTAGTATTTTATTTTTATACTTCTTCATTGTGCAATTCTGCCATTTTTCACCGTGTATCATGAAGATCTGAAAGGAAAATGCATTCCTTCCTGGTTAATATTCAACAGTCTATAAAAAGATGTCGTTACTGTGCAGTAATTGCTTTATTTATCACCTTTCCTATGTGGCTAAAGCTGCTGGAATCACTGAGCGGAGCAGAGAGCTGATGGTTTGGGCCACTCTGGGCTTCATTTTTAAGTTTTGGCTTTGGATTTTGGGCTCTTGTTGTAGAAACAGACCTGAATTCCATAGGGATGGTGTCTGATAAGAGTGGGCTTATCTTGCACAGTCATCAGGACTGTGGGTTGCAGATCAATGACCATGATGGTACTCAGCCAGCACATCCTTGACTTTGTAAACATCCAAGGCCATGGGGTCTGGAGATCTAAAAGTCTTCTGGTCATAAAGTTCATGTAGTTTGACCCGTGGTGGTCATACGAAGGTGAATAAGGCAAAGTTGAACTTCTCAACCACTTCAGAAATAGATTTCATAGAACAAATACTAGAAAAAAATATATATCGGGTGCTTTTCATTGTTTGTTTTAGATCTGTAGCTTTTTACTTCTCTTTTACTGGGGAGAAAACCCAAGAAAAACATGTTGTTTTCCCTTCTTGCACTGGACAAGGTCAAACACACTTGTAGCCCTCTGTGGGTGCTTCAGGCAGGAGAGGGGGTTACTTGCAGTTAACAGTTTGGAAGTTAAGCCTAACTTGACAACTTTCTTGACTGAAAAGGATGGAAAGAAGTGCACTGTGACTAAATCTAGCGTACAATTAATTCTTCTCTGTAGTTCTGTGTGTTAATTGCTGTCATTGTGTGAATTGATGGTTTAAGCAAAAATAGAAAATTTTATAACTGGCGTGTTGCTTACAATGCAGAGTCTTAGCTTGAAGTGCCAGCCCGCAGTGGCTTTTTGAATCTCTGCTGTGCTGTCAATCGCTGTGAATCATCCTGATGGAAATGAAAAAGATGGTGAGGAGCACAAACCTGGGAAGTGTGGTTTGCACTTTTGCTGGTGGTTCAGCAGCCCCAGGCTGGCAGCGAGGATGGAAGTGGAGCCGAGTGCTTCTGCAGAGCTGCAGTTCAGCCTCGTGCCCTGAGCTCTGTCCTTCCCCGGTGTCACCGTGCCAAAGGGCCCCGGTGCCATACCCAGCTCCTGCTGCATCTGTTGCTGCTGTCCTGGGCTGGTAAACCAGGCTGGAATGGGATGGTCTCTGAGGTCCTTCCAGCCCAAACCATTCTGGGATTCTTTGCCCTTCTGTGAAAGGTTTTGATGTTGCCTGGTGTGCACTGGGGATGGATTGGAGGAAAGGCATGACAAGAGTGAAGGTGTCTGTCTCAAATGGCATCCAGAGGTGAAATTACCAAGGTTTGACTCAGCCCCTTCAACTTCAGCCTCTGGCAGAGCTGCCATGACTTGTCTCCAGCGTGGGGTTTCTCCCTTCTTGCATGCAGAGTGTCCATGAAGAAGCAGCTCTGCTTTTCAGGCAGCGAGGATAAACCCCAGGTGGGTCTCTCCTCACCTCCCTGCCTCCTGAATTGCGGTGCTTGCCCGTAGGGATACACTGGGAGCCTGGAGAAAGGCTGTGTGAACAAGGAGCCTGAGCTTTACATCCACTCTATTGCCAAAGAGGCTGGGAACAGCCTCCTGGCTCTTCTGGCACTTTGTTTGAACTTCTGAGCTGCTACTTTAGGCGCTGCCTTTGAATAGCTGAATTTATTTTTTTGCGTGTTCCGTTGCTTAGTGACGAGAGGAGGAAAAACAGTCACTGCAGCTCATGTGGGTTTATTACTGATAAGTTAGCATCTCTAATACAGAAATGTGCTTTTAATAAGACTAATGAGCTGTGATTCCTGACTTTTGCCAGGCAGAATGTTAAATAAACTGTGTTGATGCACTGGGTATAGAACCTGACACCCTGAGGGGTTTGATGTCACCTCGAGCTATGTCTTGAATGTCTGTGCTTGTGCAGGCTGTTGTTTGAGGGTATTTTATGCTGCTGCCACTTTATTAGGTGAGGTTCTCCTATTTTTTTTGCCCTGTTTTCCCTAGCAATTTGATTTAAAAACTAAACAGACAACAACAGCAGTGAAAAAATCCAAAGCAAAATCTCCCCACCGTGACATAGTTTACCTGCTGAAGTACAAAAACTGCAAGCTAAAAGTGCGGAAAGCGAGTCTGTTTGCCTGGGAAAGCACTGGAACGTGTTCCCGTTTTAGTCTGGTACCGTTTTTGACTGGGACAAGTTATAAATTTTCTGGTCTTGCATCAGATGTTGGCAGCAGCAGTTGGTTTTTATCATTTATGGGGCAGCATTCCTGTTGCTCAAAAAAGCATTTGTCTGATCAAGAGCTTTTTGGAATTTGTTTATAAACCTTTCCTTGCCGCTGGAATATTTGGAGAGCATTAGCAGCAAGAATCCAGATAATTACAACTGGCTGAAGCCATCTCTGTGTTTGTTCCATGTTTTTCTAGACTGCCTGTTCAAGCTATGTCCCATGAACCGGTACTCGGCGCAGAAGCAGTTCTGGAAGGCAGCAAAGCCAGGGGCCAACAGCACCACGGATGCTGTGCTGCTCAATAAACTGCACGTGAGTATCCCTGTGCAGGGCCCTCCTCGGCCTCAGCACTGACACCCATCCTGCTTTAAATAAGGATTTCCAGTCAGCTCGGCACAACTGAGGAGGAGACAGCGAGTGTACATAAAAATCAGCGTGCAGGATTCCTTTGGAGACGTTCACTCTGAGTCTTCAATCCTCTGATATATGACAGGATCACAGAATAAGCTAATTTGGAAGGGATCCACAGGGATCATCCCAACCTCTGGCCCTGCCCAGACCCCCCAACAACCCCACCCTGGGCATCCCTGGCAGCGCTGTCCAAACGCTCCTGGAGCTCTGGCAGCCTCGGGGCCGTGCCCATTCCCTGGGGAGCCTGGGCAGTGCCCAGCACCCTCTGGGGGAAGAACCTTTCCTATAATCCAACCTAAACCTGCCCTGGCCCAGCTCCAGCCGTTCCCTGGGTCCTGTCCCTGCTGACAGAGAGCAGAGATCAGTGTCTGCCCCTCCTGTTCCTGCTCAAGGTCTGCGTCCCCCAGTACTGTGTCCACGATGCTGGGGTAGCCCTGGCGCTTTTGTCATTAACCCATGGTAAAAGTAATGGTGCTCCAGGGGAGCATTTTGGGTGCTAACAGCATAAAAAAGGGACCCTTGAGAGAATTGCACAGAGGATTCCCAGGCACTGCATCTTGACGTGGGAAGTCAGGAGCTGCTGGTCTGATCAATCTATCGGGATTGCTCAGACAAACATCGCTGCTGTTGACACATGGAAAGGTTGATGGGTAATTATGAGTAATTATAAGGCCAGACAGCCTCTCCTTCATATTAGCTTGCAGTATTTAATATTTTCTGAGTAAAATGTTGACATTCAGCAGCTGAAAACTCAGTAAGGCAGTTGATTGCTGTTTTTAGAGCTCCTATATAAAAAAAAGCCAACTTAACTTAAATACCATCTGTTGACTTTAGAGTTAAATAAACTCAGTGTTTATGTTAAAATTACATAGCTGGAGTACTTCATGTCAAAATTACAATTCTAAATATTTTTAGGTTCTTTAAGCCTATATTAAGCTCATTGTAGCCTGGAATACGAAATGGCCCCGTAGGAGAGTGTCACTTGCTGATTGCCATATGGCTGCCTCGCTCCTGCACTTCACAAAGACCTGCTGGTGGACTCCTTCTGCTTCAGAAAATGTATTTATAACCCAAAAGTATCAGCTTGGCAGGGACAAAGCTATTTTGGTAGTGCAAAGCTCCCTCACCTGGGCTGTGTTTCTCATGGTGATAAGGGAAGTAGGCTGTGGCAGCAAGCTTAGAGTGATGGGGGTTCTGGGGTTGGCTGTTCTGATGTGCCAGGAAAGGGGAGAGTTCATGGGTTTTAAGAGGAAACAGAGCCTAAATACTGCATCACATGGAAGAAAAAGGCTTTGGAATTGCCCTGGATTACGTTCTCCTTTGGAGTTGTCTCCCCTTCCCATAGGACATCCCAGTGCAGGTGTTTGGGACCTGTCCCTGCTTTTCTGACACTTGACCCTTTTGTGCCAGTGTCCTGGAAATACAGGATGAGATTTTTCCAGGGTTAGCCCCAGCTGAGTGATGCTTGCACAGACATGTCCCACCATGACCTGCTCGATTTGGCAGAAGGATTTGAGTGCCTTACAATTTTATGGGGGATTATTTAATCTGCATCCCTTGGCCATGAAGTCTGATGGGCCCAATCAGGTCTGCAGTGACCCGGGGCTTGAAAATAATTGTGCCCCATGTACATCACTCGTATCAAAACTTCTTTCTGCCACTCCTGTGTGTGTCTGTGTGTCACCTTTTCCGCTTGCTGGCGCATGGAGTGCTCTAAACCCTGTGCTCTGCCTGGGACCCTGTGCCTGGGCTCACAGCTGTGAGCTCTGCCCAGGATGAGATCCCTTTATCAGTGCATTGCATTTCCAGCACAGCTGATGATGCAAGATGTGTTCATCATCATCACTTGCCTTTTTTGGCTTCTGTTTGTCTGCTGGTGGAATTTATTGTCTGCCACGGAGCGCTCCATGCTGAGGTCAGGTTATTTTAAGTTAATGCCATTTAAGGGATTTAAAATCTGGGACACTTGTCTCTCTGTGGTCGCAGCATCCGAGCTGCTTGAGGAGCTGACATCTAGTGGCCAGAAAAGTGGTTCTCCCGGAGAGACTGTCAGGTTTGGGGATGCTTTTGAAGTACATCCTAAGTCCTAGTTGTACTTCCACAGAATACCTTGTTTTCTGTATTTATAATAAATGTGGCACCCAGCATGGCAGGGCAGTCCTGGCTGTGGTTGCTGTTATTGGGGGAGGGCTCTGGTGTTGTGATGAAACCTCTTCTTGACAGAATACTTGGAAATCAAGCAAAAAAGTTGTATTTTAGTAATACAGAGAAAATTGTGTTGCATTGCATGGCTGAATAAAATTTTGAATTTGAAAGAGCAGCTGTATCTCAGGTTCTCCTGGAGCAAGAAGCCAGTTTTCATACCTAGCACAGCATACAGAAATAGCAGATTTTAAGTGAGCTGGAGCTGGTGACATTCTCTAACAGTGTGCAAAAAGCTGCTCCTTTGTCCTGTGTTACTGGTGCTTCACCTCCCTATAGTGAGGAACTGTGGGCACTTTCTTCTCCAAGAGAAAACTGGACCTGCCCCGGTCCTTGGGACCCGAGAACCAAACCATAATCCTTGATGCTCAGCCTCCTAAAAAGTCCAATTTTAAATTGCTCTCCACCTCCAGATAGCAGTTAAAGCAAATACAGATTTATGTTTTTAATTCAAAACATCATCTTTCCTGTAAAGTGAAGTTCTTTACCGAATGAAATTGTTTAAAAACAGCCTGGGCCAAATAGCTCACTTTTAAAACAAAAATGGCAAGAGGCTCGTTGTAAATTATTAACCAGGTCTCTGTGTCCTTATAATAATTCCATTTTGCAAGGGCTTTACCTTTCCTTGCCATGCCAGCGTGGTGCAGGGATGCTCAGCTGTGGAACACAGGATCCATCACCTCAGAGAGCACAGGCTCTGCTGTGGGCAGTCAGGAACTCTCAAATCCAGAGCTGCAGTGGGCATTTGTACGGATCTTCCCAAGGGTCCTGCTGCACAGGGAGGGGCATCAGAGTTTCCAGAAAAACACAGCCCGGAGGGCAGCTGGAGCCTGTGTTGGCAGAGGAAAATAAAGAATCAAAGTTGAGGCTCTTTCATTCAATTTGTGCAGAAGTCAGTAGAAAGGAAAATAGAATTCCTGGCTGGAGTTGTTACCCCTCCCTTTTTCACCTTTCCCCCCCACTAGATATCTGCCTTCTGTCTTGTCTGAGCTTTTCATCTCATGTTTTATTCCAAAATTGTGTCCAATTGTACCCAAATTACAGGTTACTTAAATGATGTGTGTCTATCTCCCCAAACAGTTGAAAAAGGGAATTGGAAATTACGCTGTTGGATGCTGGGAAAAAAGGAAATTAGGCTCTTTCAGATGCTCGCTGTTTTTCCAGTCATTTGAAATAATCTTGAGGAAAAGGGACTTTCATAAAACCCCCTTTTCTAAAACACTCAGCAATTGAACTGTTCTCCCTTAATTTCAGCATGCGGCAGATTTGGAAAAGAAACAGAACGAAACTGAGAACAGAAAACTGCTGGGAACTGTCATCCAGTATGGGAATGTCATCCAGGTAGGCTGTGAACATCTGTGCAAGCTGGAGAGGATTTAGTTGAAAATTCCCTGCTCAGTGGACATTAAATTTCTGGAATTAATGGCCAGGAGTCTGTAGTTTTGCCAGTTTCACCATGCCCTGAAGTGGGATCCTGGGAAGCAGGGCCTGGGTGTTAACTCTGGGATGAGGTCAGTTTTTTATTACGGGTTAATTGTGTTTGGTTTTGAGGTCACCATTGATTGTTTTCTTCAGAAATCTTGTTAGAGCCCTCATTAGAGTTGTTGGAAGGTGGCACGTAAACAACACCAAATGTCCTCTCCCAGTGAAATGTTGACACTTAAATTGTAAACTGATACAGAGAAGGAAGATCAATAGAAATAGTGACATTTTCAGTTAAATGAGACCAAGCAAAGCAAGAGAAGAGCAGCTTTGCCTCTCACTAGGAAGAGCTGCTCAGTCCCCAGCATCGCACAAGTTTTGGTCCGGGGTTTTTTTGAGCAGGTTGTTGTAAGTGATGAGGGCATTTCCGTGTGTTTGTCCGTGCTGGGGAAGGGACAGTTGGATTAACTGAATGTGTTTTGTTCTGTGTCTCTCCGTGTGAGTGGAACTGTGCCTGAAGCCAGCAGTATTTGTACACAATTCAGTTTGCAGTCCTGTGTAGCATTGCAGTTGTCTCATGCACGCTCGGGTTGTTGAGGGGAGGAAGAGGAGCATTCTTAGAACTGAACTCTGATTCTTATTCTAGCTGCTTCACTTAAAAAGTAACAAATACTTAACAGTAAATAAGAGGCTTCCAGCTCTGCTAGAGAAGAATGCAATGAGGGTGACCTTGGATGAAGCTGGAAATGAAGGTTCCTGGTTCTACATCCAGCCCTTCTACAAACTGCGCTCCATCGGGGACAGTGTAAGTGCTGGGAGCAGGTTCCTCACACATCCCTTTGGGCACAGGCTGGATTTGGGAGGCCTGTCTTGCAATTAATGCAATGCACAGATCTCTCAGTGCGTGATGATGATGCAGGAACAACCTTTTTGCTGTGCTGTCATGAGGGGGAGGAAAATTGCTATGGTAACTTGTATTTTGGAAACGTGGAATGATCTAACATTGGAGGGAATAAGGGACCTAATTAGGCTGGCCTTGCACAATTCCTGCTCAATTCAAAATGGTAGGAAGTGTTGAGCTCCTTCAGGAGGTTTGGAAGGAATAATTAGCATCTTGGTTTTCAGTGTTGTCAGCTTAGAATCAAAATTCGTCATCACTTTGGGTATGAGGAGTGAGGTAATAAGGAAGTGAAATGCTCCTGTTCATGGGAAATGTTTAAATGCATTGCCATTTTAATCCCTTCTTTTGCAAAATCTGAGTCACTTGGGTGTAGGATCTTCCTAAAACCAGGAGGTCATAAGCTTCAGTGTGCTCTGGGGTTTAGGCCAGGTATTGCACCTAAACACGGTGAATTTATCAATCAGCCATCATTTATCCTGTACCAGAACTCAGTCTGCTGCTTCTGCAAGGCTCTGAGTCCAGTAGCGTAGGGCTTTTGCCTCACTGACTGAGTTTGGTGAGCTAAATTCTGAACCAAACAGCATCCTGGTGGAATACTCACACTGGCATCTCTCCAGACTGCAAGAAGGTGATTTCCTCCCATCGCTTCCATTATGAAAAAAAAAAGGGAAGAAAAAGAGCTTTCCCAGTGTGCAAATTTGTCTGATGCTGCACTTCTCTGCAGGTTGTCATTGGAGACAAAGTAGTCCTGAATCCTGTCAATGCTGGCCAGCCTCTCCATGCCAGTAGCCATCAGCTTGTGGATAATCCAGGATGCAATGAGGTAAGGGGACACTGACACAGCTGGCCCAGCTGTACAAACCCCTGTGTGCTTCAGCTTAGCTATTTGTGCATGGTTTAGAATTCAGCAAGCTGGTTGGTACCTGTGGCACTGCTTAGGAATGGTTATCCTGGTAATCAGTGACTTAAGTGAAAAGTCTTTGAGCTCCACTTTCTCTTGGGTGCTGGCAGAGGTTTGAGTTCGGTCTCTTGCATGACTGGCTAAAAACAAGGTGTTCCTTCAAAATCAGAAGCTGTGGCACAGTGATGTGCCCCATACTTGTCACTGTGAGGAAAATTAAACCCACCAGCACAGATGTGTAACAAGTGGCTTCCAAGCAAGTCAGTTCTGAGTTACATGTTCTGGAGCAGATACAGAAAGGACTTCCCTTCTCTAGAGCAATGCAGCCAGGCCTGCAGCGTTCTGGTGAAAGCTGCCTAAAAGATAAGACAGTGGCTCGTGGCAGTTTCTTGTGCAGGCACAGGACAGCGGGACTGATGGTGTCTGTTCTCCTTTTAGGTCAACTCGGTGAACTGCAACACCAGCTGGAAAATCGTGCTCTTCATGAAATGGAGCGACAACAAGGACGACATCCTCAAAGGGGTGAGAGCCAGAGCTGTGCCTGTCTGCAGCTGGGGCCCTGCTGGGCGCTGCCCGTGCTGACCCTGCTGCTGCCGTTGGCAGGGGGACGTGGTGAGGCTGTTCCACGCGGAGCAGGAGAAGTTCCTGACGTGTGACGAGCACAGGAAGAAGCAGCACGTGTTCCTCAGGACCACGGGCAGGCAGTCGGCCACGTCTGCCACCAGCTCCAAAGCCCTGTGGGAGGTGGAGGTAAGGGCTGGAGCCCAGGCTGGGGCTGGCTTGGTGGGAACAATTCTTGCTCCTGTTTAAAAACACTCTATCTGGATTTCTCTCTTTAGGTTAAATTTTCCTGGTGTTCCAAGTTTAAATTAAAATTCCTTCACTTTCTGGGCTCTCTGTGCACAGTCACAGTGGAGCTCTGCTCTCTGATGGTGCAGCACAGAGCTCTTGAGCTCAGGTACTTTACAGTTCAGGAAAAGGGCACAGAGAAACATCAATGAAGTCATTTTCTTACCAGTCACTGAAGTTTAACAACTGCTTATAATTTCCACTGTCCTGCTGAGTGTACTGAAGGCTCTATTTTTGGTGTGGAATAATGTGATTATGCATATCCTCATTTGATAGGAGGCTGCAACCCCTTGCTAGAGTCTTTCTGAACTGGCTGCTTTTATTCAGTTGGCTTTTAAACAGAGTGACTAACACCTTGGCCATCACTGGCTTCTGAAAATAGCCTCAATCTGTTGGTATTATTAGAGTTGGTTTATGATTTTAAATGTGATTAAATGATGAAGTGCATGTAGGAATCAAAAAAAATGAGTTGTAATGTTGGATAGGTGTTTTTGTATTCCCTTTCCAGAAGTATCTGCTGTGACATTCAGCTTCTCCTGTATTTCAGATGAAAGCCTGCCTGTAATTAGCATTACTTTGGCATGTTACCAGTCTGTGGTAACTGCCCATGTGCGTGCAGTTACCCAGCATAGGTGAGATAGTTCTTCCCTGGAAGCTGCAGGGCAGCTGTGATGAGTTTTCCTTAAGGAATCAGGTGTACCCACAGAGCAGCCAATATGGGGTTACAGGTGTTGGAGGCTCTGCTTGCCCCCCTTGGTCAGTAAATGTAAATATTAATTCTTTTGTACAGCATTGTTGCATTTGAAATGCTTCCAGGTGTCTTCCCTCATCCACTTTAAGCAGTCAAAAATGAGTTACAGCTATAGGGTAATGGATTTGTTGCCTTTTCTAGGGGTTTGTTTCAAGACCTGGCAACACGTGCACATAGAGAGCACCTTCTTTAATTCATTCATACACTGAGGTGAATTAATCCCAGCTAGCTCAGAGCATTCCCTGCACTGTGCTGGTCACAGATGAGAGCTGGTTTTGTCTTCTCTCAGCCCCTGGTTCTGTTTGCTCTTCCCTGCACGTGAAATGAGGCAGATCCTGCTGGGAAGGGGGGGTCTGTGCTGCATTCCAGGTGTGTTCCCTTCCCTTGCAGGTGGTGCAGCATGATCCCTGCCGGGGGGGAGCTGGCTACTGGAACAGCCTCTTCAGGTTCAAGCACCTGGCCACGGGGCACTACCTGGCAGCAGAGGTACGTGGGGCTGGGCTGGCACCTCTGCCTGCCCTTGCACCGTGTTCTCTTCCTTTGGCACCTTCTCAAAATCTGTCATTTCCCACCCTAAAACTGGACACGGGGAGGGGAGGAGAGTGGTCATTTGGATTAATACAAAAATAGATGCTAAATGTAGGAAATAAGATGAAGGAGCTGAAAGAATATCATGGTTTGGGGTAGTCGTGAGCTGATTAAACTTTTTGTGTGAATTCTAGAGACAAGAACTACTGCTGCAAAGAATAGGCACTAAATAGTATCCTGTCATGTGGGCACTGGAGTCAATGTGACTTTATTAACTGATGAATAAATGGTAAATGACTGAGAGCCTTGGGGGGAAAATGAATTCAACTGTTGGTAATTTCTCTTGAATCACTGATTTCTGAGCAGAATCGTAGAACTGAGTATAAAATGAAAACACTGACTTCAGACCAGTCTGTAAGAACTGCAGATATAGTCCAGATTAAATATCCCATTCTGTATTCTTCTGATAAGCAGATTGGCAAACCAGAAGCGTTTTGTCACATGCACACTGCAAATCCTTTTCAGTAGTGATCCAGTGTAGAGCCTTTCTAATAAATCTTGGGTTTTCTAATCAGCCAAAACAAAAACATGCTCGTAAATCATGCAAGAATATACCAGAGGAGATTGCTCACCTGATCCCTGGTTAGAACAGTGTTAGTTCTAAAAGATTTCTCCAAGCCAGTCATTTCTAGTTGGAATTTCCACTTGGAATTTAAACAACAACAAAAAGCATAAACTGGTTAACTCTGTACTCTTGCTCCCGTAGTGATTCTCCTGAATGAGATAAATCTCCCTGCATGTTTCCAGGTTATTTAACTGATTTCTGGCCTGGTGAGCCGTGCTGGGTTTGGGCAGTGTGCTCTGCATGCCTGGTGGTGCAGTGGAGTGCAGGGCGTTGGTGACCAGCAGAGTTTAGGCAGTGCTCAGGCTGTTTCCCCTTGCAGCTGTGCTGGAGTTTTGACGTGCCTGTGATTCTGTTCCATCAGGTAAACCCTGACTATGAGGAAGATGACCTGGAGTGTCAATCCTCAGTAAGTATAGGCAAGGGTTTGGTCTTGCCCCTGATTGAGGAGGGCTTGGCACAGGCCCAGGGCTGACCTGGCCAGTGCACAGCTGGTCCAGGCTTCACTGTTAGTGAAGAAACTAAAAACCTGAGAATGCTCTGAAGGCTTTTATGGCCTATCCAAGGAGTGGGTGCTGCCACCTGGATTAGACCCTAGTGAAGAGCAACCCACTTGGAACCGAATTTACACATTACCTGAACCCCCCTCAACTCCTCCCTTTGTGGCATCTTTTTCTGTCTTCCTGTTTCCTCAACCTTTGCTTCCTTGGAGCACTGTCCTGCCAAGGGCTGGAAATCAAGTTGCTCAAGGTGACACCAGATGGGAAATGTCCCTGAGGGAATGTCCCCCAGTGCTGTGCCTGTCTGACCTCCGTGTTTAAGCAGCGAATTCGCTGCCATTGTACCTTGTCTCAGGAAAGCAGGATAACAGAGAGCAGGAGTGGCAGGGGGAGGGTGATCCCTGTGCCGTTCCTCTGATTTTCCTGTGGGAGCAAGTCTGTGTTGTCAGTAAATGTTGTGTCAAAGTGAGTGTGTGGTGCTTTGTACTAACAGCAGCTTCTCTTTGGTGTCAGAGGGAACCAGCATTGCCTCAGTAGTTGAAAACAGAGAGAACTGGAACAGCACTTTCCACTGTGGATTTTATTTATTTAGTTGGATCTGATCATAGGCTCATGCAGCTTTCTTGGTCATTTATCCTGTGTTATGGAAGATTTGCACCATTCGGATATGACAAAGAGCTATTCCTTCCGTTCTTGAGAGACGAATGTGATGCTTAGAAATCCTGCAGGGTGCATTTTTCCTCCTAAAAGGATTTGTCATTATAGCCTGGCCATTAAAATGCTTCCCTTGCCCTCAGATACTGAGCTGTTTTCCTGATTACTTCTTGGTGGCATTTGGCAGCTTGACTGCACTAAACACGGTAAAAATCTGAACAAACCCCACCCACGGCTGTTGTTTGGGGAGGTGTGGGGGGAACCCAGTGCTGAGATATTTTGTTGGGTTAATTTTTTGAGAGTTAATCAATGTTGAGGTCCTTTAGGTAGACAGCCCTGCTCCTGTGGTGTGTCCTGCTGACACGTGCATGGAAAACATTCATGCACTGTCTCAGCTCTCTGGCTTTTCCCTGCTCTGTCTCTTTACCACTAGATGGCAAAAATAGACCAGCAAGAACAGGAGCAGGAGCACATAATTCAGCTCTGACAGGAAATTGCCACATCGTTTAACATTCACTGGTGACAGGAGGGTGTAGGCTCCTTTGTCCAACTTTATCCAAACTCCAGCTTGATCCAAATTCGAGCTGTCTGCAGGGTTTCTGTGCACAGCTCAGTGGTTTCATGGTTGCTTTCTTCTTACCCTCAGAGGGCTGTGCAGGAAGGGTTTACATGGGCACGGGTGAGGTGCTCCACCTTCCAGCAGCAAAGGGGGCTGCCCTTGTCAGCTTTGGGGTTGAATTTCAGTGCTCCCTGAGTTGCCCCATTTCCTGCTTTCTGCTTTACTGCTCATGTTCCGCTTTGCCACAGTTTCAAGAAGTGACCAGTTGTCTCCTGAAGGACAAGCTGTGCATGCAGAGCAGCTGTATTCCTCACTGTATTCCCTCCCCTTGCTGGGGGGGATGAAGGAGACAGCTGAAATTCGGAGAATTCATTCCAAGTGAGCGAATTTCTCCCAGAATTTCTCTCCAGATGGACTCTGAGTGTAGAGTTGCTCCTTCCCTTGAAGGCACACTCCCAAAGTGTATTTCTGTTCCATACAGATAACTGCCTGTTCCCATGCACAAAATCAGACTGTAAATGTCACTGCTTTGCAGCCAAGTTCATTGACTGCAAATATGTTAACTTGGGAGTATCCTGAGGCACAAACAACACTGGATACCTTTTCCATATGCTTCAGGATGGCAGTGCCTTACAGCAGGACTTGACAGGCAGGTGCCTGAGTGCTGACTCCCTTGGGTGCCTCCCTTCACTGGTGCCACCATCACAGAGAAGCTGGGAGATTGGTTTCTTGGTCACCTTGAAAACTGTGTCCAGGATTTGGGTGATTGTGCGTGGACAGCTGGCTCCTGCGTGCCGGGACAGTGAGCAAGTTCTTTAGGGACTTGCGAGAGCTGGGAGTTCCCTGGGAAAGGATTTGGAGAAAGTTGTTCCTTTTTCTCAGTTCATCTTTGGTTTTTCCTACCCTTCAGTCCTTTCATCTGAAACCCTGAGGTTTTATCCAGTTGAGGTATCTTTGCTGGGCTGAAGGAGGCTGGGGATTTGCTGGCACCTTGGGAATAAAGATCCTTCTGGTGCCATGGCATTTGGAAGACGTTATTGTGCTTGAGAGCAGCACAGGCTGTAGTGTGAACAGCAGGACATCCAGCTCCTTGATTAGCTTTTTGTTTCTCTTGCCTGGAGTTGATGGATGTGGGTCCCATTTTTGCTGCTGAAGCTGATTATTTCCCAGCAAGGTTGTTGGTATGTGGTGTGGCTGGTTTTTATATTTTCAGCTCACTAATTTCTTGGTTAGAGGGATAACTGCTATGCGTGGGATATGCTTGGAGAGCTGGTAGCATCAGGATTGGGGATCTCAGCTGATGTGTGTTATCAGAAACCAGTCAGAGCTCCCAGTGTGTGTGGGGTGAATGGCTGGGGGGGTTTGTCCCTTCTGGCACTGTCTGCAAGACATAAATTCTGTGTGGAGGGGGAGTTACTGTGGTGGTACTCAGCAGTGAGGCCAGGGGAAGCAAGGAGTGGTTGGCCAGAGCAGCTGCTGTCAGTGTTCCTGGTGTCCTGCAGCGCAGTTCACTGCTCCAGAGTCCTGTCTGCACCCCCAGTGTGTCTGGGGCTGTGGGGGTGGCTCTGCAGGGCCTGTCCTGACGCTCCGGGGGTTCCCTCCGCAGCTGGACCCCGAGCAGGACGCGGCGCGGCGGGGCCGGGGGGCCCAGGAGAAGATGGCCTATTCCCTGGTGTCCGTGCCCGAGGGCAACGACATCTCCTCCATCTTCGAGCTGGACCCAACCACCCTGCGAGGGGGAGACAGCCTCGTCCCCAGGTACAGCGACCGTCTGCCTCAGCTCGGGGCTTTTGGTGGGGTTTTGAAGGTAAAGCTGCCCCAGACTATTTTCCTTTTCTCCTTTGGAAGCAGGCTCCTCCTCAAATGAATGTAGAAATAATTAGAAAATGCCTGAAGCTTCACTTGAGTTCTTTACAATTGAGGTGTATGTAAGAGAACACCATTTTACAGATGGGAAAATTGAGACTAAGTGGTTTCCTAAGTGACTTCCTTGCCAGGAACGACCTGGGACTAAAAGCCTCGGGTGTCCTATCAAGGCATTCATTGCTGTGACCTGTCTGTATTGTGTTAGGATGCAACACCAACTCTTTAGCACAGGATTTTCTGTTGTTTACGTGTTCTTCACTGTTCATGCGGCACCTCTTGCTGTTGGAAAGCTGCTGCACCCTTCCAAGACACGCACTCTGCACACAGCCCTTCGCTGCTGGTGCCACTGAGAAAGCACAGCAAGTTTGTTCCATCTACTCAGCAACTCCCTAAGTCATCAGATACCCCAAGATACAGACATCAGGGAGTTGTGGGCTGAAAACCCCAGAGGTAAGGGAGGAAGCTCACAGCAGTGGAAAAGTGAGGATGGGAAGAGGTTCAGTTTGTTCCTGGGCAGCAGCTGAGTTATAGCAACTCAGAGTGGCTGTGGTTCTGTTTCAGAGCAGAATCTCTTTCATTACAGAAGAATTCCTTCCTCAGGTGAATTTATAGCATGAGCCAAGGCAGTAAGAATGTAACTCCAGTTGTAGGATGCAGTGTGGACAGAGATGACATTTCTTTTCCACTTGTTCCTGCCAGCATCTCAAAATCCCAGCAATGCAAAGACTTCCCAGCTGGGAAGCTGACTCATGCTGGGACACTCCTGACTTTCTTTCAGGAACTCCTACGTGAGGCTCAGGCACCTTTGCACCAACACCTGGGTTCACAGCACCAACATCCCTATTGATAAAGAAGAGGAGAAACCCGTGATGCTGAAGGTAACTTCTGTTACTTTGTGTAAGCACATCCTTTGACTCCTGTACTTCACAAAAGTGCTGTTGGCAGGAGTTCCACTCCCTGAGCCTGTCACACACCAAGCATGTGACAGGAACGAACAGTGCCTGGGCAAAATATTTGCTCTTAATGGCTCGGTTTCATGGTAGTTTTCTAGTTACACTGTTTGGCCTCTACTCCACAACAGGAGTCATCAGGAGGAGGATGTTTTTTTCCACTGGCTATAGCAACATTTTGCCCTCTCACCTGCTGCTCCTTTGGCTTAGGAACAGCTCTGAGCTTGCTCCTTTTTCCTTTTTTTGAGTGGTAGTGTTCTCAGAGCTTGGCTTCAGCAGGGGTCCCATGCTGCCTAAGCAGAGTGTGGCTTTTCTGTTTCATTGTCGCTGAGTGTGTGAAGCACTGCTTTGTTCCTGCCTTTGGGTTTGCTGATAAAGCTGCTCTGGGTTTCAGATTGGTACCTCTCCAGTGAAGGAGGACAAAGAAGCTTTTGCTATAGTGCCGGTCTCACCTGCAGAGGTTCGGGACTTGGATTTTGCAAATGATGCAAGTAAAGTTTTAGGTTCCATTGCTGGCAAGCTGGAAAAGGGAACAATAACCCAGAATGAAAGAAGGTAAGGAAACCCGAATTGGGTTCAGATAATGTTGTTTCCTTTACTGAGTAACTGTTTCTTTGAAATTTTTATCAGAGTAAGCTATAGGAGAGGGATTTGGTTTCTTCCTCGACGAGATTTAAAAAAATGGATGGTTTTATTGTTGTGTCCACAGTGGAGGTTCTTAGGCCTGGTCTGTCCAGCCCTCCTTGTCCTCTGAAGTGAGAGCATGAGAAATGTTGTGAGCTTGGGGGACTAATCCCCAGCATACCTCTGCAAATGGAGTGTGGGAATTCCTAATCCATCTTGTGAGGACTGAACATGTGACTTGCTGCAAATCCTCTGACCGTGTCCGTGAAAATGTGGCCGCACAAAAAGAGCACAGAGGTGGCTGTGTCACACCAGGGCCCGTGTGCTTCCATAGCCAGTGCCTTTTATTTGGCCTTGGGAGAGATAATCACCTGATTTATTGTTTGTGGCATTTGAAAGAAGTGCCAAATAGAATTTGGCAAGTGTAGGGCTGCCCTAAAGTGATTTTCTTGTCTTGCTGCTGCTCTGGTTTAGCTGTTGGACAGCGAGGCTGCAGCAATGGGGGAGCATTAGTTCCTAATTTCAAATTCCATGCAAACCTCTGAGCTTTACCCAGTCTCTAATTGCTGTTAGTTTTTCACTTAACATTTAGAAATCTGTGTAAACTTACCCTGGCACTGCTCTTTTAGCACAGAGAATTTGTATTCTCATGTTAACAACTTCTGGCTTTTCTGTAGATCTGTTACCAAATTGTTGGAGGATTTGGTCTACTTCGTTACTGGTGGAACTAATTCTGGCCAGGACGTCCTTGAAGTGGTGTTTTCTAAACCCAACAGAGAACGGCAAAAGCTGATGAGAGAGCAGAATATTCTAAAGCAGGTAGGCTGTGGTTTTCTCTAAGCTCTGCCTATGAGAAGAGTTGTTGGGAAAAAAAATCCTGATAACAGAGAACCTGGCCAGGCTGGAGAGGGCTCGGAGCAGCCTGGTCTGGTGGGAGGTGACCCTGCCTGTGGCAGAGGGTTGGAATGAGATGATCTTCATGGTGCTTTCCAACCCAAGCCGTTCTGTGGCTCTGTAAAATTTTGGTCTCAAATTATTAGGACCTAAAGGTCCTTTGAGTTTCCAGCTTTCAGCAGGCTCTGGGCAGTGGACTGTAGGCTCACCATGGCTGGCACTAAAAATTCTAGCAGATGGTGTTGAATAAAGGTGATCAACGTCCTCTGTCGGGGCTGCTCCATGGCCGAGGACCCTGGTGACTGTAGCACATTCCTGGTGTGCCTTTTGGAATACAGAGGCACAGAGCTCTGACACCAATTTTAACCCGAAGGCGGCAGTGCCTCATGGGCTTGTGTCTGTGTTTTTTAATAAATCTGTAGATTTTCAAGCTGTTGCAAGCACCGTTCACGGACAGCGGGGACGGCCCCATGCTGCGGCTGGAGGAGCTGGGGGACCAGCGCCACGCGCCCTTCAGGCACATCTGCAGGCTCTGCTACAGGGTGCTCAGGCACTCCCAGCAGGACTACAGGAAAAATCAGGTTTGTAATGGTCAATGGCACTGACGTGGTTCCTGTGCTCCAAATAAAATCAGCTTTGTCCTTTAAAGTAAACCCTGCTCTGCTCTGGTTGTACAGTCAGCAAGAGATTTTGGGATGGCTCAGTTTCATTCTGTCTGGCATTTTTCACCTCTGTCGGAGACTGTAATGTAATTAGCACTGGTTCTGAGGGGGATTTAAGGAAACAGCAGAATCTGACTGTCCTGTGCAGGTGAATTACAAGACTGTGTTCACTCTTGCTGACTACAGGCGCCACTGAAAGTTGCCCTGTAAATTAAGGCTGTTCAGTTTTTGTTGCCATGCATTAGAAACAAGGTCCTGTCAGATAAGTGTAAATGCCTTGCTGGTGTCTAGCCCAGGAGAGAAGGGAGGGATGGAGGGGTTAGGGATGTCTGTCATTGTTTGCTGTCTTTCACACAAACAATTTGGATCTAACCCAGTTCGCTCCTCGGGATGTTGGTACTGACAAACATCGTCCTGTTTTCTGTTACTATTTTAAATTCTGAGGGTTAATTGCACCCCCTTCCTCCTTGCCCGTGTGTTTTGAAGGAATACATTGCCAAGCAGTTTGGCTTCATGCAGAAGCAGATTGGCTACGACGTCTTGGCCGAGGACACCATCACAGCCCTGCTCCATAACAACCGCAAGCTCCTGGAGAAGCACATCACAGCTGCTGAGATTGACACCTTTGTGAGTCTCGTGAGGAAAAATAGGGAGCCCAGGTGAGAGCTGCATTTTTGAATATGTGATTACCCTTCCCCTTCTGGGAAAAGTCTGTACCTGCCAGCTTGCTGAGGAGGAAGCACAGCCAGTTCACTGTGTTCTGGCACTCGCCCTGCCGTCCCCTCAGGCAGCAAGTCTTGCTCTGCACTGTTCAAGTGGAGCTCTGAATGTTTGCTTCCTGAAATGTAGGTTGCTTCAGTCTAGATCTCAACAGTGATTGATAGATACCCTTTTGGCTCATGTTTTCCAACAGGTTTTTGGATTACCTCTCGGATCTGTGCGTTTCCATGAACAAGTCTATTCCCGTGACACAGGAGCTGATTTGTAAAGCCGTGCTGAACCCAGCCAATGCAGACATTCTCATTGAAACCAAGTAAGTTGGTGCCTTTCAGGTTGGTTCTCCTGGTGTGAAGCTGAAGCAGAAGGAAGGTGGTTCAGAGCTGAGCACACTGCTGGCACGTCCCGGGGAATCAGGGAATTGTGTGGGGTCCTCTTCAAACACACGGAGCTGGGGCTGGGGACAGCAGGTGTCTGCCAGGTGCATCCTCAGCCCTGCAGGCAGAAATCCTTCAGATCTCTCCCGTTTGATCCAAAGCGCAGACTTTGCAGGAAGGTGTGCAGGCTCCTGGTGTGATCCTCCCCCAGCTCTGAGGGAGCTCAGCTGGCAGCAGAGCAGGAGTTGGTCCGGCTCTGCTCGCCTTTCCTCCCACTGAGGTGGGATTTGGGGCTCCAGCTCTCCTCTGCCATTGCTGAGGCCTCACAGCAGGCACCAAATCCTGATTGTCTTTGATAAAGGTGGCTTTATTCAATATGTATACTAGGGAATAGATAACCTCTGTCAGAATACTGCAAAAGGGAAGCAGGTAGGATTTAAAACACCAATGGTTGAGAGTATTCTTGCACGTTTAATTCTTGTCATGAGATCATAAAGGCTGTACTTACATCCACAAGCACTTAATATTGGTACATCACTTACTTGTCCTTGAGTATTTGATTTGGGGTTTTTTTCAGATGGAAAGCCCTTTTAGTATCAGCAGCTGATTTATTTCTAGTTACTTCATGACATAAACAGAAGTTCTGATCCGTTTGGCATTTATGGGATACAGAATTAATCAATTTTTAGGTATTTTTCTTTCCCATATGTTTTCCTGTTCTGTTGAATGATCTTTGAATCAGTTCTCCTGTAAAGAAGGTTTTGAAAGTCCATTATTATGTGTCTTTAACTTCCTTGTTTCTTTATCTTTTTCACTTGAAATGAGCTGAAATGTTCATCTTTTTAAGGTTGAATGGAAAGTTTATAATCTAATGCTGTTAATAATACACGCCAATGGTTCAGTGTAGTAAAATGCTACTGCTGAAAGGGTAAGATACATTTTAGCAAGTGTCTTAAAAGAAATGTGCAGGATGTATGTGTGTCTGGAATGTAACCTCCCCTCCTCCTGGCAGGCTGGTGCTCTCACGATTTGAATTTGAGGAAGTGTCAAGTGGAGAAAATGCCTTGGAGGTTGGAGAGGATGAGGAAGAAGTGTGGTTGTTCTGGAGGGACAGCAGCAAGGAGATCCGCAGCAAGAGCATCCGAGAGCTGGCCCAGGACGCCAAGGAGGGGCAGAAGGAGGATCGGGACGTGCTCAGCTACTACAGGTTAACAGCACACAGCAGAGTTCAGCAGGGCTGCCTGGGGGGGCCCTGGGTGCACGGGGTGTACCCGGGGAGGAACGCTCCTGTTTCATGCACAAAACAGCCTTCAGAGAGGAAGGGTGAAGCCTCTCAGAAGTGAGAGCTGAAAGCACAAAGTTGTTCATGCTGAGGAGTCCAGTTATTGACATGAGCCAGTTTAAACTGATTTTGGAAAAGTATTTCAGGCTTCGAGCGTGTTGAATTTCCCCAGCGCTTTGTGCTTGTGTTTGTGCTTGGTTTCCTGCTGGTGGCTGTTGGGAGAGCCCCTGCAGGTGACCCCGGGGCTCCCTGTGTTCAGGGGGCACTTGGGGATTGCAGAATTCAGGTGTGTGGATGGCTTTGCTTTTGGTTTGCGAGAAGTCACTGCTGTTCCCTGTGCCTCCTGCTCTCTCCCCAAGCCCTCAGTGGTCCTGTAGTTCCCAGCAGCACAAACGTGAAGCTGTGTTCGTGCCCCAGGCTGGGTGGGGAGGGTGTGCAGGGCTGCTTTGCACAGCCCAGGCCGTGCTTTGGGCAGGTCTGACACCAGCAATGTTTCCAGATGACTTGACAAGACACTGAGTTCTTGGCATAGTGTAAGGTCAGGTTTCAGCCCAGACCAAATTCCTGTGTCTGGGTTATAAACCCCTGAGAGTCATTTGACAGGCTCAACTGTGGCAGCACAGAAAGTACAACTAGATTATTTGTTTTAATAACAATTTTGTTTTGAGCTGTCTCTTCCATTGAAATGACTCTTGCAGGAGAATTCCTAATACGTGGTTTTATGTGAGCCTGTTGGAGCTCAAGAGGAGACCTCTTAGATACAAGTGTTTAAAACATATGGGCTTTCAAAACAGGTGTTTTTCTTGAACTTGGCTTTAAATAGAATTGGTAGGGTTAATTATTGGTATATATAGTGGTATAAGAATGGTAGTGTTAATTATTTTTAGTCTACATTATACCTCATAAACATGCTTAAAAGAAGGACTTAGGATATGGTTTGGTCAAATTCCATGAGAGGTACTAAAAGTGAAAGGAGTCTGCTTTCAGTTAAATCTTCTTTTCTTTAGGAAGCCTCACATTTGACAGTACTGAGCAGCAGCCCCTGAACACTGCTGAGTGTTGGGCACGTGCCTTATGGCTAAAGGTGAATTATCAGCCTGTTGGTTGTGCATAAGTGAGGTGCCAGTGATCAGTTGATGGACTGAAAAGCTTAGGAATGAAGTTCAGTTTTCTCCACCAATTCTCTCACTGAAGGGAACAGAGCTCAGTAGTTGTTTCATCAGGTACCTGATTTTTAATGACTGGACCCATCTGTGTTGTTGCCTCAGGGAGAAGTGTGGCTTCAGCATCTGTGAGAGGTGTTTGGCCTTACCCAGTATTTAGGCTGAGTTGCCTTAAGTGTTGCTTGCATTCTGCTGTCGCTTTCATAAAAAGCATTAATTATTATTTCCTGTGAGGGTGGGCAGGTCCTGGCACAGGGTGCCCAGAGCAGCTGTGGCTGCCCCTGGATCCCTGGCAGTGCCCAAGGCCAGGCTGGACGGGGCTTGGAGCAGCCTGGGACAGGGGAAGGTGTCCCTGCCCGTGGCAGGGGGTGGAACAGGGTCATCTTTAAGGTGCTTTCCAACCCAAAACATTCTGAGATTCTATGATATTTAATTGTATTTTATTCTATTTTATGGATATAGATTTTATAGATTCTATTTTATTTATTCTATGCTGTTTAACTTATTCTATTGTTCTGCTGTTTGCTAGTGTTTGATGAGTCCTTTACTCTTTCCACAGTAAGGATGAGCTCTATTACTGGACAATATAATATTATTTCTATTAGTACATAGGAGTATATCAGTATATATACTTCATAGTGTGTATATATATATTTATATATGTTTGATACATAAAGTACACTTTATATGTACTTGTATATGCTTTGTATCTAATGTATAAAGTATACTGTGTATATATTTATATATACTTCATACTACACAGGAAATTAAAGCTCACCTAAATTAAAGCACATTGTTTTCTTCTTTTTTTTTTTTTTTCCCTTTCCCCCCTGAAGATACCAGCTGAACCTCTTTGCTCGGATGTGCCTTGACCGCCAGTATTTGGCCATCAACGAGATCTCTGGGCAGCTGGACGTGGACCTGATCCTGCGCTGCATGGCCGACGAGAACCTGCCCTACGACCTGCGCGCCTCCTTCTGCCGCCTCATGCTGCACATGCACGTGGACAGGGACCCCCAGGAGCAGGTGACCCCCGTCAAATACGCCCGCCTCTGGTCCGAGATCCCCTCCGAGATCGCCATCGACGAGTGAGTGCTGCGCTCTGGGGGGTCAGGGCAGCACCGCGTCGCTCCCGAATCCCTGCCTTATTTACACGGCTGCTGTTTGTAAATAAATTAAACAGCCTGTAGCGTGTTCCTGAGAGTTAAATTAGCTCTCTGTGTGTGTGGGGTGAGCTCTGGGTAAGCTCAGGGCTCTCAGTGTGACCATGGAGTGACCTGGGCAGGGGAGAGGGGTTTCATGTCTCCTCCTGCCTCATTTGGTTAGAGGAGAACCATAGAATTGTCAAGCTGGGAAGAGCCCTTCAAGCTCGAGTCCAATGTCCACCACTGAGCCATGTCCCCAAGTGCCACATCCACACATCTTTGGAACCCTTCAGGGATGGTGGTTCCAGCACTGCCCTGGGCCCCCTGTTCCAGGGCTTAACCACTGCTTCAGTGAAGATATTTTCACTAAAATCTCTCTAAACCTGCCCAACTTGAGGCCATCTCCTCTGAGTATGGTCCCCTCAGGGCAGATTGTCCTTACGGGAGCTCACACCACCAGCAGCAGAAACAAGGGGAAGCTGCTCAAACAAGGACGTGTTCCGTAACTTCCAGTGGAAAATCCTCTGGCACAGTGCTGAAAAACCTGCACAAAACCACAGCTGGAGCAGGCACCTGGTTTCTCGACCACTTGTATTAACTCTCTATAATTAATAATTTCAAATTTATAGTACTCAGCTGTTCAGAACTCATTTTTTTCAGTTGGAGAAAATGAACACCTAAAATTGATGTTACATGTTAGGAATTTAAGTCTTGTCAATGTTAATACTGGTGTTCAGGGGTTTCTTGTTATTTCCCTCCTTGCCAGCCTGGTTTTCTCTGCTGAGAGAGATGCAGTAGATAATAAATCAAATTTAAAGGCCAAAATATAAAACCAAATGGTTTCAGCTCTGGCAGAGGCTCACCAGCGATAAGTGATCAAACAGGAAGCAGAAGTATTTCATGGGAGGTGGTGGGATTGTTGTTCTCAAAGTCACCGTGCACATACTAAGAGAAAAACCCTAGAATTTATATTAAAAATTAATATCTGCTTTGCATATATATTGGTTTTATTTGGAGGAGAAATACCATCCCCGCTCAGCCTCTCTTGGCCACCCGTTCTCCTCAGTGCTGCACATCGCTTGTCATTGTTTCCACTCAGATATTGAGGGTTGCTTTTTCTGGTTTTTGGGACAAAATTATCTCTTTTTTGTTTTCCTCAGACATTTTAAAATAGTACCTAATGAGCATATGGGATAAAACAACAAAAGCCAGGAAATTCTGGTGTCAGTGTCCTGACTCCCTCATTTGGATAAATTATTTACCAGCCTTTAGCTTTTCTTAGATTTTGACAAACCAATGAAAAATTGTACTGGGGGGAAAAGAGCCCTGTGTATTTGCATGCTAAGTTTTGTTTTGTTTTCTTTTTTTGTTTTGTTCTTTTTTTTCCCCTCTTCAGCTATGATAGCAGTGGAACTTCCAAAGATGAAATTAAGGAGAGATTTGCACAAACAATGGAATTTGTAGAGGAATATTTAAGAGATGTGGTGTGTCAGAGGTTCCCTTTCTCTGATAAAGAGAAAAATAAACTCACTTTTGAGGTAGTTATCCAGTTCTGATTTTATCCTTTCCTTTTCTTTTATGGAATGTTGGTTAATTTTTCGCCAGATAGTTTGGCAAGTAATTAGTGAGTGTAATTAGTGGGTGCTGAGCCTCAGCTGGCTCCTTTCCCCTCATGCAAGTAACCCCACTGAAGTTTGTGAGTTTGAAATGATGGTTCTTGAAATACGATTACTGAATGTGAGGTTATGTCTGAGGTTTACAGCAGCCTTGTTTACTCTTTGTGCTCTCAGTGTTATTGCAAAGCCAGGCTTTACTGGAATAAAGATCTCGAAAATTAAACACTGTCTGCACGCACAGAGAGTCTCCAGAGCTTAAAGTGATGTTCACGGAGAGAAAAAGTGTCCTGTGACTTACTGGCCTGTTAAAATAGTCTGTGCAAATAAAATGTAGCAAATCCATGCAAAAAACAACCATTAATTTAAGAAAATATGTGATACTCAGTGAAAAATGCAGTTGAGGTAATATACTTCAGCTAAGGGGGCTGCATTAAATATTTGCCCTGTATGTGACATTTTTATGTGGATCTTTATGGGGTAGACTTGTGGGGAAACTTTATAACTTGGAAGTTACAAAGCTCAGCTTTATATGTGATATCTTCTTTGTAAGACAGTGATAAAAATTCTCTGTACCTTCCCTCTAGTCTTGCCCTGTCTTACCTGTTTTATAATGAGACAAATACAGTCTGAATTTGTAGCTATAGAATATCAGCTGCAGAGACAGACATTAACTGCAAGCATTGCAGTATTTGTAGGCAAGTAGAAAACCTTCTGATGTGATGTAGAACTAGACAGTCTAGCAGAATTCCCAGATATTATGGTAAAATAATGACCCTCAGCCAGGTTTTTGATCTTGTCACTGTGTTAAGACAACTTGACTGTGATAGCAAAATGTTTAGTATTAATCAGGCTTTTTATTGTTATTTTGGTAGGTTGTTAACTTAGCCAGAAATCTGATATATTTTGGTTTCTACAACTTCTGTGACCTCCTCAGACTAACCAAAATCCTCCTTGCTATATTAGACTGTGTGCACATCACTACCATCTTCCCTATTACCAAGATGGCAAAAGGCGAGGAAAGTAAAGGTAAGGCTGGAAAGTGTAGGACAGAAAGTTCTTGGGTGGTTCTAGTTCATCTCGAAATGTCAGTGTGGGGTGGAATGGTGAAGTCACACAACATCCTGAGTGGGAAGGGACCCACAGGGATCATCCAGTCCCACCTCTGGCCCTGCCCAGACCCCCCAACACCCCCACCCTGGGCATCCCTGGCAGCGCTGCCCAAACGCTCCTGGAGCTCTGGCAGCCTCGGGGCCGTGCCCATTCCCTGGGGAGCCTGGGCAGTGCCCAGCACCCTCTGGGGGAAGAACCTTTCCCTGCTCTCCAGCCTGAGCCTGCCCTGGCCCAGCTCCAGCCGTTCCCTGGGTCCTGTTCCTGTCACGGAGCAGAGATCAGTGTCTGCCTCTCGGGAGGAGCTGCAGCCCCTGGGGAGGTCCAACCTCAGTCTCCTCTGCCCCATTTGAACAGACCAAGTGATCTCAGCTGCTCCTCATATCACTTCTCCTCTAACCCCTTCCCCATCTTTGTAGCCTCCTTTGGGTGCTCACTAACGTCTTTAGATCTTATATTTTGGCCCCCAAAACTGCCCCCAGGACTGGAGGTGAGGCCACCCCAGTGCAGAGCAGAGCGGGACAGTTCCCTCCCTCCCTGGCCAGTGATAAAGTGCTTGGAGATCTCCTCCTTTCTGTCCCTGGCCTGGTTGTAAAGCTGAGTAGTGCTTGTGATGGGAGAGGGCAGGGGGCTTCTCCAAGTACTGCAGTGCTCCTGTTGGCTCCCCCTGGCCCCAGGGTGTGGATGTGTAATGTTGAGACCATTTCTCTCTGTAGGATGTGGCCGGTCCGTGCCCTGTTAACGCAGTCCCATCCCACCACCCTAACCCTACCTGTTTCCTCTCTGAAGGGAGCAATGTGATGAGGTCAATCCACGGCGTGGGGGAGCTGATGACCCAGGTGGTGCTCAGGGGCGGGGGGTTCCTGCCCATGACGCCGCTGGCAGCTGCCCCCGAGGGGAACGTCAAGCAGAGCGAGCCGGAGAAGGAGGACATCCTGGTCATGGACACCAAGCTCAAGATCATCGAGATACTCCAGGTACCAGCAGTGCAGATTGATGTAGCATTTTGTGCTGTCTCCAAGCATTAATTGTGTCCTGCTGCCTTTTCATGTATTTCTCACTCTCGAACTGGGAAAGCATTGCGAGGGTGACCTTGTCAGGCACATGATTCTTAACTTGTTCGTGACGATATTGTGCCATTACTGAAAGAATTCACTAGAAAAGAGCTTGCAGGAGACATTTGTGTATTTAGCAGTGATTTGTGAGTATCTGACTTGAAGCAGAGCTGTCATTTCCCCCCATATTGTCTTACCAGGTCCTCTGAGTCTCCAGGGCCATCTGAAGTGCCCCAAGGAATGGGGAGGTCTCGAGACTCCTCTTTGCAGAGCCATCAGCCTGACGTGTATTTTCAGCATGCACAGCCAGCCTCTCTCTCTTCCATCCCTGTCTGGTTTTCTCACTTGCTCACCCCAAAGTCTTTGGGACACACACATTTTTTTCCTAGTTATTGACTCAGAATTATTATGCTGAAATGCATCTTCCCCCTCTGAGTGTAGGAGTCCTTTTTCTTCTCAGTTGCCTCATCAGCGAGGTCCTGGGGGTCAGAATGCTGCCAGAGCCTGGTGGGCGAAGGCAGGAGAGCAGCAGGAGAGCCGTGGTGTTCCTTCCCCGTGCCCCATGGGAGGCTGCGCCCTTCCCTCAGCAGCAGATGCAGCACAGGGGAGGCTCCATTCCTTCCTTGCACCATTGCTAATTTTAGTTCAAGCCAGAGCTTCTCTCGTGGCCTGGCATGTGCAGGGGGATATTTCAGCGTGCCAGGATTCCCTGTTACCAGGGGCTATTCAAACTGGCATTAAGTGTTTTCCCTGAAAGCTGCAAAGTGTTCTTGGCATTGTAGCTCCTTCCTGGAGAGGAAGACCATGGAGAAGGTGGTCTCTGCTAGGCTGGAGGTTTCTCTGCCACCAGCTGGTCCAGCCCAGCTGAGGTGGTAACGTGTATGGCACAGCCTGGCTCCTGGCAGCTCGTGCCCTGCTCCTGTGTCCCCGTGCCCCGGGAGAACGGCAGCACGTGTTCAGCAGGGAGCTGGAAATGCTGCTTTCCTTTCTGGGGGATGGGGTGAGGATGCCAGCATCACACAGGAATGAGGCACCAAAACTCTGCCAAAATTTTTTGCTCATAAGTATTTATTATGTGTGTGTATCACGCTCGTTGAAGTCCCTGGAAAATATTACTGAGTTCTGGGGATTCTTACGGCAACATTTGCATATCTTAGAAGGATGGAATCCCAGAATGGTTGGGGTTGGAAAGGACCTTAAAGCCCATCCAGTGCCACCCCTGCCACGGGCAGGGACACCTTCCACTGTCCCAGGCTGCTCCAAGCC
The DNA here is from genome assembly GCA_013399195.1 of Dicrurus megarhynchus. NCBI lineage: Eukaryota > Metazoa > Chordata > Aves > Passeriformes > Dicruridae > Dicrurus > Dicrurus megarhynchus. The sequence continues at coordinate 174,939 of VXAD01010087.1, read as the reverse complement.
CTGTCCAACCTGGCCTTGGGCACTGCCAGGGATCCAGGGGCAGCCACAGCTGCTCTGGGCACCCTGTGCCAGAGCCTCCCTACCCTGGGTAACTTTTCCAAGTTAAATCCACATCTCTAGTTGGTTGATGTTGCATGCTGTTTGCTCTGCTTTGTGTGAGTTGTAGATGTGCTGGAAATACACAAATTAGTTCAACATTTTTCCTACTTCTGTATCATCAGTTTATTCTGAACGTGCGGTTGGACTACAGGATCTCCTGCCTGCTTTGTATATTTAAACACGAATTTGATGAAAGCAATGCCCAGATGTCCGAATCCCCCACTGGAAGCAGTAGTCAAGAAATGCCAGCTAATGTACCAGGTGGGTTATTTTGCAAGGAGTGAGGTTGTGTGGCTTAGGGGGGAAGACTCTGGAATCTTCAAGGGGCTAATGGGATGATTGTTTCAGGTTCCAGCTTGTCATTTGAAATGTTTTTAGGCCGGAAAAACATCTTTAATGCCTCTCTGACCTCATGTATTTGTCTTGTTTATTTTCTCAGGAGCCCTGGACTTTGAACACATTGAAGAACAAGCTGAGGGGATCTTTGGTGGAAGGAAAGTATCTCTTCACAGGTGCTAATCGAGGGGGGGTCCCCAGGCTGGAGGGCTCCCAAGGAGTGGGGACTCCAGTTCAAAGTGAGATGAGGACTGGGAAAAGCTTGGAAACAGCTGCTACAGTTACCCAGGCTTCATTTTCCTAAAATGGCTTTGATGCAGCTCAAAGTAGTGTCCATTTGGATCAAAAAACCACAGACAAGGTTCTTCAGCCAGAAGGATCATCAGGGGAGGGCCCCATGGTGTGGGTGAAAGCCAAGGTGCAGGATTAGTGCATCTCAGCTCGATGCTGCAATAAAATCTCAGTACAATTTTCCTCCCTTATTTAAAAGTAAGAAAAAAGGTTTTCTGCCACTGCTAAGTGGACTCAGAACCTGCTGGGGCACTCAGTCTAATGTGCTGGTTAACTCTTGCTGTGTTTCCAGTGAGGAGAACACCCCTCTGGATTTGGATGATCACGGGGGCAGGACTTTTCTCCGGGTTCTGCTGCATTTAACTATGCACGATTACCCTCCCCTGGTGTCTGGGGCACTGCAGCTGCTCTTCAGGCACTTCAGCCAGAGACAAGAAGTCCTTCAGGCTTTCAAGCAGGTATGTGTGTGTTTGGAGAGAGTTATTCCTCATCTGAATGTATTTATGGCAGCTGAGCCCAGCCCTGTCTGTGCAACTCAATGTCTTGCCTCCGTGTAAGGTTCAACTGCTCGTTACCAGCCAAGATGTTGACAACTACAAGCAGATCAAACAAGATTTGGACCAGCTGAGGTCAATAGTGGAGAAATCTGAGCTCTGGGTGTACAAAGGCCAAGGTCCTGATGAGGCCATGGACAGTGTGCCAGGTGAAAACGAGCACAAGAAGAAAGAGGTAATTGGGTTGTGTTTGTGCGGATTTGGGTGGGTATTTGGAGGGTGTAGCTGCTTTCAGAACTGTGACAAGGCCCATCTTCCCAGCACACTGCCTAGGTGAGGTTCTCTCTACTGCTTTCAGGTTGAGGCAGGAATTAGAGGAGAACTTGAGCCAGGTGATGCCCAGTAGCAGCCACTGAGGTGTCACCTTTAGGGTCTAACAGGCTGGTTTGGGTTTGCTCTGGCTCCCCAGCTGTGTCCTTTCAGCACTGACCGATGGCATGGGATTTGTGCAGACAAAAGTACCTCAAGTAAGGTAAGGGCAGAGCTGTGAACTGCTCAGGTGATGCATTTTGAGTCATGGCACTGGATTAAATGACAGCAGAGAGCTGTGCTTTATCTGTACCTGATAACATAGGATTTCCCCAACATGCACATCTGGCTTAGAACTCTTTGAGCATCTTCTGCTTCCACATAACTTGCAGTCAAATAGGAAAGACTGGATGAGGGGATCCAAGAAGCAGTCCCTGCTTTAGGAACATTTATTGTTGGAAATAAATACAAGTAATCTACTTGCTGCTTTTCTTGTACCCACTGCTGTGAGGAATCTCTTGGTTTTTGTGCAGTGACAGTTTAATAACAACAGAGAGGGAGAGAAAGTAAGGGTTTTTTTTGAGGGGAGACTTGATTAGAGACAGAATGTGACAGGCAAAGGACAGGAGGTTGCTGTCTCTGAAATCATCCCACCCTCACCTTATTTTGTGTTCTAGAGGTCAATGTGACTTGACAGGATAATTGTATGTATTTTTCTGAGGCTGTCAGAGAGCTGGAGGATGACAGTCCTTCCCAGGAGGAGAGCGGGCGCTATCCTAGAACGGTAATTTTAGCCTTCATGTAGACAGTAGTATAAGCTACTAATAAATTGTCTGATTTTATCCTCAGGAAGGTCACAGCAAGTCTCAAAAGCCTGAAAGTACTAGCAGCTACAACTACCGGGTAGTAAAAGAGGTAAAACTTTGCTTCTTGATAGTTCACTGGAAGTGTAAATGAGTAACAGAGCTCTGGAGAGCTGCAGTCAGAGGGAGGCACCCAGGAAAGTCTGAGTCATTCTGCCATTGTGGAAACTATTTGCTGAGTAATAACAAATCCCAACTTGAATGAGAAGCCAGGATAGAGTAAGCACAACGTGTGTATTTTCCTTAAGAATGGATTAGTGAGAAACCTGACGTTTCCTGCTGTTTCAATGGTAACACAATGTTTTTATTGTCAAGGACTACAAAGGCAGTAAGCAAGGGGAGAAGCCACTTAATTTGCCCTGTCCTGAGTACCTTGCACTCAAACCCACTGTGCTGTTGAAATTTAACGTAGAAAGTACCAGATCAAGAACGTGCTGTGGTGCTGGTGTGGTGTGAGCTGAAGGTGTGTCTGTGGCTTTGCTGTGGAGCCTGGTGTTGGGTTCACTTGACTCGGCTGAGTTCTGCAGGAGCGTAGAATCTCAGAACTGTAGAGTATCCTGAGGTGGAAGGGACCCACAAGGATCATCCAAGTCCAGCAGCCCTAGTCAGATGCCACGGATGGAGCCTGGGCCACGAGGGGCTGCCTGGAGCCGCTCTGCTCCGTGCAGATGAGTTGGTCCCTGGTGCTGCTCTGGGACCTGGCGTTCTCTGGAAGAAAAGCCAGAGTTGGGGCTCTAAGGCCAGTCTCTCCTGCAGATCCTGCTGCGCCTCAGCAAGCTCTGCGTGCAGGAGGGAGCCTCGGTGAGGAAGAGCAGGAAGCAGCAGCAGAGACTCCTGAGGAACATGGGAGCTCATGCCGTGGTGCTGGAGCTGCTGCAGATCCCTTACGAGAAGGTGGGGCTTTGTGTCGTGTTGACAGGCTTTTCATACCTCCTCTGAACCTTCCCGAACCTCCTCCCTGTACCCTGGATGCACAGAGGCTGCTTTATGTAGCCCCACAGTCTGTAAAATATCCACGCTCAGGAATAACGGGAGCTCAGACAAACTCTGTTTATTTGAAGTCTTTGAATGTACAGGTATGTACTATTGCCTGAAGAAATACTCGTGCATCACAGTTCAGAATTAAGGCTCAACTCTGAGCTTTTCATGGGTGGCAGGTGCTGCCTTGAGGTTAAGCAAGGTGGAGGAAAGCCCCTTGTCACTGCTGTGAGGCAGCTCTGTGACCATCCTGGGACCACCGAGGGAAGGGAGGGGGCCTGGCCCCCTGGGGATTTATCAGCAGTAGATACAGACCCTTTCCCCCAGTTGTAGAGCCCTAAACTCCCCCTGAGAAGTGAGAAAATACCAGCTGGCTCTCCAGGTGAGGTGTGCTGCTGCTAATTAGCCATACCAGTGCCAGCACTTGCCAGCTGTGCAGGTTGGAGCCCACTGGGCCTGGGTTGTGCCTGGTGAGCCTGCAGAGCACCAGGCTGTGCTGACACAGCACTCCCCGAGGTCATCACCTCGGCTGCTCGTTAGTCACAGGTGACAGGTATTTATCAGTGCAGAGGTGAGGCACCTCTTCACATTTTCCTGGTCACTCTGCTGTCCTCTGTCCCAAACCCAACAAGTTTCTGAGAACCAGTAATTCTACACAGTAGCTTTGATTAATGTTAATTCTTGTGGTTTCTTGTGTCATATTTTGCTAAAAAATCAGCAGCAAAAACACCCTTCAACACCTTCTCATCACCTTTCTGTCCCCTGCGTGAGAATGTGCATTGGACAGGCAGCGTGGAAGGGGTTTCACCCTTGGAAATATATGAAATTCCTTAAAAATAAAAACAGACAGTAATTTTCCAAAGTGCAGCTCTGCCATCAGTGGGTTGGGAATCCACACTGACGTCAGAGGAAGGGCACTGGTTCCTCAGCAGTGCTTGGAAGGCTGCAAGGAGTGTGGAGGTTCCAGTAAATACAAATTAGGCTGAGCTGGTGCAATAGCAACTTTCCATCCCTGCCTTGCCACGAGCGTCCCCGTCCGTGGCTGCCGGAGCGCGCTCCAGTGGAACGTGGCAGCTTTCCTGGGTAGCCCCGAGGTGATGATGTGTGGTTTGGCCAGCGGGTTGGGATGTTCAGAAGCACAGAAGTGGCTAAAGCACGTTGCTGGCAGGCCTGGCTGTGGAATAGGCACTTTTAGAGAATAAACTACTGTAATTTCTATTATGGGCTTTATTTTTGACGCTCTTTGGAAGCGTGGAGCTGGCCCAGCTCATCCCAAACGTCTGTGATCTGGGTGGAGGTTTGTTTTCCTTCGGGGTGTGAGAGACGTGACAGTTCCCTTGCTGGAGCTGTGGCTCATCCTGTGCTCACCTCAGCGTGAACCTTTGGATTCCTTTTAACCCCTCTTCTTTGTCGTGCAATCCCAGGCCGAAGACACGAGGATGCAGGAGATAATGAAGCTTGCACACGAGTTTCTGCAGAACTTCTGTGCTGGGAACCAACAGAACCAGGCCTTGCTGCACAAGCACATAAACCTGTTCCTTAACCCAGGGGTAAGAGTAACCTCAGGCCATGCTTCATTTTTTGTTCTAGCGAGAGAAGGGACTGGATTGTCCTTGGTGATGCCTCTGGGGCTGTTCTGTTGCAAGATTAGTTGAAGAGGTCATGTTTTTATTCTAAAGCCTCAAAAGTTGGCAAGATGTTTGTTTAGGGCTGTTTCAGTGTAGAAAGTTCAAGAGGCTGAAGTGGAATGAAAAATAGGCCGAGATAGGAGCAGTGGTGTTGAAAGCTGAGGTCTTCAGCAAAGTTCCCTCCAGCCCTGCGCCTGCTGGAGTGTTGGTTTTACCCTGACCTCAGCGGGGATGTGGTGGGTTGTTGATTTTCTGATTTTTCCCTTCCTTCCATCCCCTCCATCAGATCCTGGAAGCAGTGACAATGCAGCACATTTTCATGAACAACTTCCAGCTCTGCAGCGAGATCAACGAGCGCGTGGTGCAGCACTTCGTCCACTGCATCGAGACGCACGGCAGGAACGTTCAGTACATCAAGTTCCTTCAGACCATCGTCAAGGCAGAGGGGAAATTCATTAAGAAATGCCAAGATATGGTAATGGCTGAGGTGAGAGCTGCAGAGATTTGCAGGGTCTGAACAGAAGTTTGCACATAGCAGTTGGTGAACATGACAAATTGATCCTCTCGCTTCGGGGACTGCCAAGAAGCTGACAGCTCTCACCGTGCAAAAAGAGCATTGCAGCTCCCAGGAAGCTCAGGCTTTTTGTGACCAAAAGCTCTCTGAGCTCTTGACTCACAGGTGTAACAAGGGGTTGGTTATTAATGGCAGGAGTTACTTCCCAGGCCTGTACAGCAGCGTGTAGGTGGGGCTATGAAGCGAGGGGGCCTTTCTCTAGAAAAACTGGCTTGAAGTAGTTTAATCTGAAGATCACTAAAACAGAAGGAGAATTTCACCATGATAGCATTTTGATGGGAATTTTTTATGAAATCATAGAACCACCGTAGAATCACCTTCCACTATCCCAGGGTGCTCCAAGCCCTGTCCAGCCTGGCCTTGGACTCTTCCAGGGATGGGGCAGCCCCAGCTTCTCTGGGCACCTGTGCCAGGCCCTCACCACCCATATTTTTCCTGCTGTCTAAAGCTACTCTCAATTTGAAGCCATCCCCCCTTGTCCTGTCTGTACAAGCCCTTGCAAATAGTCTTAGCAAGGTGTACTTATCCAGCTGTTCAGGTGCTGAAGGGGGAAAAGATGAGGGTTGGCTTTAGGTGTGTGGGTAATGGGAAATTGGGGTGTCAGGATAAAAGGGAGAGGTAAGAAGGGTGAGTGAATGCCTTTAAGTGGGATATTGGATGGGATCTGTGTGGCACACTTGCACTTCTGATGGGATGTTTTGGCCTCCTCAGCAGGGGGAGCCCCAGGATCAGATTTGTCAGATGTGGCTTTTGAGCATCAGTCCTGATAGATGGACCAAAACTTCCATATTTTGTTGTTCTGCTCAAAACCAGCTCCATGAGCTTCTCAACATACAGTCGAGTGTGAGATGCTCAGCAAGGGGCTTCCCCGGGGTCAGCAGCTGCCCTGAGGGTTTTCTTCTGCATTTTATCCTGCTGTTTTTCCCAAACCTTGCAGGGGGACAGCCCTGGATCCCTCCAGCTGTGTGCTCAGCAGTGCCCAGCCTGGAGCAGGGCTCTGTTTGCTCGATCTCCTTCCCTTCCTGGAGTTCCAGGAGGTCTGAGCTGCTCTGAAATCATGGCCAGTCAGGTGTCAAATGTGAGGCTGATGGAAATCTTCAGTGTGTGACTTGAAGTGTCACTCCCTGGCCTTGGAAAACGGCTGCTGCTTGCTGGGAAGGGTGGAAGGAGTGAGCCCTGCAGTCCTCCCATGCCCTGTGCCCCGGGCAGCTCTCCAGCAGCACAGGGCTGGCCACAGCTGCGTTAGAAAGTCACCCGAGGTGACATACGTGAAATGGAAAGGCACAATGGAAAGTCACAAACTTCTTGGCACAGCTTCTGGCTAAGCAGGCAGCTGCACTGGCTTTGAACTTCTTCAGCAGTTCAGAAGTGGTCAGTTAATTCTCCAGGAGGAAATGTCCTCCTGGAGCCCTGTGTCCGTGAGGGCAGCCCAGGAGCAGTGCCCAGCTGCCCTGAGGGGCCGAGGAGCAGCAGTGGGGCTGTGCAGAGGGACAGCCCCCGACGAGGGGGACGCTGGGGGGGGATCCCAGGCTTTGCTCTGCTGATGGAATGTTCTCCTTGCCCTGTAGCTGGTGAATGCAGGGGAAGATGTGCTGGTGTTCTACAACGACAGAGCCTCCTTCCAGACCCTGGTGCAGATGATGAGGTCGGAGAGGGACCGGATGGACGAGAACAGCCCCCTGATGTACCACATCCACTTGGTAGAGCTGCTGGCCGTGTGCACAGAGGGCAAAAACGTCTACACAGAAATCAAATGCAACTCCCTCCTCCCTCTGGATGACATTGTTAGGGTGGTGACCCACGAGGATTGCATTCCTGAGGTGAGGGCTGCTGGGAGAACTGGGCTGTTTGTGTTTGAAATGTGCTGGGTTTGAGAGAGGGTTGATATTGCTGAGTCTGGCCTGGCAAGGAGGTTGGTGCAGGTGGGCAGCGAGCTGGGGCTGGAGGAGTCCTTCCCTGCTGCTGCTGCTGGCACCCCCAGTCAACCTGGACAGTCAAGTTAAATCCTTTTATACTTACTCCCTACCCTGAAAGTGGCAATGTGATGCTGTACTTGGTTGTTTTATAGGGTTCTTGAGGCAGAGAGGTTTATGGATGTGCTGCTAACCTTGAACAGATGGTTCTGCAGAACTGGAAATTATTATTATGCTGACGTTTTGTCTGCAGTAATCCTGGTGGTTTTTTATTGGATGGTGTCTTGCTATTCATGGCATTAAATTTCACCAGTGTTTAAGTAAAAGGAAGAAGTAGAATTCCACACGATTTATGTAGCAGTTTTAATGTGACTTTATATTCATTCATGCCACCATTCAGGTTTTTATTCTTTATTAATTATTTTTTCCACTTTTAGGTCAAAATAGCATACATCAACTTCTTGAATCACTGCTATGTGGACACAGAAGTAGAAATGAAAGAGATTTACACCAGTAATCACATGTGGAAGCTGTTTGAGAACTTCCTGGTTGACATCTGTCGGGTAATGTATCTGCATCAAGGAACTGAATTCAGAAAGCTTAAAAACCTCTTTAATCCAGAGCAGTAAGGATAAGTCATCCCAGTGCATCCAGGCAATGCAACCCTGAATATTCTGTTCCTGCAAATATGTGCCTCCTTTTCCTTATGCCTGTGGATTTCATTAGTCATATTCCATGGAACACATTAATATTTTCCTTTTTAAAAGAAAAAAAACAAGCCCAAACCAAAGCTTAGTGAAGCTCCACACCCTGCTCCTTTGTCCAGTGCCTTTTCTGTCCTGCCACCTGTCCTGCTTATTCTGGCTGGGATCACTGAGCTCCTTCCTGAGCAGCACTCAGCGTTTTTTGGCAGGTCAGGACAGATTGTTTTCCAGGCTTGGCATTTATTTGGCCATATGGCTTTTAGCCTGGGATTCCAAGTATTTCCCCGTACGAAAGCATTACACCTCAGTCCTCCCTGTCCTCCTCTTGCTTTCCTCCAAGACACTGTGGTTTTTTCCCTCCCCCCAGCCGTGCTCTGTGCCAGCACGTCAAACCAGGAGCAGCGCTGGCTTTGCTCTGGCGTGTGCTGGAAATGCAGAGCCCCAGTGCCATCGGTGTCATTGAAGTGCTGGGACCAAGACAATGTGAAATGAGGAGTTCCAGCCTCAGCTGCCTTGCTGAGCTGCTCCTGACCCTGCTCTGCTTTGTGCTCCAGGCCTGCAACAACACCAGCGACAGGAAGCACGCGGACTCCATCCTGGAGAAGTACGTGACCGAGATCGTCATGAGCATCGTCACCACCTTCTTCAGCTCCCCTTTCTCTGACCAGAGCACCACCCTGCAGGTGGGGGCATGCACAGACACACAGCAGGGAAAACACTGCCGAGGCAGCTGCGTTCGTTCCGCTTCGGTGCCATTTCCCAGTGCCAAAGAAACGTGCCTTGTAGTGGGGGAGCAGACACGTCGCTGTTCTTGGAGACCAGAGCAGGCTTTTAGCTGTAGAAATGGAAAGACTTGTAGAGTACAAATATTCTTCTAGAAAAGCTCCAGTGTCACATTAATTCATCAGTGGATTCATCTCTGTGCTACCACCAAGGTCTTTTGGAGAGAGTTCTTGTGTGTCACAGAATCCCAGAATGGTTTGGATTGGATGGGACCTTAAAGCCCGTCTCATCCAACCCCCTGCCGTGGGCATCACAGAGGGAGCAAGGCTGAGTGATTAAAGAAAGCATACTTTATAGAAAGATCCTAATTTCCCTTTAAAAAAAAAAAAAAAAGGATTCAGAACAAAAATGCAGAAGCTCTCATGTGTCTCACTGAGCAGTTTTTTTCCTTGTTCAAAAGTTGGGGAAATGGGAAGGAGGAGCTTGGAACACTTGTGAAGGGGAGAAGGCAGAGATTCGTACAGCAGAACAGCAGTGTCAGGGTGTGCCCTAATATCTGTATTTGCACAGAGATAACGCTGTTCTTTATTCATAAATAACTTCTGGGAGGGTGTGGGGGGAGTGGTCAGGTGTCTGGCGGCTCTGGCAGCAGGTTGAGGGGCAGTTGTTGAAACTTGGTGCAACCTGGTGGTGCCACAGGCAGATGTCTGCAGTGCAGTCTCCAGGTCTCAAAGCTCATCCAGTCCTACCCCTGCCATGTGTCTGACCTCACATGAGTCTGAGCAGTGCAGCAGCTGATTTGCTCCTCAGGTGACTTCAGTTGCTATTGCCCATCACCTTCTGTGCTCATCAAAGACGTGAGAAATGGAGATTGTGGCCTTGTCCCCAGGGCTCTGCCCTTCCCTCTGTGCCATGTACCTGGGCTGCCTCCCTCAGGGTTGTCATCTCTGAGATGCAGCATTTGAACACACATCTTGCCATCTTATTTTAGCCATCTGTTAATGTTATATCAGCAGTTTTTCTTTAGTTTCTCAATCTCCCCCTCTGTCTAGCAGGATGAAGTCACTTGGTTCACCTCTTTTCCCATCTCAGTTGATAGATCTGCCTTGTCCTAGATTCATCTTTCTTCTACATCTCCAAGTTAAAAGCAGTTTCTCTCCCTTTTCCTGCCTGTCAATACTCTTGTCTATACCCAGGGATTCTCCCCCCTGAGGAGGACAACCTGTGGGACCCCCTGCCTGGTGTCCATCCCTGCTTCAGGTGGGATTTCCTCCCCCATGAGGTGCTGCAGGTGGGCTGATGTCTGTAGGTGAGGGATGTGGCCACTCTGCTCTGGGTTCAGTCCCTCCCTGCCTTTCCTGTTGCACCTCGTGCTCCCATCCCTTCCCCTGCCAGCCTCCTCTTGCCTTCTGCTCCTTCGTGTCAGGGCTTGTGTGACTGAAATTGTTCCTGCCCTGAGTCAGGCCCAGCCTTGCTGGTTCAGGGAACACCTTGTCCATCCATCATGTGGTTCAGATCATATAAAATTAGGAGGACACAAAAGGACAGCTGTCCACAGCTCCTCTTTAACAAATTGTTCAGCTTGTTTGCCTCCCAAGGCTGCTGCTGCCCAGGGTTTCCCTTCCCAAGTGCAGTTGGAGACACGAGGGACATGGAGTAAATTTCCTACTTGATTTATTGACCTTGTTTAAGCAAGTGAAACATCTTAAAGGCTTTTTAAGACCAAAAAAATCTTTAGACAAGAACTGAAAGGAATATGTGGGTGGTTTAAATCCAAACATGCAGGTATTTTCAGGGCCCTGGGTGAACGCTGCTGTTTGCCATGGTTTTTGGTGTTTGGCTTATTTCCAGAAAGGTTAATGGGTATTTGCCTCCTAGCAATTCTGGGGGCTTGCATTTTGGTTCTCCTCTTGTACATTTTATAATGGTGTTTGATTTAATTGATATAATAGATTTAATTAGCTAATAGGTTTGGCTTTTTACTCTAACTACACTTTTTTCTTGCAAACAGGCTTTACTGTTGGCCAGAATAAATGAGGTATTCTTTCCCTGGTTCCTAAGTCCTGTGGTGTTTGCACTGTGGTGTAGTTCCCTTAGCTGGTAGAAGCATTCCATAGCTCATGGGCACAGGGACACGGGGTGTTCCCTCTCGGATTGAAATATTTAAAATACTCTTTCCTCTACAGGTAAAATGCATTGTTCTGCTAAGTAATCACTGTACAAAACCAAATGGAGTTTTGGTCACTATTGTTGGGCAGCTGCAAAGGTGAAGGAACAGAGTTCATGGGCATGGGTGTGTTGGAGCAGCTCACCTGTCTGTAGTGGAAGATCACCTTGTGAAATTCAGGGGTGAAAACCACACCTTGGTTTTGGCTGACCCGCAGCAGCTGCAGTGTTTGCCACCAGCCACTGCCTGTGTTCCAAATAACACCCAGCTGGTTTCTCAGTGAATTAGATGCCAGCTAATAATGCTTGGAATGATGAGGTTTCAACTCTGGAGCTGTGCTGTCACACAGCCAAGTCCCATTTACCTGTGGCCTCCTGAGTCAGCTGCTGGTCAACGCTAAAAGAGGAATCTGTGTGCTAGGGTTGCTGATAGCTCTGATTAAACAGATGAAGGTGACTGCTTATTTCCTTTGCTTAGGCGAGCTTCTATTACCGCAGCTTTCTGCTGCAGAAGCTCCTGTGTCATGTTTCCCTTCCAGTGCTGGTTCCCACCCTTCCCATCCAGTTGCTGATCCTGTGGTAGATACCCTGGCTGCCACGGGGAGTTGCCCAACAAGTGCTGCAGACCAGTTAGGAGTGACTGGAGAGTGCAGCTGAGCTGGGGCCGGGGTCAGTGCGGAGTGAGGGGTGTGACTGCGCTGTGCTTGCGTTGCAGACTCGGCAGCCCGTGTTCGTGCAGCTGCTGCAGGGGGTGTTCAGGGTGTACCACTGCACCTGGCTCATGCCCAGCCAGAAGGCCTCCGTGGAGAGCTGCATCCGGGTGCTCTCGGACGTAGGTAAGGAGTGGGTGTGAGCAGAGCTGCCTGCTCAGACATGGCCATCCAGGGCTTGCTGCTTTGTGTGTCATCCTGCACCACTGGACAGCGCAGCTTGCGTCCTGCAGGTGCCACTTGGGGATTACTCATAATCCAGGCTCAGTACAAAGCCAGGCTTGTGCTGATGGATCATCGTGGTTGAGCAGGGGGTGTTGTCACTGTCACCTGAAGTGCTTTCTCTCTGCAGTCTCCCTGCAGTCCTCCTGCAGGTGATCTGCAGCAGGGAGATATTTTTCATGGAAGCACTGAGGTTGGAAAAGCCCTCCAGGATCATCGAGTCCAAGCTGTGCCCAATCCCTACCTTGTTCCCAGTCCAGAGCACTGAGTGCTATGTCCAGGCCTTCCATGGACACCTCCAGGGGTGGGAACTCCACCTCCTCCCTGGGCAGTTTCAATACCTGACCACCCTTTCCATGAAGAAACTCCTGACGTCCAACTTGACCCTCCCCTGGTGCATCTGGGAGTGCCGCTCCTGCCCATAAATTTGCTCCACCTTCAGTGTCTGCAAGAGCAGCTTGCACTGGATATGGGGTCAGGTTCTGGTTTTGTGTGTCCACGTGGGCCAGGACGAGTTGTCGGGGGTGTGTGTTTAGGGACAGATTCCTACTCCCACGCTTTAAAAAGTGACAGCTCTGAGGTGTGGAAGCCTCTGAACATAATCCTGCCCAGGCCTGACCCTGCACGGGGACTGAGCACTGCCCTGTTTAGAGTGCACTCAGAGAGTCATGGGATGGTTTAGGTTGGAAAAGATCTCTTAAGGTCATCAAGTCCAACTGTCAGCCCAGCACCACCACTGTGGTCACCATAAACCATGTCCTCAAGTGCCATATCCACAGCTTTTTTTGACCACCTTCCTGGGTAGCCCCTTCTAATGCTTTTACAACCCTTTCTGTGAAAAAAAAAAAATTCCTAATGTCTAATCTAAACCTTCCCTGGTGCAACTAGAGGCTGTTTCCTCTCATCCTGTGAAGGAGAATTTGTAGAAGGAAGGAATTACACAGACCTTTGTCTTGTTTTTGTGTTGGTTCATGGGCTCAAGGTCTCAGTTCCCACTGTTTCTGCTTCTTGCAGCAAAAAGCCGAGCGATTGCAATTCCCGTGGACTTGGACAGCCAGGTGAACAACCTGTTCCTGAAATCCCACAACATCGTGCAGAAGACTGCCATGAACTGGCGGATGACTGCGAGGAACGCCGCCCGCAGGGACTCGGTGCTCGCCGCCTCCAGGGACTACAGGAACATCATTGAGAGGTTACAGGTGACTGCACAGCTCCCAGGTCTCACCTGGCCAAACCCTGAGGTCTTTTAACTCAGTCAGGACAGACCTGGTTGTCCTGACCCTCTCCTGCTGTTTTTAAAATTAATTCACCTATAGATGTGTATGTTGTTAATGTTAGTTTAAACCTGGCCGTGGTTGTTTCCTAGGACATCGTGTCAGCCTTGGAGGATCGCCTGCGCCCTCTGGTCCAGGCAGAGCTGTCAGTGCTGGTGGATGTGCTCCACAGGCCTGAGTTGCTCTTCCCAGAGAACACGGATGCCAGGAGGAAATGTGAAAGCGGAGGTTTCATTTGCAAGTAAGTTGTCTTAGAAGTCTGGCTTGTTTTGCTTTTTCCCAATCTTCCCATGCCCTGTGGAATGGAGCCCTCTCACCCAGCTTGGTAAATACCTGATATCCTCTAAAATACCTGTAAAAATCAGTATTTTGTGATATGGTCAATGTAATTGTTCCTTGAAGGGGGGAAAAAAACCTGCTTGTGGGAATGGGGGAGGACTGGTTGATATGTTCTCCCAGCTAATGCTTAAAAATCTGTTTGCTGCAGGATATAAGTGTCCTGAGCAGTTGTATAAATGAGTTAAATTTTGAGCTGATCCCAGTTATTGACACCTGCCTTCACCCCAGTCATGTTTGTGAGGTGCTGGGCGAACACATCAGGATCGGTTGTTGTCGTGGGCATCGCCACAGTCAGAGAGGAGGAAGGGGAAAGATCACAAGGTCATGTAGAGGGCAATTCAGAGCAGATCCAGCTTCTCCCATCACCTCCTCGAGGGGTGGGCTCTATACAGAGCTTATGGAAGCTGGGCACTGAGGTAGTCCCAAGAGCTGGGTGGGATGGATTTCAGGTTGCACTATCCAGGGCTCTCAGTCTGGTTTTTTAACCAACTGGAATAGATTTCTTACTGTTAAGTGACTGTTCTGGAGGACCATCAGACCCTGGATCCCACTGATGCCTTGCTGCCTGCAGCTAGAGGGAGTTTTTGGCTCTTTTCCTGCCCAGGGACTGCAGGTTCCTCCATAGCTTTCCCTGGTAGCTGTCGGTTGTTGCTCTGGAGAGAACGCTCCAAAATGGTTGCGTAACAGTGTGATGATAAACCTTGTTTGCAGCATAAACCAATTAAGATAACCACATATATCTTAGCCCATTTTTAGCATATTTGCACTAACCTGATTGATGGCTTTTTTCAGGTTAATTAAGCACACAAAACAGCTGCTGGAGGAGAATGAGGAGAAACTGTGCATTAAGGTATTACAGACGCTCAGGGAAATGATGACCAAAGATAGAGGCTATGGAGAAAAGGTAAGGTACAGTCCATCATCCTGTTAAACACTGTCTTTATTCAGCAAAGGAAAATAAAACTCCTGCTTTTTCAAGCTGTTTTGTATGTGTAAGCACTTCTAGGCTGGAGCAGGAACAAAACATTTTTAGTCAACTAATACCTTTGAAATCATATTTGAAGTTAAGCTTGTTTCTGTTGCTTTTCTACTTGAGACTGGCAAGTTTATGTCTAATCCCTGCAGCTGCTGGCACTCTAAAATATCAATTTTGTTACCTTTTTATGAAGGCTATAACCTCTTTATCTGCTTCCTGGGTCTAGGTGACTCTTCATCAGGTCATGTAAACTTGCAACAAGAGGGTATTTTGTAGTTAATTTGAATTTGTGTACAACTGAGTGATCTTGTGATTTATAGATGGAAACTCTCTGTACACCCACCCATGTTTCTTCTTTCCCTTTCCTACGTACAACTCTTGACTGGTTGAGAAGAACATTGTTCTGTAGGTACAGACCTATTCTTTATTTACATCAGGAGGGTGTATGCACCCATATGTTTGTGTTCCTAGAAGTGGCTACAGTCAGCTGAGACTGGGATTTGGAGATTCTCCTGGAATTCTAATCAGTTGAGGTTCTTCCCATGCCACCCAGTGGCTGCAGAGGAACACCCCCTCCAGTGAAGGTGTTGGGGAGCCAGCTGGGAGTGGGGACTGGGGGAAGCTGTGACGTGGAAGGGCTCTCACTGCCACTGGGAGGCTGTGCCCAGGAGCAGGGGGTGTCTCAGTCCAGTTGTCCCCCGCAGCTGGGTTGGGAGCTGTTGCCTCGTGCTCAATTCACAGCAAAAAGGGCAAAAACTTCAGAGTTTCATAACAGCAGTAATCGTTTGTAGCAGCTGCCAGGGAGGGAGATGCTCTGCAGGCAGAGGAACCTGGAGCATCGTGGCCAGCTGGGACTGTCCCCGGGAGGCAGGAGCAGGACGTGGTGCCCAGGGCTCTGGGGAGGGAGCAGCGCGAGCCGGGCACACGTGGGTGTGCACGTGCAGGTGTGGGCTGCTCCCAGCACACCCAGGGAGCACAGGCAGTGCCAGGGAGCAGGAGACTCCCAGGAAAATGCCCCAAGGGTAGGGATGGCCAAGGGTGTGCTCCCTGCCCTGCCAGGAACGCTCTTCCCATGTGCTGCCAGGCACAGCCCAGCTCCCGGCTCCGGCTGCTGCTCTGCTCCTGCTCCTGCCTGGGGACGTTCTCATTGTGCAGCAGCAGTGTTTTTGAGTAAGTTCACTGGCTGGAGGGAATTCCCTAGCCAGCTGCAGGAAAGCAGCACATCCCTGTGGGATGAGGAGGGAGCAGGCTCATAGGGAAGGGCACAGCTGCAGGTGTCAGCTTGGAGCACATCGTCCTTCTCTGCTCAAGAGGCCGAACCCTGTGCTGGGGCATCACCTTGTGTCCTCTCCTCAAGGTCCCTTCACTGAGACATCCCACCTGGCAGGGGCTGGCTGTGGCCTGCAGAAGCCAGTCTGCTCCTGGGAATGGGATTGGTGATCCTCTAACGAGTGCTGTTATTTCCTGATGTTCAGCACTGGGGGTGTAACAGGTTCACCACTGATCACATTTTACACTTCTTTAGCAGATCGGTGTATCCTCTCCTGTTAAAACAGCCAGGAGTCACTGTCCAAGGTCACCTTAAGTAATAAAAGCAGTGGGTGATATATACTGTATATGTTATACACCAGTGAGACCCAAATCAAGGCTTTGAGAGTTTTCCTTAAATGCAGTCTGCCATTGAGAGATTTTCCAAAATGAAAATTAATTTCTAGGAGTTTCTTAGACTTTATTCAGCTAACTTGGATGAAGCAGTATTTCTAGAAGCTGCAGTTAACATACCTTGCACCATTCAGACCATGGAGAACCCCACAAGATGCTAAAAAAATCTTCAAAGTGTGGCAGAAGCATTAATTTCTGGAGAGTAGCTCAGTTACATAAGGAGTCAGGATATGCCTGCCTGTGAAGTGATTTCCGAGTCAGAAGAAGCAGCTGATTGCTCACAGATAGACTGTGAGTAGTAGTAGAACAGCTTTTACTGTCTGGCTGTGAGCAGTGCAGTCGGATTTATTCTCACTTGTGACTCAGAGAACTGAATTTAGTCACCACCTAAAAGGCAGCACCTTTTGTTTTCAAAATCATCCTGTAGTGTAACAAAAAAAAAGGAGGAAAAAACCCTCTTATATTGTAAAAACCCCATTGTAAGTCCTGGAAGTTCCTACATAGAGGTGGATTCCATACATTGAGGGGGCAGAACTTACCCTTGTGAGCAGCTTATTGACCTCACAAGCACAGAACCATCAAATGGCTTGGCTTGGAAGGGACCTTAAAGATGACCCACTTCCATCCCTGCCATGGGCAGGGACAGCTTCCATAGCCCAAGGTGCTCCAACCTGGCCTTGAACCCTTCCAGGGATGGGGCAGTCACAGGTGTTCTCTCTGGGCAACCTGTGCCAGGGCCTCCCCACCTTCACAGGGCAGGGTTTCTTCCAGACAACCCATTTAAACCTCTCTCAGTGCAGAGCTGTCGCCCCGTGTCCTGTCCCTCTGCCAGGGCTCTCAGCTGTCCCTCCACACCCGTGGCCAGCCCCAGAGCGCTGGGGCAGTGCTGGCAGCGCCTGTGATTCTGCTGCAGCCCTGCGCGGTGCTCGCTGGAACAACGTGAATTGTGTAAGGACGAGGCTCCTCCTCTCCTGCTGGATCTCCCGGCTCATGGAACACCTCACCCTCCTGGCCCGTGTCCCTGCTGAAGGTGGGCAGTGCAGGGAGGACACGGGGTGTGCTCCTGTCACCCGCAGCTGGGGCTCCTCAGCAGCGAGCAAAACCCGTGGGGAGAGCACAGATGTACAGAAGCCTGTGGGAAGGCTCAAATTTTTACATATTGCTAAAGACTCCTCGCTTGGCACGCGCTCAGGATGGCTCACTGACGGGGAGCATACTGTGGAGTATTTAATAGGCACCAAACTGCACTACATTGACAGTGTAGGCTAGACCCAAGTTTTTCACTGTGCTGAAACATGTCATTCATGCACGTCTCTCCGGCTGCCTACCAGCTGACTCGCCTCAGCTCTGCAGGACTTGGATGGGAAAGCTCCATTTTTCCTCCCAGAGTGGAAATGCAGCCCCTGCACTGCTGCTGCTGCTCACGGCTCGTGACGCTCCCGTGCCCAAGGGTGAAGTCCTTGGCTCCGGGTCAGCCAGCCCACGTGGTTTGTCACTGGCACAGGAACAAAGCCAGGGCACGTCCTGCCTCCCGAGCTCCCTGGCACAGCATTCCCAGCAGCGTCTGTTCCCTAACCCGGCGCTGGCAGATGTTCCTCGTGCCCACTGCAGAAATAATGTTGGATTGCAGCATTAAAGTGTTAAATGATTTATAAGATCCTAACATGAAATTTATGTGTCATTTCTCTTACTAATCCTTGCTTTCAATTCTTCCCCTTCTTTCTTTCCCGGCAGATTACCATTGAATTGGATAATGCTGAGGTTTTAATTTTATTTCTTTTCTCCAGTGTTGTTTCTATGGTGTTTGTTTTACCAGTAGCCCTGTGATCTGTCTTGTCTCTGCAGCACTGAACGTTCTGATTTGTGTGCCTGTGTCAGTGAATTAGTGGAGTTTTCAGTCTGCTGTGTGTCTATCCTGGGAATAGTCACCATAACTAATTCCGTATGTCATTACTTGGAATATTAATCCAAATGGAGTTATCATTTTTGGTAGTCTGCAATTAGCTGGTGCTGTGGTAGATCCTGTGGAGTTTAGGATCAGATCTGGAGGATGAGCTGCTCTAAGCCGTCAGCATGTAGCACTTGGCCACCATTCCTGTGTCATACGTGAAGGGGTTATTTCTTTTTCTTTGGAAAACTAAATAGTGAGGTTCAGTGGTGCCCGTGCAGAAGAAGGGGGTGCAGGTGGAACCGGGGAGGGGCAGGTCCTTGTGCAGAAATCGTGCTGCTGCTTTTCCCAAAAGGGTGACAGTCCTGCAGCTCGTGAGAGCATTCCAGTGCCCCTCCTGTGCCTCTCAGTCAGGTTTGGGTGTGAAGCCACGTCAGGCAGTGGGATGGGTGGTGTGTAACCCTGTGGAATCGGTGGCTGGGGAAGCTATTTCTGGGTGAAAAGCTTCCTGCATCACCCCGGGGCTGGCACTGCGCTGTGTCTGTGCTGGCACAGGCAGAAAAGCCCTGTTTGGGGGAAAACTTGGAGTTTAACTGAAATGAAGCTTTCCAAGGACTCTGACAAGCCGAGTGTCTGGTCGGGGCAGCAGGGCGGAGGGAGCTGAGCTGCCTCTGCTGTGCAACTTCCTCATCAGCTCAAAAAAACCCTGGTGTGGGTGTGGAATTTGCATAAATGTATAATACTGAGAAAGTGATTGACTGGCACCTTATTTTATTGAAATACCACGGAAAAAAGAATTGTTTTCCTCTCGGTGCTTTGTTTCCTGTGTTCTCTCCCAAGCCAGCTTTTTATTTGGAGCAAAGCTCAACCACTTAAAATGTCTAAAGCATTTCTGACCTTTATTTAGTGGAGTAGGTAATGAAATCTACAGAAAGCAATTTATGGTATGACTTGTTAATTTTGATGTTAATCACCTGAATTCACTGGGTAAACTTCATTCTGAAAATGAAATATTTGGGGACCTTGCCTGGTGGAATGGATTTGAAAGCCAAACTACTTGTCACTAAAGTAGGCAAATACTGTGCACATCACCCAGGGTTGGCCTGGAGGGTATTTTTGTTGAGGAGGGCTTTTAGGGCTGGAGCTGAAGGTCCAGTCGGGATCTGAGGTCCCTTCCCTAAGAAAAATGTCATGAGTTTCCCTTCACTAGTTTCAGCCCAGAGTCTGATTTTGACCTGAAAGACAAATTTCTTGTTGCACAAGTTCATCTCCTGCCCTGCCATCACCTCTGAGCTGTGCTGGGATGAGATCTCAGGTGTGTCTCCAGGCTTCACACACATTTCTGGCATTACAGAGGTGCTCTGCTGTCTGTTTCTCTGGGGTTTTTTGTTAATAAACCCAGATTTTTCCCCTCTTACCTGGGGCATACACACCAGCAGCCTGCTCTGGTTTCCCAAAGTTAACCTGTAGCACAGAACCGTTTCCATCAGGCCAGGTCCTTTGGATGATGTGCTGCTGCAGCTTCCCAGAATACCACGTGTGTATATATATATATAATTTTAGCTTGGAGAAACTTCAGAGAGAAAGTTGAATTGTTTAATTGCAAATTAAGTCATAATGTGAAACTCTTTCCCTTTGGTTTCTGGCTGTGATGTGCTGTCTTTGCCTGCAGTAAATCAGCCAGAGCGTGCAGAGCAATTTAGGATTTGGTCTGGAGGCTGCAGAGGAGGAATTTTATTGCTCCTTGATGGAGCAAGTGCACGGAAGGAGCAGGTGTATGTATAACCATCAGCACTGAGCACTGGCTGTGTAGGGAAAAGGATTCAGATGGAGTTGGAACCATTGGCAAGTCTCAGAAATCCTGGGGTTTTCTGTTTTTCTTATTTTCCCCTTGTCAACCCTGGAAATTGTAAACATTTAGGGGAAAGAATAAAAAAATCTCCATTATTAGTAGAATTATTAACTTGCTTTTCTGTCAAAACTATGCACAATTAAATTGTTTTGATCAGCTGAAATGCTCCTTGTTCCCTCAGGGGAAACTCCACTGAAGTAACTGTTTATGGCATGATTTCATGGTGGTTTTTTATGTAGGTTGGGTTATCTTAGTTGTGTCCTGCAAGGTAACCCCAGCGAGCAGTGGGTCCAAAAAACAAAGGATATTAAAAATGCCAGGAGATCCATATGTTTGCTAATGAAAGTCGTGACAGGAAGTCATGATAGACCCTCTTTAACATTTTTGTGAGTGAAGAGGGAGTGCCCTTTGGAAGTGGGGGGATAATGCTGGAATTCACCCAATGGTAGGAAATCCTCTGAGCTGGGGGGCTTGGGGTGCTGGAGGAGTGGAGTGGAAGGGAACAGCAGGGCTGCTGCTGTTGTCCTAACTCGCTTTCTATTGAGGGTTTATCTGTAATTCCCTTTGTGTGGGAAAGGAGGGACAGGGAGGAACTGCGGTTTTCCAAGGAGAAGCGGTGCAGCGTTGATAGAAAACCAGAAACCTGTGCCACTGTAAACCGTGTCACACCACACTTGCACCATGGTGGTGTTGGTTCTGTCCTGGTCTTGGGGAGTCGTGTGCTCAGAGCTTGGCCTTTGGGTGGTGTCGGGGCTGCTTGTGGCCTCTGCTGGAGCATGGGGTGGGATCAGGAGCTGCAGGCTCTGACTGGAGCTGAAGAGCTCAACAAGGGTGTGTTTGACATCGGCTCTTTGCAGGTGTCTCAGGTGATAAAGCCAAAACCCCAAGGCAGGGCACTGTCCTTTAAAGCCCTTGGGCTGAGTCTTTGTTGATGGCCTCCTGCCTGGGCTGGAACTGCTCTAATCCTGTTCCCGATGGAGCTGCTGCCTGTGCTGCTGTCGCAGGGCAGAGGTAGATCCTTCCTCAGTGCCACCAAGTGTGAATCGCTTCACACAACAGCGGGAGCTAAACCCTGCTTCTAATTAGACACAACAGCTTCATTTGCTGTCAGTTCAATCCCCAACCCACTGAAAGGTGCAGGCGTGATGCAAATGCAGATTTCCAGGTGCTGCAGGCTGGGGCTGAGCTGCACCGTGGGCTCCCTGTGCTCCAGGCCAGCCCAGCACGGCCTGGGGAGGACGGTCCCGTCCGTCCTGCCCGGCCCGGGCCAGCGTCTGGGGACACCGTGGCCCAGTTTCCACCTGCAGTGCGAGCCCTGGGTACTAAAACACACCCGTCCTGGAGAAACCGTGGATCTTTTATGGCCTGCCAGGCAGGGCCCCGTTGGTGCTGACCTGCAGGTGGCACGCGCAGGATGCCGATCGCGCTGTGAGATGGCCTACTTTGCTTGCTTTTTTTTT
>VXAD01010087.1:75239-153465 GCA_013399195.1 Dicrurus megarhynchus | reverse complement strand
CCTTTTTTTTTTTTTTTTTTTTTTTTTTTTTTTTTATTCCTCTTCCCCCCCCCAGCCACATTGCAGTGAGCTGTTCCGCTGGGCACCTGCCAACATTCAGGCAGCAGTTACATAAGAAGAGCTTTTTTTCCTGGAATTCAGGCCCGCTGCTGATGTGTGACCTTCAGCAGTAATTGCCAATAAAGGCGGCGGGGATGTTTACAGGCACCGGCGCTGGCCCGCGGCCTGTGCCGGTAGCGGCCGAGCCCGGGGCTGCTGCTTCCCAAGCCCGATCCCACACCACTGCAGCTCTGCTTCACTTTCCAGGGTGAAATGAGGTGGTTCTGCTGCTTCCCAAGCCCGATCCCACACCACTGCAGCTCTGCTTCACTTTCCAGGGTGAAATGAGGTGGTTCTGCTGCTTCCCAAGCCCGATCCCACACCACTGCAGCTCTGCTTCACTTTCCAGGGTGAAATGAGGTGGTTCTGCTGCTTCCCCCCAGTCCTCAGGGCTGGGGTAGGGGCCAGCAACCACCCAACCAAATCCAGCAGAACTCTCTAAGCACCCGGAGCTCCCCTTGTAGTTATTGAGTTATTTTTTAGGGTTGTGCTGGCTTTTTATCTGTTTTTTTCAGTAGTGGTGCTTCTTTATGCAGCTGATACATCTACAGGCTGCTCTATCCAGTAAAATACATTTGCAGACCCACGCAGTAGAGTTTAGGGTTGGGGTTTTTTTACCTCTTTCCTTTGGTCTTGAGGTTTCAAGTAGGTGAAAAGGGAACTGAAGATCCTGGTTCAAAGGGGTTGCCTGAATTAACCTTCTCACTGCCCTTTATCTATGATAAACTAAAATTCCAGTGGCTGAGGTGAAAAATATGTGCTGTTTTATGCTTTTTTGATTGGAGTTAGAAAATGTATTAACCTCTTCAGAGCTGGAAAGCTGCACTTGGGAATTATTTTCCTTGCAGAGAGCTTACTCCACAGTCATTTCTCTTGTGTATTTTGCACTTAGACAGTGCTTCACTTGTTATGTCTCAAGCAGAGGAAATGCAGGCACTCATAAATTTTTGTGGGCTGCCTTATATTTTTTTTTCCCCTTGAGAAATCCTGCAGTCTTTGGACTGGGCTTTTTTTTTAAACACGGACTGGAATTGGTGAGCTCTTTGGAAAAGGAGACTGGAACATTTCTTATAGTTACTTGTCACCAAAAATATAGTAGTTATACCATCTTACTGGTTAATTAAAGCTGCTGCTGTAAAATGTGTTGGGAAGGGAGTTCTTCCTGTATTCAGTTACTGCAGAGGTCCTGCAAGATCGAGGATTTAAAGAGGAGGAAGTGGTTGCACTCCCCCTGAAGGGCAGAGACTGAGGTCTCCAGCTCCTGGAAAGTCCCAGCCCAAGTTAAAATATGCTTTCTCCACTGAAAACTCTGAGAAATGAGGGAAGGCATTCCCGTAGGCAGATCTTAGTGACCTTTGAGTGCAGGCACTGGCAGCCCTTGTGCCAGATTTGCCACCTCCTCGACTGGCAGTGCACAAAGTCTCTGCACATTCCCTGAGATCAGGGAGGATGTTCAGCTGTGTCCCTGCCCTCTGCTGCTGGTGAGGCCAGGGCTGGGAGCTTGGGGGAGCTGGGGGGCTGCCCCTGCCCCCAAAATCCCACATGCCTTCTGGGGGACCTGTGCCAGGACAAGGTGCTGCCCCACGTCTCCTCCTGCTGCCCGATTTAGGCAGGAGTGAGATCCTCCATCCCTCAAAGTGCAACGTCTGTACAGGGGGAAATGTAGCGTGGGAAGTTTGTCAGAGCAGTTCAGTGCTCCTGGATCCCAGTTATTTCCCTCTGCCCTGAAACTTCTCCATAACAAGTCAAACGCTTGTTTGACAAACACCTACAGATCATCTGCAGGGGCTAGAAATTTCCTATCCAAATTTTTCCTCAGCTCCACAAGGTAACAGTGTTGGCTTTACAAAGGGGACTTGGCAAGGAAGCTACGCAGAGTTTTGTGGTATTTTTAAAGAGTTATGAAGGACAGCAACATAATTTGTGCTCTTGTCTGTTGCCACGGATCAGACAAGGTGATGCTTTTGCTGTGTGCATTTCAAGGAAGAGCTGATGGTATTTCAAAGGGAAAAGCAGAGGAGTTCAGATAAGGGAGGAAAAAGTGGAAAGGGACTTGCAGGGCTCAACATGAACAGCCATTCCCACTGGAATTCCAGCTGATACTGGAGATGGCAGTGCAGGAGCCGAGGCAGAGGCTTCAGAATAACATTTAGCTGACATCTTCACTCTAGTTCCTCGCATCTGGATGTACAGCCTGGCTATCAAAAGCTTAATGTGCTATTTGGCTGACTCTGTAGTTGTGTTTTTCTCTTTTTATTTCCTCCTCTCTGCCAGATGTCTCCCCCTGGCACCCCAGTAATGAGATGCCATATGCAGGGAGTTGGGTCAGTTCCCGAATTCACAGGTTTCGGGACCAGAAGGGACCTCTCAGTGACTGAACCCGACTTCCTGCACAGCCCAGGTCATCCCGCTCCTCACCGTGTGTATCCATGGAGCCAAATCCATGGGGTTTGGCTCAGCTTCCTAAAAGTGCTCAGTGTTAAATGAGGACCTCCCAGGACAGGTGTCAGTTTACTCTTGCCTTGCTGGTCACCTTCCTGTCCCGTTGAGAGGGATGTTTGGAGAAAGACCTGAAGGAATTGTGTGGAAGTTTGGAAAGTGTCATCAGTTCAGCAGTCTGAGGTTTGTCACCTCTCGGTCCTTTGAACTCCGCAGCAGCCTGAAGTGTAGGAGATTTGTGCTTGGAATTGTGCTGGTTTGTCCATTGCTTTGTCAAAATTCCAAAGTCTGGTGAGGCTCAAGAGAAAAGGATCAGGTTTTTGAATGTGTGTTTGTGTGCTCTCACAAACCATGGGGGGTTTCTGGTAAGATTACTTCCCTCTCATTTATTTACAATGTGTGATGCTTTCCAGCCTGTTTTGCTGAAGCCACTCTCTGGAGCAGCCCCAGTCTGTGACCTGGAATCTCTGCCAGCCTTTTAAATGCATTTCAGGCCTTTTCAGTGCTCGGTGGTCTGGGTGTTTCCTGCATAGTTGAGTTTAAAAAAAAAAATGGAGAAAAACAATTCTGATGCTTCAGACCTGAATGAAAATCTTTCTGCTTTTCCACTCCATCACAATAGTAGTTTGAATTTCTGTGAAGAAAGGATTAGATAAATTTCATCCTGATTGTTCTTTTGAAAGCAAATGAGAATAAAACTTTGGTGAATTCCTCCAAACTGTAAAGGAAAAGGACAGAAAGTTCATCTGTATCTCAGAAATCGCGATATAGTGAATCCACCCTGGAGCTGTCACGTGCTCTGGTGGTTTTTGAGGGGGATACATCCACTCTTGAGTCAGACAGTCCATTCTGGGAAGAACACATGGCCTGTGCTGGGGAAATGGATGCTGGAAGCATTCCGGTCACCAGAGGGTCAGAGATTATACATCTCCAGTCATGGCTCATGAGGAGTGGTTTATTGGCCAGCCTTGGGGGAGTGGAAACTTCAAAGGAAGAGAGGGTTTTGCACAGCAAGTTGAAAGGACCTTTCCCTACTGCTTGTAAAAAGCACAGATGTTGGACTCTGACCCGGCCACCCACTGGGTTCTGGTTTAAAAGCTGTCCACTGTGTCCTGCTGCTCACCTGCCTGTGTTTGGTATTCCACAAACTTGCCCCTGCCCCCTAAACTATCACTTTCTTATAGCTGGAGAGCTGAAATATGTGGAGGCACAAGAAATCTTGGAAAATTACTGCTTTGGGCTGCTCTCCCACCCTGTTCAATCCTTGTAAAGCATAAGGTCATCCTTTGCTGTTGCAGCACACAGGAGAGTGCAAAGCGTAGCACAGCAACAATAGCTCAATGATTCTTTGCTATTTGAACCCATTTTGACTCAAAGAAGAACAGTTTCAGGATTTGGAGTTTATATTCTTACTGGAAGATTGCTGAGGGCTGTGCTGCTGTGGATGATCCACGTGGGCACTGCCCGGGGGCAGTGGTTTTGCTCCCAGGTCATTGTGTGGGGCTGGCTCTGATGTGCCACAGAGGGAAGGCACAGGAATTTGTGAGCTGGAATATGTAATTTTAGCTTGGGAAAGAGCAAACTAGTTTTGTGCTGATTGTTCATCTGTGCTGCTTTCCAACCCCAAAATGTAAACGTGTGTTTGGTTGAAATGGGGTCAAGGTATCAGCCCCGGAATCCCAGAATGGTTTAGGTTGGGAGGGACCTTAAAGCTCATCCAGTTCCACCCCCTGCCCTGGGCAGGGACACCTTCCACTAGCCCAGGTTGCTCAGAGCTCCATCCAGCATGGCCTTGAACACTTGAAGGGATGGAAAATCATCCAGTTTCTCTGGGAAACCTGTACCAGTGCCCAGAAGGAAACTTTTGTTTGGAATCCTAAGTCCAGCAGTCATGTCCACTTGACCTGTCAGCTTCAGTCTCCCCTCCCCTGGAGGAAGGGACCTCATTTCCCCTGCAGGGGAACAGGCCCGGCTTCCTTGCTGCTGTTGGCTCCTGGGGAAGGCAGGGATGTTTCCTGTGCCCCAGGCAGGTTGTGCAGGCGGTGCTGCAGTTGGGACAATGTGCCCAGGCTCCCCGTGACCTGACACGGGTGCAGCCTGGGAGCAGCGGGCAGGGCAGGGACGGTGTGTTCCTCTGCAGGAACGAGCTGCTTCCTGCTCACTTGTGCTCCTCTGGATTAAATCCTCCCGGCTTCCATTTGGCCACAGAAGGGGTTTGCATGCTTGAGACATGTCCAGGAGCGGTGACAATGCAAGGAAGCGACTACCAAAGGCCGTGGGAGCTGGCCAGGAGCAAGGCCCTTAGGAGGAGAATGGAGAAGGGTTTTTCCTGGCCAAGGAGCCCCTGCTCGTGGAGCATTGTGGGGGACCGCTCGCTCCTGGGGCTCCTTCCTGGGAAGTGGAGTCTCATTATTCCTACTCCTGGATCTGCAGCCTCCTTCTCCCTTTGCTGGGCATTCTGCAGGCTGCAGCAGACCTTGGGTTGCTCTCCCAGCCTGTGCTCTGTTGGTCTGTCCGTCCCTGTGGCCTCTGGGCAGACGTGGCCACGAATGCCTGGCTCAGTTTGGGGTTACGGGATTGTGGATGTGTTATTTCCTGGTGTCTGCTCCTGGGAAGTTACAGCAATTTCCCCACAATTAAATCAGCTGTTGAGTTTGAATGTTCAGCTCTCTGTTGTGTGTCTGTGCTCAGCTAGATAAAAGTTACTTGTCTTCATCTGTTTCAGTTGAAGATCAGCATTTTAAATTCGAAAAGCTGTCACCATTCAGGCCCTTACTTCATTGCTCCTGTTTGGTGCTGTACTGTATATCTTTTATCTTGAGAAAAGTATGTTTATAGATGAGAATCCACGGAATACATTTTTTTAAACTAAAATTATAAGGCTGCTGCCTTTGTGATCAGCCCTGGCTTCCTCCTCCTCCCCACTGGGATGGATGTGCAGCATTCCAGTCACGGATCCTGGGGGTGTGGTCCCCAAAAGTGCTCTGGGCACCTGCAACTACATTTCTTTGCTTGTGCTTCTGAGTTCATGCAAAGCAGCTTGGGATGTTCAAAGGATACCTGAGAAATTTTCCAAATGTGGCCCTTTCAGGAGCAGGGTGGGAGGGTGTAAACAGTAATTACAGCTATAATTGATTTGTGATGATTCAGCTGAAGTCAAGTGCTTTGCCAGCTCCCTTCCCCTCACTGTTGACCGCTGGATTGCTGTTGGGATGAAAGATTCTGGAGGAATGACTAATTTTTCTGCATTTTACTTTCGACTAGCTGCCGCAAGCTCCAGAAACGGAGGGCCCTGTAGAGGTGTGTCAGCCACCTATATTTGTACAGCACACAAATATTGGTGTCTCAGTAGTCCTAGTGGAGTGTCTTGTTGGTAAAAACCCCTGTGAAATGTGTGTTCCTGCGTGGTGTTAGACAGTGGAAATGAGCAGATTTGTTGAAGTGGTTTAATCCAGTACAGCATCAGTGTGGTAGTCTGAAAATATAAAAAAAAATGTAAACTAATCCTGAGTCTGTTCCTTTCAGCCATTTCCCTTATGCTTGAAGGGTGGCACTGGGAAAAGTCTCCTCTCAAGTTTTCCTGCACTGGCAAAATGAGACTTCATTTTGGGTCCTAATGCAGAATTTGGTTTTCCCTTTGCCTCACATACTTAAAAACTTAAAGGAAAGGGAGTTGTCAGAAGTTGTTGATGGAAGCTCCGTAACTCCAGAGCAACTGGTGTCCCATTTGAAATGCCCCAGTGGATGATGTCAGGGTCACTGCATATTGTCAAGGTCGCTGGTTTTAAGGGAATGGGATATGTGGGAACATGTCCTTTATGTGCATAAAGCAGATTATTTGCCAAAAAGAAGGCAGGAAAATTTATCAAATCTTAAATTTCTTTGAAATTCATGGGACATGCAGACATGGCATTGGTCAGTTGTACAACTGGGTGCCAAATCAGTGCAAATCTGAGTGAAACAACATGGAAGTGTAAATCTGGGAGAGTGTTGATTCTCTGAGCTCTGAAGATTATAAATGTGAAATCATGTAGAAAAAGAAATGTTTGTGGTGGTTTAGACCTTTGTATTTGTAATTTTTGTGGAATAGTGTTTAAATGTAACCCGAAACTCTGAGTGGTCATCAAATGGATTTGAGATGTTTGGGAGATGGCTCCTGGTTTTTGATGGGTCCCTGTACAGAACAGTTATTCTACACCTTTTCAGATGCTTTAAAGCAGCAAAACCTCAGTATGCTTCAGCTTTGTAAAGTGGAAGTAGCATTCCTGAAAATGAATGTCTGAAATGGGAGAGATTTGATTTGAAAACGTGCACGTGGCCAAGGGGCTCTGTTCAGTGACTCCCCACTGATGTCCCTGAGCTGGAAGGGAGCCCCCCAGGCTGTTCCAGAGGCCCTCCCCAGTCTCAAATGAGTTTCAGTGACCACGGTGGGATGTGTTGGAGTCCCTCACCCCCAGGGTGTGTGTCCAGGGGGCTGGCGGGGGTGTACCTGTGTGTCTGTGCATGGGCATGCGTGGGCTGAGCTCCCTGAAACCTGTGTGTGTCCCTGGGAGCTGTGACACCAGACAGACGTCGTGTTTCCTCAGAACCCGGGACTGCTGGCACACGTGCATGCCAGGGGGGTGTGCGAGGGTGGCAGAGCAGAGGGGTCAGGGCTGGCAGAGGGCAGCTGCCTGTTTCGATGGCTTGTCAGTCCCTCTCCCTCATCTCCCCCTGTCGCATCCAGCTGTGACTTCCCCAATATTCCCCTGAGTGCCAAGATGTTGGTGTCTCTTGAGTGTTGTTCTGCTTTAAAATGAACTTTCTGCACGCACAGCAGGAGCTTGATCAAAGTCTACCACAGAGGCAACTGGAGGACCATAGAAGGGTATGTACAGCAGTCAAGCACATTCAGAACTAATCTCTACCTTTCCCTTTTAAACAGTGAAGCCTAAGTCCTGTAAGGAGCTTGGTGGGGTTAAATGCTGGCTGTTGGGCTCTTGGAAAATCTGAAAAATGAGCCATATTTACAGCGAGAGGTGCTGGAGCCCTTCTCTGGGGTTACATGGAAGGGACAAGTGCTTGGCTGCTCCGAATTAAACTCAGGCCCTGGTGTGCTCCATTCACACTGTCAAAACACTCCCCTTGAGTGCTGACACTCAGTTGTGGAGGGACATTAATCAGTGCTCGTGGAGTTGGCTCCTCTGGCACACCACCCCTTCGTACCCAGCCAAGCTGCACAATCAGCATCGTTGGTCCCTTTCTCCATTTCTTCTGCACTTCTGCAGCTGGGAACACAACAGCAGCAACTTATAACTGCTTCACTCTAAAATATTAAAGGTGC
Source organism: Dicrurus megarhynchus (assembly GCA_013399195.1). Classification (NCBI taxonomy): domain Eukaryota; kingdom Metazoa; phylum Chordata; class Aves; order Passeriformes; family Dicruridae; genus Dicrurus; species Dicrurus megarhynchus. The sequence goes on along the minus strand of VXAD01010087.1, from coordinate 145,604 downwards.
TCTGTTTTAAAGCTTGTAACAGGTTTCTGATATCACTTAGAGTTGTGTGTTGCATCTGCATTGCTGGTACACGTATGGTGATGGTTCTGTGTGACTCACTCTTGCTTTGCCTGGTGGTGAATGCAGATGAAACTGGACACTGTTGGGTTTTTTTCTAGGTACCATATTTGATTTTTCTGGTTACTGCCAAACATCTGATATTTGTTTGCACACTGCCCTCCTCAAAGTGGTGCACAGCACTAACAGGATGGTTAAAGAGCTGTTCTGGAGCCAAGCACTGCAGCTGAATTAATTAGAACATTTCTTAAATACCACTTATTTTTTCTCCCTTCTACTTTGAACACATACTTGTTTTGTTAGCTGATACCACGGGTTCGGATTATATTTGTGGGAACCAAGGCTTTTCTTCCCAGTTAGAATGTGAAGTGCTGGTGACTGGGAAGCCGTGGACCAGCACACTCTGACTAGAAACAACTGCTTGATACTTGTTCCTGCTTGTATTTTCTGGTGATTTGTCTTGTTTTGGATACACAAAACGCCTACAGACACCAGAGGTGCTGCAGGTCTGTCCTGGTCAGGTCTCCACTCACCCCAACTATTTTGACCATGGAATAGAAATCACCTCCTGCTCCACAAGGGGCCAGAAGGAGAATCTGGGGGCAGCTCCAGGAGCTTTAGTTGCCCTCCTGAATTCAGGCAAGGTGGAGTTTGCTGAGCAGCTGTTCTTGAGGCTGGCTGTGTGTTACCTTTGTAATAAGTAGTAAAAATTACTGGATTAAATGCCAGCTGACGCGATGGCTGCCAGTTAGTTCAGCAGAGGAGGAAAAAGCTAATGTGAGAGCTCCCTTGTAACCATTTGTGTCCCAGGGCCCATGTGGGTGTCAAGCTGCCTTTCTAATGGGTGCACATGTACAAGGAAGATGCGGTTCAGGGTTTTTTTGTCTGGCTTGGCCTTGTTCTGTCACGTAGCCTCCCCTACCTGCCAGACGGGGAGCAGGGAGGTGGATACAGCAGTGCCTCGTGTACTAAACACTCTCATGTTGCTGTCAGTCATGGGAGCTCCTCTGGGACAGGAATTTGCTGGAGCTCCTGAGCTGTCTCCTGCCTGTCCCACATGTTCACTCTTTGGCCCAAGTGGTGATGGGAAGCGTATGCCCCTTGGAGAAGTGCTCATCTCCTTCTACTGTTGCTTCCACAGGAATTTCCCTTTTTTTCTGTTGTTTGGGAGCCTTTGGAAGCAGCTGGTTGGAACACTGACTTAGTGTTTGCATCCTGCTCCCTGACACTTGCTCCCTCCCCATCTGATCCCATAAAATGCAGCTCCCGTGCTGCAGCTTTCACACTGATAATCCCCAGGAACCATTTCTGCACTGCTGGGTTGTGGTGACAGGGTGGCAGTGGGAGCCCTGCCTGGAACCCCAGCCCTGTGGGGAGGGCAGAGATCCCTCGCCAGCTCCAGGCGTGTGTTGGGCTTCTCCCTGTGGAAGTGATTTCTGAAATTTGGTAGAGAACTTGATTATCAGACAGGCTTTTGTCTTTTCTTTTGGGGTATAAGGATTTCCGGAAGGGACCTTTGTCAGTGCCAGCTGTGTATCAAATCAGTGGGACTGCCGCAGGGCTGGAGTTCTGTACAAGCTAATTAATGCACGTTTATGTTGTTCCATTTACTTGTGTTTTAAAGGCCTCCTGTGAAAGTTTGAAAAGTAAGACTTCACTTTTATGACAGCTAAAGTATTAAATGACATCTTGAATCTGTAGTCAGACAACCACTTTAATTTGAAATACAGCTGAAAATCAGTGACAAGCACGTGTTTTGTGAATGGGATTAAAGATAAGACACTTCAGTTTATCAGACATATTTTTAATATGAAATTATTTTTGGCTAGATCGATTTTTAAAAAAATTACTATTTATTTTCTGAATCCCCAGAAAAGCCCCTCCCTCCCCTCTGCAGCACTGTCCCAGGATGGTGCTGCTGTAACCACGCTGCCGTTAGCGGGGCAGGAGCTCCCGGTGACAGCAATCCCGTTTTCCTTTGTGCACAAAGACTTTACAAAAATCCCTTAATCCCCGTGTGGTGTTTGTGTGCTGTCATGCTGGCAGTGCCGCTGGCTTTGTCCGGCTCCCCAGATTCCTGGGAATTCCTGTGAAGGCTGAAGTGACAGCAGTGGGGTGACGTTCCACCTGGAGGTGTTGGATCTCTGCTGGCTCATGCTGGGAGCCGTGCTGGAGCTCCCGGGATTCGGGGTTATGTGAGGACCTGCCCTGTGCGGTGCTGTGTGCTGGGGTGGGAGGGCTGGCGTGACTCGGGCAGCTGCCAGCAGGGAACAAAGAGCCGGGATCCAGCGGGATCGCTCAGGTTTCCGCTCGGCAGCTGATGGATCACGTCAGCTGCTGGTGGAGGGACAACAGAGCAGCACAGCCCTGGAGGGTTGGTGGGATGGCAAAATAGGAGAGGTGTGAGGAGATGGGATTGCTCCTCACAGAATCATTTCTAATGTTCCTCTTCCTCTAATTCACCTCTTGATTTTGTGTTGGTGCTGTAGAGATGCAACTTTTTTGCATTTAAGACTGGGACAATAGAACTTAATTAAAACAATACTTTCTGAAAATTAAATCTGTCTAGAAAGCTTTACACAAAACCTAAACGGCAGCTGTCTCTGTGCTGCATGGGGGAACCCGTCATCTTATTGAGCCCCATGAGACCCCTCCATGTCCCAGCCTGCCCCAGCACATCGGGAGCTGCTCAGTGGATTTTTCCAACTCTCCAGGGTTTCATTCCCCCCTCCCTCACCACAAGAAGGGTACTGGTAACAGCAGCCCTGCTGCCAGTGAACATGGGGTGGCTGGTTTGTTCATGGAGCTCCCATCCTGATTTCCTTCTGCTCTTTGACTCCAGGGCGAGGCCCTGAGGCAGGTTTTGGTGAACCGCTACTACGGCAACGTGCGAGCGGCCGGCCGGCGCGAGAGCCTCACCACCTTCGGCAACGGGCCCCTGTCCGCCGGCGGCTCCGGCAAGGCTGGCCCGGGAGGTAGGACATGCTCTGCTCATCCCTGGGGCTGCCCTTTCCATGCTCCAGGGCTGTGTATTCCTGACAAATCAGCACCTTACGGCTGAAATCAGGATGGTTTTCCCTCACGGTTCTTCCTCTGAACTCCCAAAAGAAGTAGAAGTGTCCACGTGGGTGACTGCAGTTGAGGACAAAACTGGCAGACAGAGCTCTTTGTACTTTCCAGTAACTGCCTTGGGTTGGCTTGAAGTTTGTGGCGTTGCTTTGAAGAAATGTACTTAGAAATCCTGTCCAATTTAATATTTGCAATATTATCTAAGAAACATGCCCGTAAGGATGTCAGATTATTAAGCATGTCTGGAACAAAACCATTTTGTAGTATTGCAGAGGGATTGTGGGGTAGGATGGGCAAAAGTTCCATTTGAAGTCAGTTATACAGTGAAGTTCATTTAATTTGAGGCCGTTGCTAAAAAAGTCACTAATGGAATCGCAGAATGGGTTGGATTGGAAGGGCCCTTAAAACTCATCCTGTTCCAACCCCTGCCATGGGCAGGGACACCTTCCACTATCCCAGGTTGCTCCAAGCCCTGTCCAGCCTGGCTTTGCCATCCCCATGGGGTCCATGCCAACCTGTTTCTCATGATCACCTTTATAGGAGGAAGCTCCGGGTCGAGCTCGATGAGCCGAGGGGAGATGAGCCTGGCAGATGTCCAGTGCCACCTGGATAAAGAAGGTGCTTCCAACCTGGTCATAGATCTCATCATGAATGCCACCAGTGACAGAGTCTTCCACGAGAGCATCCTGCTGGCCATTGCCCTGCTGGAAGGTGGGAACACCACGATACAGGTAGGGAAATGGAAAACTCCGTCTTGTGACTGAACCGTGTCGGGAAGGGAAATGTTTTTATGAAATCCAGGAAATTTGAGAGGGTTAAGGTGGTGGGAGGGGAAATGACTGAATGATCTTTGACCTGTAATTAAAGGAAATATTAGTGTCTGCCATGCAAAAGTGAACTCATTAAATGTTTGCATGGGCACTGGGTAATTGAGGTGTTTTCCCAGGGGAGTGTAGAGGAATGTATAATAAAACAGCTTTGCAGGTAAGTTACTGACTGCTCTTACGAATAACTTAAGCAACTGCAATGTGCTCAGAGACTTTTACAGTGAGCTGTTAAATTTCAGACTGGAATTTGAAATAAGTGTATGGTAAACTCCAGACCACCACTGTTCTGCAATCTCACTGTTATTCCTTTCCATGTTTTCAGTAAGGATTAGATTCCCCTAGATGAAAATTGTCCCTGGTCTGGATTAATGGACACACACTGAAGAGCTCTTATGTTCTTCCAAATGGAAAGTAAAACCTTATTCCAGCAAAACTTGCACACAAAGATGATTGAATATGTGATATCTTATTCCTTTGGCTCGGCACGTGTTGTGTTTGCAGTCTGTCTGTGGGGCTGAGTCCTGACCAGTTACAATGAGTGTTGTGGTTAAAGCACACACTAGGTCCCTACAGCAGCACCTCCTGTGTCTGTGCAAGCTTCCCTTGAGAGGACAGGGAATGTCTCTGGGCTCCTGCACTCTGTAATCAGTATCCTCATTATTCCCCTGTGTATAAGCTCTGGAATGAAACTTCTGTGCAAAAGACAAAGCAGGAATTGAGTGCTGAAAATCCTGTGTCACCTTAAACTGCAGTGACAGGATTAACATTCCTGGGGGACAGTCACTCCTTTAAATTTCCTGCTCTTCTCTAATGTAAAGGAAGCTGAGTTTTCATCTTTACAGCTCTCAGGGAGCCTCAGGTGACCTCGCACTGTCATGCTGGAAGGAAAAACAAACTCTGCACCAGCCTGACATGGAGAGATCCTTTGCTTGTGCTGGACCCCAGTGCTAAAGGATTGAGCAAAGTCACTTCCCACTGTGCACAAATCTGTGTTGGAAGCAGATTCCTTAGTTCACCAGTGAAAATCAACAGGAAAACCTGCAGTCCATCTCCAAAGACACCTTCTTTGGTGGTATAGGTGGGAGATAGTTTCGTTTTCATTTGCTGTCTGAAACAGGGAGCTGGGAGGCCGTGGAATAACCTTGCGGTCAGGAGTGATGGATGGCTCACAGGGCAGTGGCGCTTCCGCCCCGCACCGTGCACTCCTGCCAGGTCGTGCTGCACTCTGGCCTCTACAGATGTGCTTCCACAACCCAGAGTGGTTGTTTTCCATCCTTTCCCACTCAGGAATAAGTCCTTGGCAGGTGTCTGTAGGACTCTAGGCAGCCAGCAGTCCCTGGGTGCGTGTGCGTGCTCCGGCGGGATGGGCTGGGAGGGGGCTCCGCTGGAGTGTGGGCTGCTTTTAAGTACAGAATGATTTAGGAACCAAACAACTTGTGATGCCTACAGCTAATGCTGTGAGCTCTGAGGGCTCGGACACACCCAGCAGCTCTTACTCATGCATGCAAAGCTCGAATGGGATGTTATTGAAAATGTCCCATGGAGCGGTTGGGATGTGGATATTCCGTGCTAGAACACTCCGTGGACTTCGTGGCAAAAAAAGGAGCTAAAAAGGCAAAAAAGGAGCATAATCAGTGCACAAACATGGTCTATGGCTGTCCTCCACGTTGGTTAAACTGGTGGTAGGGAGAGGGTTTTCTGGTGCTTTGCAGCAGCTCCAGCACATGGGGACCCATGGGACGTTGGCGGTGGCAGTCGGGAACAGCACGTCCTCAGCACTCCGAGCTTCAGAAGGGCTTTAGAGAGCCAAGTCAGTAGAACTCCACTGGGGAAAACACCAATCACAAAGCTTAACTTCTGGGAGAACAGCTGGCTTCACACTGGGAATCAAAGAGAAGGTGGAGGCTTGCTCTTTAGTAAAATCATCAGTTCAGGGCTGTATCTCCCAGGGTAGTTGCTGAGTGATGTGATGACCAAGTTAAGCTGGTATCCTGAGACAGTGAACTCCTGTAATCAAGCTTTGCTGTCTCCACGTAGGAAGAGTGGCTCAAAATGCAGAGGGCCCTGGGTGCAGCCCAGCTGTTTAGGAGAGCTGTGTGGGTACTTGCTAATCTGCAAAGCTGATGGGTTTTGTACAGCAGCCTTTGGCTATGACACAGTGAAGATTAACTGAGTGCAGCAAAGTGATGGTCTCCCCTTAGCAGGAATTGATTTTTACAAAACACTGCAAAATTTGGCTGCTTATGGAAACTAGATGCACTTAGGGAAATGAACCCAGTACTTTCCTTGTGTTTTATCCTGATCTTTCTTTAATCTGTGTTCTTTGGTAAGTTTTGCAGAGTGGGTAGGTAGGGCTTGGCAACCTCTGCAACCTCAGAGTGGATTTTCTGCAGTTCTTCTGCAGTTTCCAGTAAGTGCCAGTGGAAGTGTCATCCTCAGTCTCTGGACTAGTAACTGTGTTCATTTTGCATCAGATGCCTTTGTCATTGGGAAAGATGACCTAGCCAAACCAGCCAGCTTTGTCTTTGAGGTCTAATAGAATTTATCTTAATTTCACAAGTTTTTTGGTTATTATAAGCAGCTTTTGATTGTTAGTGTTCCAAACAAGTTTGTTCTGTGCTCAGTTTGAATAATTTCTACTGAACTTCAGTTGCCTCTATCTGTAGGCCTTTGAGAATAGGAAAGTGGTGGGATAGGGACAGGTTATGTAAAAAAGGCTCTTTGGCAGCAAAGCCAGAAACGTGTCACCCCTTCATGGCATTTCCTTAACTCCAGGTTTTCACACGGGAAATTGAGTCGGCCTGAAGTGAAGCAGAAGGTTTGTACCAACACACGGGAACTTGCACATGATGATTGTAATACGGTTAATAATGGGAGTTCCCGGGTAACTCCCATGAGCTTCAGTGGGAGAACAGATCCCCATGATGCTGGGAAGGGATAACTGGAATAGGTGTTGCTGTTTCATTAGGTACAGGCAGGGCCAATATTAAGGGTAGGCAAAGTAGGTGGTTGCCAACCCCAGCAGAAAAGCAAATCTTGAAACGTTCCTTATTGTAATCGGCAGGAGGGGTTTTTATTGTATTGTTAAGAAAATGAATGTGGGGGAGAAGCAGGACAAGAGAAAACACTCCTGGTTCACCTCAGGAAGGAGGCTGAGCTGGTGGTGTGTGGCACAGTGAATCCCACGCTGCTCCATGTTCTGCTGCAGGGGTGAATGTGGCAAATGAGCTCTTCTGGGAGGGTCTTTGCCTGCTTCCAGCTCTCTGGGTAGGAGCTTTCTGGGGTTTAGCTTTTGGAGTTAACTTAGAAGCACTGTCAGGTTCTTTGGCAGCAGGATGGTGGTGACCTTGTGGTGGCTGTGCCCGGTGAGCTCGTCGCTCCAGCTCAGCAGGAGCCCTGGGTTTCAGTGGGAAGCCTGCCCTCGTTTGCACGGAGACAGAAGCAGAGGTGGAACCACGGGGTCAGCACCAGACAACAAATTAACTTGACAAATGCTGCAACTCACTGAGCTGCAAATTACATCAACCCCTTTATTAATTTATATGACCCTGAGCATCCCCCAGGGGAGCGCTGGCTCAGCGGTTCTGAGCAGCCCCGGGGGTGCCCCACACTCTGCTCTGGAGGGTGAGGGCTGAGCCTGCCCCACTCCCCAGGTGCCGGTGCCCGGCTGCTGCCTTGGGCTCCCTTCTCCAGAGCAAGGAATGCTCTGGTGGGTGCCGGTGCTCGTGGGCACTCGGAGCTGCGTCTCCTTGGGAAGGGCTGAGCGCTCGGTCCCTTCCCGCCCGCGTGGCAGCACAGCCAGGCTTTCCTCTGGTGCAGCAACCTTGGCACATGAGTGACAGTGCAGGAAATTGCTGAGGACTTGTCCTGCAGCGCTCGTCTCTCGTCTGCTAAGTAAAAATTCCATGTGCCGTTACTCTGCCTCACCTCCGCCGCGTTTCGGGTTTCCTTGGTTGGTGGAAGTTAATGGCAAGTAAAGTCCCTTACATAACACCTCTCCATGGAGACTCTGCTCCTTTAATTAGGGATCTTCTCAAAAGTCAGCTTGCGTGACAAATTACCCACACGCACATGTTGGTGCTTTCAGCAGGGGAAGGTAAAATGAGGTTGATGACATTGGTTGTTCCAGGCAGTTTTTAAGTGCTGCCCCAAGGTGACACGATGCACGTCTGCCACTTTAGAGACTGGTGGTGCCTTTGTTCCCCTTTGTCCATTGTTGTCCCCTAGGTGGGCTGCAGACACAGAGGATGGGGTGATGGGAGTTGGCACACAAGGAAAGGGTGATTATTTTTCAGGAAAAAAGTGGGATTTGTTCCTGGCTTTAAGGCATCTGAGCAGAGTTGCTGCTCTTGCACAGAGGATGAGGATGGGATGTGCTCCACAGCCCCCTGTCCCCCAGCAGCTGAGTATGGGATGAGGACCAGGGGCAACCCTGACTCAAGACAGGTGGTGAACTGGAGAGTTGTGCCTCCATCTCAGCACGGCCAGAGTGAATCCGTGTCATATGGAATGGTGGCTTGGAGCTCACCAGGAGCGTGTGAGGCTCCTCTGAGATGTGACTGTGCAAAAAGCTTGTAGCTTTGAGCTGTTTGAACTTCCAGAGCTGTTGTTTGAGCCTCCCCAGAGGATCCATGTGCCCTCCCTTGAGTGCTCTGTGGGGCTGGGGGCTGTGGCCATGCTGCCTGTGGAAGAGGTGCCACGGATACAGAAATCCCAGCAACCAGCTCCTCATCAGTCAGGTTTGGTAGGAAATTCTGGCCTGGACTCACACAACTCTCCCATCCCAACCTGGTCTTGCTCCACACTCGGACTCAATTGACATTTCTCAACATTCTTCCTCATGTGTTGCCACCAGTGAGGAAACCCCACCAGGGTGAATTGTGGTCTCCTTTTCTGTGCCTCAGGCTGTCCAGGGATGATTGATAGCTATTTCGTAATTGCAGGATTGATGCACAAAAGGAATTGAATCCAGAGCTATCCAGTTCTTTGTGGTGACTCAGGGAAGCCCACTCAGCTGGGGGGGTACCAGCCACTGGTGCCCTTGGGTTGGAGAGAGCAGAGACTTCAAGACAAATTTATGTCCTTGAGCTTATTGTAGCCTTGGCTGTGAAATACTGTGGGCAAAATGTCCTGTTTGGTTGCAGGAACACTTGGTTTCTTTTTTTATGTGGCTGCAACTGCCCTGCAAAATGAGGGGAAAACTCTGCAAAACATTACAGGAGTACTGGTGGGATAAAATGTAGGCTTAGTGACACAATAGTGCTCTAATTTGTGGTTTGGACTTTTAAAATCAGATATATTTCTTGCAAGATTTGCAGCAGTCACAGATACCAGTGAGCACAGACAATTGTATGTGATGGCAAAGGCTTCAGAGGCAAGAATATCTTTGGGTCACTAAACTTCTGTAAATAGCACTTGAGAACTTTTGATCATTGATAAAACAAGTCTTATTTTTTTTTTGTTTCTAACAGGCAGAATTCTGTGATACGGGATCTTATATCTTTTTTTTCATTGTTTTATTGATACCTGTTTAGGAAATGAAAGCACAGCCAGCAAGCTCTTGGTATGTGTTAAACAACCACCTGTGTCTTTCACTGTTTTAATGTGTTTTTTCTCAAGGTAAAATACATCTTTTTTATTTTTTTTTCTTACATTCTAAGTATGTTACAAACATGACATCAAAAAAAAGTTGATAAGGACCTGCATCATCAGCTGTGGGCAGAGATCTTGTCCTTTTGTGAAAGAGCCCTCTCCGAAAGGAACCCTTGTGCAAATCCTGACCTCCTTGATTGTGCAGTTGGCTTCCAAGGAAGGCACAGGACCTGCAGGAGCCATGAGGAAACCTCTGTCCTGATGCTGTGCTGCTCCACAGCCCGTGAGGAGACTGGGCTGCCAGGCCTGGAGGAGCACACCCATCTCCTTGGAGTATATTTTAATGTATTTAGCACGGTGAAGTCTCAGTGTCCCACAGCTGTTGGATACCACCAGGTTCAGAACAGCCCAGCCCCATTGATAATGGTCTGTGAGGAATCCTTCCTGCAGGGGAGATTCTGTTTTCATTCAGGGCACTGGGATGCACGGGCGAGACTGAGGGTGGGTGAGGTGAGATGGTAACGGCACCACCTCGACTTTCTACCTGAGCTGCAGCTCCTTCTGCTTTCTGAGGTGTGTTTGGGCCATCAATATTCCTGCAGCAGAACATCTTCCCAAAGGGAAGTTTTCCACTGGATTTTGAGGTGCCCATCTGTGCGGTTGAGCAGTGTAGGTGGAAAAAAAGGAGAAGAGGCGCTGCCTCAGGGTTCAGCTGTGTCTTGGTGGCCCTGTGTTGCTCGTGGTTGGGTACCACCTCCTCTGTGGCAATCCTCTCAGCATTCCACTGGAATCCTGGTCCTGCAAGGAGCAGGGAGGTAAATCAGTAATTCTCCCAATTCCTCTCCATGGGATCCAGGTCCAACACAAACTTTCAAGACGATCCCTAGCAGGATTAAAGTCCTCGCCGAGCAGGCAGAGGCAAAGCTGTTCAGCAAAACAAGGTCATGCTGCCTTTTTTTTTGGTAAGCACAGGAATCAACAAAGCGCTGTTATATAACTTCTATTTATATCCCACTTGCTCACTAGCTGCAGGCACACAAGAGTAGCTGAGAAGGGAATTTAATGAGCTCTCAGGGCTTGCTCACCTTCCAGAGCGGGTAGGAGCCAGCTTGTTTTTGAAGTGCGTCAGCAAATGAAACTGGTGGTGGGTGGGTGGTTTGGGTAGGTGGACTGACTTGTTGCTATGGTTTTCTTTAATTCCTCTGTCTCTCAAGAAGATCTTACACTTTTATTTTTTTCTTTTGGGAAGTCTGCAGACTTCCTTGTTTCTCACACCTACGCAGCACTCGCCGGTTCGGTGGGGAAGTGGGATCCGTGTTCCTGCCATGGGGAATGGGATCCATGCTCCTGCCATGGGGAATGGCATCCGTGCTCCTGCCATGGCTGAGCTGAGTGACCCAGCACTGCGTGTTCCCACAGGGATGCAGGAGGAACCCAAATCAGCTCCGTGCTGACAGCAAAGCAGGCCCCGAGTCTCCCAAGCTCCCGAGGCCGTCTGTGAGCCCAGACCCCACAGTCATGTTTGTACCTGTGGTTCCCTCACTAGTGTCAGCTCATATTTCCAAGGGCTCATACTGGCTCTGGAAGGGTGTGAGGGAACTGTATCTCTGTGAGGTTTGTCCTTGCTTTCCTCTGTGAAATGACTTTAAGTTGCATCAAGATTTTGGGTGTCGCAGAAAGAGAGCGTGTAGGATACGAGGGCTCTTCCTGGTGTAGTTGTGCTGCTGGTCTCATTTAAAGCTGGTTGGGACAGGCAAGCATTTCCACAGGTCAGGATCTGTACACTCATCACCCCCAAAAAACATTCCCCCATAAGTGGGCAGAACCCCCAGCAAAGAGCAGAGCTGTGCAGGATGCCAAGTGGATGCCCATGGCAGGGAGAGTTTGTCTTATTTGTGGAAAATAGAGCTGGGAAGTCCTCCTTCTGCTTTCAGGACAAAGTTTATTTTACAGTTTGCAAAAAAAACCAGGCAATTGAGGTGTTCTGGCAGATATTCCTTATGGGTTTATTTCAAACTGTGAAGTATGTTCAGTGTGAAATATTTCAGCTGCCATTTCCTTAAGCTGTGCAAGACTAATGATATCCATCACTCATGCCCAAAGTGATGGATCTCCAGCGAACCAGGATGTGAGAGAAATTTCAAGAGAGAGAGATTAGCGATATTTAAAATAAATAAATGAGGAGGGACCGAAAGCAAAGTTAGGTTGGAATTTTCTGCAGTGGAAGCCCTCGCAGTTTAGGCAGAATGTAGAGGGCTGGCATTTGTGCTTAATTCAGTGCTTGTGTTAGTGCAGTTCCCCTTAAAATGTGGCTTGTTTGAAGTAGTCCAGCTCTAAGAACTCGTCTGGGGGTGGCAAACTCTTCCTGCAGAGATGAAGTAGCGCACAAGTTTTGCATTAGTTCGTGCTGGCAGCCTGGCCGGATAACCCGAGCGAGCTGAGGTCCCTGCAATGATTTCTCTCTAGTGTTGGAATAAAATGTCCTGAGTTGAAGCCAGATTGCTGAGCTTTCTCCTCTTTCTGGAGGGACTTTCCTCCCTGAAATCTCCCTGGCTCGCCAAGTTCACGGGGTGTTTTCTGTGCACTGGCATTAGAGAAATGGGGAAGGAGACAACAGCAGTTTGCTTTAATTGGTGAGGTGTTTGCTGGGGCTTTGCTTTCCCTGATTTCTTGGTAATCAGAGGCTTGTTTTGCTGGGGAATTCTTTGGGATGTGTTGGGATGGTCTGGCAGGGCTTGGTGGCTGATGAAACAGCTCCGGGAGGGTGCGGCCCCAGGAACGCTCCGAGCTCCGCAGGCTGACGGCAACCTCGGAGTGGCTCCTGCAGCCAAGGCTGCCTCGGGCCAGGCCACCCCTCGTGGGCAGCAAACACAGCTGAGCAGAGCCTGCTGAAACCCAGGGCTTGCTGCTGGGTTTCGATGCTGTTCCTCACAGGATCAGTTAGACAGCCCAGCCTGGAACCAGTCTGGGGTGGAAAGTCAAGCTGTTCCATGAGAAACAATCCAACTGTTGTTCCTTTTCTTGGCTGGCAAAACAGTCGTGACTTCAGGGCAGAGCCAGGTAACAGGGTAGGGAGAGGTGTTCCCAGTAAAGGGGACAGCACACACCGGCCAAACTGGCAAGGCTTTCAGAGGCAAGAGCTAGAAACCAGCTGCCTTCAGCTGCTGCCTGTTTTTTTTCCCATTTAACAGTCCTACACTGGGCACAAGCTCACTCATCATTGAATTTACTGTGGATTAGTTACATTTATAGTGGATTAGCTACCTGGGTCTGTGCTCTGTACACCTTACACAAAGGTACCAGACCGCTGTGCTTTATGGTTTCACTCTCCCAAGGACAGATGTCAGTTCTGCTGGCTAAAATCCAATTTGTTACTGACTGCTGGTACGAGAGACCCGTTAAGGAGCATTTGTCCCTGCCCTGTGGTTATCCTGCCTCCATAATCCCGCCCCTCTGAACTGCTGGGGAGTTAGCTGAGCTTCTCTTCCACTCATCATTAGAAATTATGTATATTACATATGTCAAAGGTCTCAGAATTAAATGCTAATGCCAGGAAATGTGCCTGTTCTTTGCTGATTTATTTTTTTTGAATGTGCTTCTACAATCCAGCTTGTTAATGATTTGCAATATTTAAGAACATGCCAAAAAATACCCACCACAGAAAAGGATATTAATGCTGAATAAAAAGCCAGCAAGCAAAAATGGTATTTTCAGTTTAGCACAGAACGTTAGGTAAACATTTCACAGAGTATGTAAATAGTCAGAAGGGAAGAGGAGTCCAAGTTCCTGGGAATAACTACAGAAGAGACACAAACTTAAAAAATTATGAGTGACTGGAAGTTAGCGACATAAAAAGGAGCTTAACCGCATGTTTCTAACAGTTGGTAACCACTGGACTAGACCACAGACAGACACAGTTCATCATCTCTGACACTTTCTCAAGAAAGACAGGATTCTTTTCTCAAAAAAACACATGAAACACAGGCTGAGTTGGTGAGGGAGCTCGAGGGGCTGCTGGTGCTCCAGGGTGGGCCAGGCTGTAGCTGGTCAAGGTGCTGCAATTGAAACTTGGCCTTCAATTTCTTCTCCAGAGAAATCCATCTCCTGGTTTGCAGCTTTTCTTCTGCACGTGTTGTGTGGACCAGGAGATAAAGTCATAGGTGATGGTGGTATTTACGTACTGACCTCCTTTGGCCCTGAGGGGATGCACTGGAGGGGCAGAGGTGTAAGGGGGGTGTCCTGCTGTGCATGAGGCTTCTGGCTGGAATTCCTTAGGAGCAGAGTTGGGTGATGGAGAGGAAAAGGAAGAAGTTATTCCACAGGTTTGCTGGTAGCTGGTGTTATGAGTTGATCTGCTCTGTGGTACTTTAATTGGCTGTCAGGAGGAGCAGTGGTGTGGCTGCTTTGCAGACGTGGTGCTTGTGCTGGGTTCTCCTTCCATCCCCTTGAAACAATGAACGTGTGCAGGTGGTGGCTGCTGCCTCTTAAAAATGCTGGAGAGCTCTGTGGCGATGTCCTCGCTCACAGTGAGTGAGGACCTGTCCTGTCAGCCACTCGTGCTTGTCACGTGGGGTGGGTCTGGGTTTCCTTCTGTGGCTGTGTGATTAATTAATTACCATCCCATTATCTCGGGCGTTGTCGCCTCAGAGCGGCCGCGGTTCATTTGCTCGGGAGGTTGCTGTGCTCTGGAGATCTGCTGGGCTTCCTTGAGCTGTGGGCACTCCTAAAGCTCTTTGCTGAGCCTGAGTGCACGGGGCAAAACTCATGGGCTGCTGTGGCCCTGCCGTGGCTCCTGTCCAGGGGCAATGACTTAACAGACACTAACAACACAAGGTTGAAATAAAATGCAGTTTCATATTGCATGGGTTTAGCACTCTGTAAGAATGCCAGAATGGTTTGGGTCGGAAGGAACCTTAAATATCATCTACTTTCAACGCCCTGCCATGGGCAGGGACACCTTCCACTATCCCAGGCTGCTCCAAGCCCAGTCCAGCCTGGCCTTGGACACTTCCAGGGATCCAGGGGCAGCCACAGCTGCTCTGGGCACTCTGTGCCAGGGCCTCATCACCTTCACAGGGAACAGTTCTTCCCCAAAATCCCATCTATCCCTGCCCTCTGGCAGTGGGAAGCCATTTACCCTTGTCCTGTCCCTCCATGCCCTTGTCACAAATCCCTCTCTTGCCTTCACTGCCTGTGTCTCCAGTACCAGATGGAGCTGTGTCTCCACTACCTCTCAGACAGCTTTTCCATGCTGGGACAGCCAGACACAGCTCATACTGGTTTGTTGTGGGACACAGTTCCCTGCCGTGCAGTAGGTTTTTAGGAGCTCCCAAGCCCCAGTGTGATGGTGACTGGATCCTCGGGGATGGCTGGTGTCAGATGCTGCAGTGTCAGGGCTACGTTTAAATCTCTGTTCCTCAAAATCCCACAGGAGTGTGGAGGTTGGCTGTTCCTCCACACTTGCTCTTTCAGCAGCCTGTGGTTCCATGGTGTCTGTACACAAGCCAGGACCCCAGCAGACGGTGCTCTAAAATGGCCACTCGATTTCCGTTTTAAAAAGGGAGATTTCTCCACTTTCTGCTTTGAGGCTATATCTGTAAATAAAATTTTAGGATTTCTGTCATAATTATCACCACCCGTTACCTGCTCAAGCGCAACTTGCAAGATCACACCTCTTAAAATACAGTATCTTTGGGAGCTAGCATGTGGTTGATTCATATGTGTGAAGGTGTTAGGCATCCTGACCTAAACTGAAACAATCATTTGGTGACACCCCTTCAGTGTATGCACAGCATGCACAAAAAGCTTTACTGGAAATGCTCCTTTCATTTGGGTTTTTTTTCTCTGAAGCGCAGTGGAAACTCAGTTAAGAAGCTTGAAAAGATGACAAAAATCAAGTCTGTCAGTAAGCAGTAATTACTCTCATAAAAGGTATTTCTTTAGTGTGGTTCATTAAAAAAAGGCTTTTCCTTCAGCACGGCTTCATCACAGGGAAACTCCTCCTGTCTGGGCTCTGGAGATGTGACAGCCAGGTCATGGCCATCGCTGCCTGATGAGCAAATTGTGGGGTTTTTCAGAAAGTGCTTGGCCTTTCTACAGCCCATGGCTTCTGCTGGTCTGACTGTAAATTGTTATTATTGTTGTTGTTATTATTTGTAATCTTGGTAGAGTGAAATTTGCAAGATGCTCCTCAGATGCAAACTCTTCTCTCTGTAGCCACCAAGTAACAGAGTTAGTTCAGGCTTGGCTGCCTCAGGCACCCAGTTATTGAGGGGGCTGGTTGTTGGTCAGCCTCACCCTCCTCACAGGGAAGGGTTTCTTGAATACATCTAATCTAAGTCAGCCCTCTTTCAGTTTAGAGCCGTGGGAACACGTTATGAGAAAACAAATTGTTGATAAAAAGTCTTGGATTAGGTATTTTATTTTTACTGTACCAATACTAATAAATGAATTGGGCACCCAGATCACCGGGTGGCACATCACAGGTCAGCACTATTTGGGCAGAGGGCACGTCCTGCAGTGCTCTGGCAGCTCTGCTTTGCTGCACTCTCTGGGTGGGTCTCAGGAGCGGGTACTGGTGTGGTTTTGTGGATTTGGGATGTCTGTCCTGGGTTGTTCTCCTTTCTCTCCTCTCTCTCAATCACTAGCAGTAAACAGAATCTTCAGAGTTTACCTGAGGTGCCGAGGGCAGGTGGGAGGTATTGCAGTGGTGGGAGGGATATCTCGTGAATATTGACCACGTTCTTTAAATAGCCACACTCCTGCTCTGCCTGTAATCAAAGACACAACTCTGGGAGTGTTCAAAGTCACTCCGTGTGTTCTCGGTGCAGCTGCTGGGGAGTGATCAAAGGCAGCAGCAGCCACGGCCCCGTGTGCTCCGCAGCAGAGTGGGCAGGATATATTGCTATTCCCATTTTAATTTGTTTTTTCAATAAATCAGGCTTCATTCCTATTCATCATGTAAAGCTGTTGGATGGCGAGCCGCTGCAGAATGCTAACTAATTTCATAATGCTCTGCATAAGGTGACCCACTTACAAGTTCATCCTTCAGTCGTGTTTAAGCTCTGGTCCTGATTTATGTAACAGCATATTGGTTTCATCAAGAGTTGTCTGATCACTCACTGTGTTGGCTCCTTCTTGACCTGTACATGATTTGTATTCTCCTCGATTTTAGGGAGAACTTTCTGTCTCTGTGCACATATGTGCAGAAGAAGAGTAATAAACCTTATTAAAAGTAGTGCTTTGAGTTTTTCTGTCACTTAAAGATATATTGGAGTGGGAACTAAAAGGAGTTTTAAGGAGCCTGCTGCAGGCAGGGCAGGGGAAGCTCAGCACGAGATGTCCCTCGCGGCATCACCCTGTTCGTACATTTTTGGACTGTGATGAACATTGGCTTTTGCACGTTGTGAGTCACGGTCCCTTGGATTTGAGGGTGGGAAGGCAGGATAGTTCTTTCTCCTCTGTATTTTGCTCATACCCTTTTGTTTCTGAACTGAGAATCAAATTAGAGGGAATTCCCTTCTCCTTACCTTAATTCATGGTACTTACCTTATCTCCCTTGTCGAGAGTGAGGTGTGCTGCCCAAAAGTATCAGGCTGGTGTGATTTATTGCCCTCACGTCTCTTTAAATCTGTATTTGAAGTTGTTAATGAGGGACTTAACAAAGCTGAGGCACAGGGGCTACCTTACAATAAACTACAGGTTTCCATTGCTGTGAGTTTCAGTTTGCTGACAACTAATGAAGCTCCCAGTCCTGCAGGATACCACACAGTGCAGAAAGGTGGGGTTGTCTGGATTCAGACCTGTGTATGGAGCTACAGATGCTGTTCCTTTTCTCTTGTAGCATTCCTTCTTCTGCCGGCTGACGGAAGATAAGAAATCTGAGAAGTTCTTTAAGGTTTTTTATGATCGCATGAAAGTGGCACAGCAAGAAATCAAGGCAACTGTCACAGTCAACACCAGTGACTTAGGAAACAAAAAGAAAGATGAAGACTCAGACAGAGATGTCCCCAACAGGAAAAGAGGTAATCCTCAGTCATTCCCTTTCTGAACTGACAGGGGAGTACAGTGTGTTTTGAACTCCTTTCAATTGATGCAATAATGCTCTGATCTCTGATCCCACAGAGCAAAGTTCAGAGATCAGTGGTGCCCTGGCTCAGGATTTCAAGAGCTTCATCCCCTCTTCAACCATTTGTGAGGTTGTGCTATTGAAATGAGAAGTCTTTTTGAGCTGAGACTCTGCTGCCTTGTCTCGTGACAAGCTGGCCAAATCTGATCCGTAGTAACGACCCTGGACTGTGGGTTGTGGTCAGTGCCTTCTCTAACAATAAGTGAAGAAATCCTAATTTTGTTCTAAAGCAGGTCCTTTTACCATAACTCTGGCTAGTGCTAGATGTGTGTGCCCTAACCAATTAATCCCCAAATGAATAACCCTGCTGTGGTTGGTGTACAAGGGTGCAGAGTGTGACACGAGCCCCTCACCTACACTAAACGTACTCACCAAAGAGCTGCTGCTCAGCAGCTGGGCCTGCGGGTGAAGCTGCCGTGGGAACGTGTGAACAGATCTCCTGGCCCCCTTTAGCCAGCTTCCCTGAGGGAGATGTGTCCCTGTGTGTTGCAGTGAGGGAGCCCATGACCCAGATCACGGAGGAGGTGCGGGACCAGCTGCTGGAGGCGTCGGCGGCCACGCGGAAGGCGTACAACACGTACCGCAGAGAGGCCGACCCCGAGGAGCACTACTCGGCAGGAGAGGGAGCCCAGGCTGCAGCAGACAAGAGCAAGGACGAGCTGGAGATGAGTGCTGTCATCTCCATCATGCAGCCCATCCTGCGCTTCCTGCAGCTGCTCTGTGAAAACCACAACCGGGATTTGCAGGTACCGCCTGGCTCCAGGCAGGTGTGCTCAGGGTGCCTTGTGCATTCACTGCTGCCACACCATTATCCCTAATCCCAGGCCTTTTTAAATGGATTATGGGACCAATTATTCTCTTTGGTCTTGAAGTTAATCCAAAAAAAAGTACTTATACCTTGCTGGACTGATATGAGTAAGACCAGTTATCCAGTGGTCTTTGAAAGGTGCATAAAAGGTGGTGGGATCAACACTTCTTGGGGTTTTTAAAGAGCATATGTTGAAAGCAAGCAAGTGTTGTACTGTGAAGTTACTGATTTGCTTTTGAGAGGCGAGGGAAAGAAAGAAAAATCATGTAGGAAAATGAAGAGGGCATTGGGACTTTGGTTCCTCGAGCTTACCTTTCCAGTGACCAAGTTCTCCTGGGTTTTCATGGATCACTTCATGTGCCTAGAGTTGAACACATGGTGGTGGTGTCAGGAAAGCTTCAGCTGGAGATGAATCTGCTGAGGGATGTGAAGGGCAATGAGAAGGGTTTCTAGGTTGTATCCACACGGGAGGAGATAGGGAGAGGGGGGTTTGCTGTGGAATGGACAGAGCCCCTGGTGCCAAAGGACATGGAGAAAGTCAGGGAGCTCAGTGCCACCTTCACCTTGCTCTTCACTGGTAAGACTGGCCTTCACCAACCCTACATCCCTGAGACCCTGGTGAGGTCTGGAGCAAGGGAGACTTACCCTTGGTGGAGAATTGGGATGGGAAACATCTAAATAAGCTGGACATGCATTTAAACAAGCTGGATGCCCCAGGCTCCATGTGGAATTCTGGCTCCAGTCCTGGGCTCCCAAGTCCAGCAGGGAGTCTCAGAGATGACCAACGGGCAAGGAGAGGCAGGGGGAGCTGGGAGAGGTCAGGCTGGAGAGCAGAAGGCTCAGGATCTCTCGCCATTTGTGCAAACACCTGAGGCGGGATGTGGAGAGGAGGGGGCCAGGCTCTGCTCCGGCTGCCCCGTGACAGGGGTTGGTGTTTGCAGTGTCCAAAGGTCCTGGCAGCCTCAGCTGTCCTGTGCTGCCCTGGGATGTGTTTGTAGAATTCCACGGAGCCCAGAGCAGGCTCCCCCTTACAAAGGGGCTGCAATTCAGATGATTTTTGTTCAGCGCAGCCGCTGCTGCTGGGTTGGGATCGAGGAGCTGGTGAGGCTCCGTACAATGTGCTAAATGCCCTCATAAAGAGCAATAATTGCCTTGATTGCACATTGTTCCCTGGCCGGCAGGAGCGTGGGACCCTGCATGAGAGCTTTGCAGAGCTGCCAAATCGCTTCCTCTGAGCGGGAATGCCCTGGCAGCACGTGGGATCACGGCTGCATGGAACCGGCCTGGCGTTCTGGGAGCGTCTCTGAGTGCTCAGGTTATATACATCAGCCTGTCCCTCATTTTTAAGAAAAGGAGCTCTTTGGTGTGTGTTTTGTCAGAGGGTTTTCCTGCCGCTGGCGGTGTCGGAGCCGAGCAGGCCGGCAGTTCCTGTGGCACGGCTCCAAACCGCACGCACAGGATCCGCTGCTGCCTTTGGCGAGGCACCCGCAGCTATAGGAGCACAGTTGAATTCCAGCCAGTGCAGAAACTTGGCCTGAGCTCTTCCCTATCCTGAACAATTAGATTTCCCAAACAGCAGGTAGTTGTAGTCAGCTCTGAGAGAAAAAGGGATCTCTTTTTTTTTTTTAACAAAAAAAAAGGCAGCAGAACAATTTTTCCAGTGTCGTCCTCTTGCTGCCTGCCTGCCTCAAGGTTTGTCCTTCTCCCTCAGCCCCGAAGGGGAGGCAGGAGTGTCTCATCCTCCAAAATCTTGGTGTCTGCAGCCTGGTGCATGTAACTGAGCTCCCTGCAGTAGTGTCAGAGGACTCACTGCCTAAAGGAACAAGGAAGGACTCTCCTGGAGTCTGTCTGTCTCCCAGAACTGCACGTTATATTTGAGTGAGGAGTGAGTTGGGATCACCTGCCCGGTGCAGCTGCGGGCTGGGCACACTGAGCCTTTCCAGGCTGTTGGCAGCTGTGGGAGCTGATGTGCAAACACAGGGAAGTGCAAGTCGGGCTGGAAGAGCTGCTGTGTGTCACAGGAGGAGGTCTCTGGGATGCTCAGGTAGCTGCAGTGCTGTGCCCTCTGCATCGGTCAGTCCTTCCCTTCCCAGACAGAGCCCGTTTGCTCTGTGTGGATGCTGTTCCCTCCAGCCCTCCATGGGACTGGAGGAGCTGCAGTACCCTCTCCATACGAATGCAAGGACTGGGATGAACGGGTGGGTGCATATTTTCCACGTGTTCCAGCTGACTCTGCCTGTGGCTGCTCATTCTGGATGCAGGGTCAATCAGAGGGTCCGCACCTCGGGGTCATTCCCACGGAGAGCAGTGGGATGGCACACTCAGTACTGAAGGGTTGTGTTCCCACTCTGTAGCCTGTGAGATGCTCTGGATGACTGAAAATGAAGAGCTCACTCTGTCCTGGCTGAGACAGCAGCAGACACTCCCTGGGGCAGTTTCTCACAGTGCAGCAGGGGTTTGTTTTCTACAATTTTTTCCTTCCCTTTGTTCCTTCCCCTAACAATGTCCTCCTGCCTCTTGTGCCTCATTCCTCCTCTCTCCTTATTGACTGGATCAAGTAGCTCAGGTACAAGCCTGGCTGTAATCAGAATAAATGCTGTGCTGCAGCCAGAGAGCATTTTACATCCTCACTTTGGGTATTATCCTTTTGTTTTGCTTTTTTTCCTGGAGGGAAGGCACGAGCTCCAATTTCTGTAGGATCAACCTTTTTTACATTCTGACAAGTTAATCAGAAGTCAGGATACTAAATGAGCAATCAGCTGAAATGTGCTGAATCACTGTCACCTTTAGTCTGCATTCATAGACAGCGTTTTCCTTTTTTAGCTTCGCCTTCCATTGAATCTGCAATTTCTCTCTCTGTTTGCCTTAAAAGATTCATTAGTCTGACTCAGGCAGAGACAGCCAGGGACCAGTGCTGCTCTCTGGGCTGGCAGGAAAGACCCTGCTGGTTCCATACTCCCGTGTCTCCTGTTCCTCTGAGGGGTTTTTCACCCTGGAATTGTTGTTACCTGCTAGAATTAAGCTAAATAAGAGTTTTCCTGCTGAAACTTCAAGGAAAAGCAAGTGGTAGTGGCTGCCAATCTTTGCAGCACTGCTGGGAGTGCCCTGGCAAACAGCATACGAGTCACTGGGAAATTGGTTTTCTTTAGTTGTCCTTTAGTTTTGGATGGGTTTGGTGCTTTTTTTTCATTTGGAATACAGGAGAGCAGACAGCTGTTAAATGCACGCCAAGAAATCTGACTTTTCATTAGAGGAGCTGCTCCTAATCAGCAGCCTCAAGCAGGAATTACAGTAATTATGTGGGAAGAAATGCAGTGGAGAGAATTCCATTTCAGGGCACCTTCCTTCACGGTGTGCACTCAGGTGCCTCTTGTGCAGGTGGAGCTGCTGAGAGGCCCCAGCCAGGGAATTGCTGCTTCCGCCTTGGAGAGAGGTCTGGGAGGACGGAGCCTTGAGCGATGGCTGGCAGGGAAATGCAGCAGGTGGAGTGAAGCTGCCAGGCTCCGGAGAGCTTCCCAGAGTGCCTGTTCCGGGCTGGGTGTCAGGCTCTAATGGATCTCTCTGTTTATGGGATGCACTCTGTTTATTGCTGTACAAGGTGAAGCCAGCTAGCTGCTCAGGAGAGCTGCACGTTGCAAATAAGCCCTGGAAAGAGGCTTAAACTGCTTGTACAGTGAAACCAGAGCAATCCACCATGCAGTGCACTTGGGGATGGATGATCTTAATAAATACTATCAGCCAAACAGCAGTTTGCATGGTTTTCCCCCTCCCTCATGGCTTTGACACTCTCCTCACAGAATTTCCTACGCTGCCAGAACAACAAGACAAACTACAACCTGGTGTGTGAGACGCTGCAGTTCCTGGACTGCATCTGTGGGAGCACAACTGGAGGCCTTGGACTTCTGGGTCTGTATATAAATGAGAAAAACGTGGCACTGATCAACCAGACGCTGGAAAGTCTGACTGAGTACTGTCAGGGGCCCTGCCACGAGAACCAGGTAATGAATGCAGAGCTGTGAAATGCATCCCCCTTCCTCCCTGGGCCCCAGCTCTGCCAGACCGCTGCTGTCTTATAACGCTGCCCACTTTACTTGCCCTGCAAGTCTGGAAATTTTTCCCTTTATAAACTCCTCATAATCAACTTGTCTTTCTCGGGGAGGAAGAGGAGTTGAACCACTCAAAGCAGTAGAAGTATTTCTGCTTTGCTAAGATTTGTTTTGTTAGACTTGACAGGGAGAGTGGGGAATTTCTGTACTTCATAGAATCCCAGAATGGGTTGGGTTGGGAGGGGCCTTAAATATCATCCCATTCCATCCCCTGCCATGGGCAGGGACACCTCCCACTGTCCCAGGTTACTCCAAGCCCTGTCCAGCCTGGCCTTGGACACTTCAGGGATGGGGCAGCCCCAGCTTCTCTGGGTACCCTGTGCCAGTTTCTGCTTATTTCCTCCATTTCCTTATTACTTGAACCATAATATTCTCCTGAAAGACTGGAATGTGACTTTCCTGCCATTCTTGTCTCTGCAAGAGAACGTGTGAGGCTGTGCATGCCAGGGAGAACTGTCAGTGTCCCTCTGTTCTCTGGATCAGGCAGAATAAAACCCTTTAGGTGTTTTAGGTGTGCATTTCAATGAGCAGGGCCCTCTCTGGATCTTGAAGCCAGCAAGCTGCTGTTTGTACATTTGAGGTACAGGGTACTCCAAAAGCAGGGCTGAAGGGTAAGCACAAGGTTACGGAAATTCCCATTCTTTGTGTAGACAGGACTGAAGTAGGTGTTGATTGGCACATTTATAATAAAGAAAACTCTCCCTAATCTCAGTAAAACACTGTTCCTCCAGCCTGGACAGTTAGGCATGGAAATACTTAATTTGTCAGCTCTGGTTCTTTGTGCTTCCTGAGGCCGGGGGCTCCAGTAGGACCATGGCTGAGGAGAGGAAAAGCTTGGAACAAAGTGTCTCAGTCTTTTGTTGTTGCACTGCCTGGAGCTCTCTGTGCAGTTATCCATCTCAGGCAGCCCACGAGGTGATGACAGAGGGGACTCTGCTGCTCTGGCAGGGTCACCAGCCCAGGCTGTGTTTGTAGTGCAGGCAATTAGTGAAGTCTGATGACTTTTCTTTGGACAGAATTGCATTGCTACTCACGAGTCCAATGGCATTGACATCATCACAGCATTAATTCTCAATGACATCAACCCTCTGGGAAAGAAGAGGATGGACCTCGTGTTGGAGCTGAAGGCAAGTGAATGTTCTGTGTGAGGCACGTTAACAGTGAGATGAAACGTAATTTTATTGTTGGAATCATGTGGGTGTTTATTATATCGCAATATTCATAAGTGCCCAAAAATTATATACAGCAGTGAGCTGGAGGCAGTGCCCAAAGATTGTCACAGGTATTTCATCTTTTAAATGATGACATGGAGCCACCAGTTCTCAGATGGGGGATGCAGGCAGTCAGAATACGCTGAGGAATCTTAAAACGATTTCCTGTAAAAAAACTTAAAGCTGATGAAAACTGTTCTGTTGTTGCTGAGCTTTTACACGGACAATGGAAGTGAAATTCCTCGTGTTGCAACTACTTTCCTAATATTTTATTGGTGTTGTTTAATCGGTTGCTGTTAAATCGTCAACACTTCTTTAGGGCTGTTCATATTAATGCCGAGATAATGAGCCCTGGTGCTGGTTTCAAAACACAGGAGCAGGTTCCCCTCTAGCAACAGCAGTCCCAGAGCACTCTTGCTTCAGCCTGAGCTTGAGAAATACTTCCTTTCTGACTTATTGCCCTGACTGACACTGCAGTGTCTCCTTGTTTTCCGTTGCCGACTCACACCATTATTATGGGTAATGTGGGTTTTTTATTATTGTAAATAAAAAATGCTTTTAGACTCGATTAGCATTATACTTCAAAATTAAATACTTTTATTGAGTTTTATTGTCAGGCATGATGGATTTTAATCTTAATTGTTTGTATTAAAGTAGTCTGGTGCCTTGTGGTAGTTTCCCATTTCCTCCCTGTGTTCCTTGGCGTGAGCAGACTGCAGAGTGATTTCAGTTAAGAGCAGCAAAGCACGTCTGTGTCTTCAGCCCTGGCTGTCCCTTGATTTAATCATCAGCATCTTCAGCAGAGCTGAGCTGCACCATTTGGGAGCTCAGAGCTTGTGGTGATGCTGCAGTATCTTTAAACCAAAACAAAATAACACGAGCATGAAACAGCAGCGATTTCAGAAATCTAAACCTTAGCTGGGGTTAATTCGATGTCTCTCGATAAGTACGACTTGGGGAATAAACTGCTAAAAAATCCTTTTAAGTTGTATAGGTGAGTAATTAGAGGAGGGGGGGGGGCTTGCTGAGGCAAGGCTGTGGGAGCCCTGGGCTGGCTGGCACAATCTGCCTGCGGTGGCCACTGGCTGTGGGACCCGAGTCCCTGAAGCCCTTCTGGCAGCAGAATGCTGCCACTCAAGCTGGGTACCCTCATTGTTTGGCTCCTGGCAGTGATTCCATTGCTTTTCCCTCCCATCAGAACAATGCTTCCAAGCTGCTCTTGGCCATCATGGAGAGCAGGCATGACAGTGAGAACGCTGAGAGGATCCTCTACAACATGAGGCCCAAGGAGCTGGTGAGTCCTGGGCTCGCTCCTGACTCCATTCGTTTGTACAGGAGAGAGAGAAATGAAAACTCCTCGAGCCCCAAGAGCTGTCCAGTAAACCATAGCAGGGTTTGGGGGCTGGTTAGTGTGTGGACTGGTGAAAACACAGGCAGGAGATCCAAAGTACAGCCAAAGCACCACTGACTTGTCCTGGTGCTCAGGGCTGCGTTGGAGCTGGGGTCAGAACGTGACACGAGTGCAGAGAGGGTGGCCTGGAATATGTTACCTTCAGGGGAACGTGAGGTTCAGTTTCTTGTGCCAGTGAGCTGGGCTGAAGCTGAGTTCAGCCTCCTGTTTATCCTGGATGTTGAGCAACCCACTGACCTTCCTTTGAATGTCCCCGCTCCGCTCCCATTCCCGTCCGGAGGAGTGCCGAGGGTGTGCTGCCCTCAGCAGCTCCCGCCCTTTGCCTGAGCCTCCTCTCCTTGCCTCTGCCTCCTTCTCCAGGTGGAAGTGATCAAGAAGGCTTATCTGCAGGGAGAAGTGGAGTTTGAGGATGGAGAGAACGGGGAAGATGTCGCAGCATCTCCGAGGAACGTGGGACACAATATTTATATCTTGGCTCATCAGGTAGAGTTTCACCACGAGTCACGAACTGGGAAAAGCCAGAGTCTGCTTTTCCCTGGAACCGTTTTCATGGCTCATCTCTGAGAGAAAATCACTGCACATTCTCTTGTCATCAGAGCAAATCCAAATCTTAATCAGAAACAAAAATACTATAATACAAGAAAATCTGGGAATTTTCTTTTATAGTGGGAAGCAGGCAGGCTCTGGACCGAGTTCCTGAGGACACGTGGCTCAGTTCTTGGCAGTGCTGAGCAGCAGTGTATTGTTTTTCAGCTGTATCAAAGGTTACTTTATACTCCCAAAGAAAGGCTACTCACAGATCAATTAAAGTGTAATCAGAAATCTCGGTCCTTGCCACATTCTCTCTCTGCTAGAGCCAAGCAGAGCCGTTGTACTGATACAATGTGTGTTTGAAAGGTAGAAAACCAAAGGGGAGAAAAACATACCTAAATCTACTTAATGTATTGATGCTGCATTAGAGACTTCTTGTTCCTCCAGCGTCTGAGCAGACAGACCCTCACTGTGCTGCAGGATGAATTTGGAGCACCCAGCAGCATTTTTGGAGCAGTGCTCTGTGCATCTGCTGCTCAGCTGGTGCAGATTTTCTCTTTGTCCCTGCCTGGATCCTTGGGTGATGAGCACACCTTTGGGTTAGGGTGGTGTAGAAGGACAGACCGAATGTGAGCGCTCAGAAAGATTCCAGGCAAAGGGTGGGAGAGGATGGGGAAAAGAGGAGTACAACACTGGCATTAAAGAAATACATATTTGAATCATTCTGACTTGCTCCCAAAATAGAGCTGCAGGGTGTCTGGTTGGAACAGAACAAGCCTTCTGTCAACTTTGCCCTTTCCTAGCAGCTGACTGCGTACTATTTCTTTTTTTATGCCAAAAATCAGAAATTTAATATCACAGAGAGACATCTGGTGTCTCCCACTCCCTGTGCATTCCTTTATTTCAGTTGGCTCGCCACAACAAAGAGCTGCAGAACATGCTGAAGCCGGGGGGTCAGATCGAGGGGGACGAGGCGCTGGAGTTCTATGCCAAGCACACGGCACAGATCGAGGTACCGGGAACCTGCAGGGGCTGAGCCTCCCGGGAGGGAACCAGGGAGTGCAGCCCCGGGTGCATTATTCATGATGCTGTCGTGGCTCTGCCTGCCTGTGTGTGGACTGTTGTCTCTGATACAGAACATATAGAGAGAGTTATTTATTTAATTCCCTGGCAGTGGCGGGGGGAGCTATTCCTGAGCTGTCATGTGTGGGCTCGGGGATGGAGCTGAGCAGAGCTCTCTTGGCAGGAGGAAGTGTGGCTTCGCTTCTGTTACATTTTGGCCGGTGCTATTGCTGAATCCAGAAAGTTTGTGATAGCTTTTGCCACTCTTTCTGGATTCAAATGACAGTTTGGCCTCATGTGCCATCTAAGAGCTTTATAAAAGTAAAATGTGCACAAATACGGATACTTCCCAGAGCAGCTGTGGCTGCCCCTGAATCCCTGGCAGTGCCCAAGGCCAGGTTGGATGGGGCTTGGAGCAGCCTGGTACAGTGGAAGGTGTCCCTGCCCATGGCAGAGGTGGCACTGGATGGGCTTTAAGGTCCCTTCCAACCCAAACCAGTCCATGGTTCTATGACTTCCCAAAACTCTAATAAGCAATACAGATATAACTGTTACTCCTTGTACTTGCCCACGGCTCAAATTTGTGAACGTTCTTGAACTGGGCCACCACATTGCTCTGAAATCCATCCCAGCTCTGGTACAGGATTCACTGGGCCCTTTGGAAATCCCAGCTAAGACCAGTACTGCCAGAATAAGACCACAGCATAGAAATTGCAATTTTGGAGCTAAATGTAGACCTGCTTTGAAGGGTAAATTAAATGAAATCTCTGTCGAGCTGCTGTTCTTTGGAAATGCGTCTGCATGTAGCTGGTTTGAAAGGGGGAGCAAAACAGGCAGAAAACCAAGCAATAAAAGCATTTATAAACCGGGAAGGACTCATGGGGCCGCTGTGCAGATTGTCAGGTCGGACCGCACCATGGAGCAGATCGTGTTCCCCGTGCCCAGCATCTGCGAGTTCCTCACCAAGGAGTCCAAGCTGCGCATCTACTACACCACGGAGAGGGATGAGCAGGGCAGCAAGATCAACGACTTCTTCCTCAAGTCAGAAGACCTCTTCAATGAGATGAACTGGCAGAAGAAGCTGCGAGGTAGGTCGGTGCTGCTCCGCGTGGGGCGGAATGCTGAGGTCGGGGTTTGGGATTTGAAACGTTGGCTGGGCAGCAGATGGTTCCCCAGTGGGGCAGCAACCTCGATAATTGCAGCAAGAGCTGCTCTGTGCACGATGGCAGGATGCTGGGATAAAGGCAGGCTGGATGCTGGAGCAGTAGGGACCCTCTGGAGGGGATCCAGGGCAGAGCAGGAAGGAGCAGCACAGGTCGTCCTTTTTGAGATCCAGCAGGAAGGAACAAATGTGTGGAGGAGTAGCTGAAATGAGGAGGAGGCAGGGAGAGGACCCAGCTGAAGAGAGCAGTGGCCTGTGCTGGAGGCAGGGAGGAGTAAGGCTGGGGAATGCAGCAAGGTCAGACTTGGTGATTGTAAAGGTCTTTTCCAACCTTGATGATTGTGTGGACTTGGGGCATCTCTAGGAATGGAGATGTTTAAGAACAAGTTAAAGATGGATTTCTCAGTAGTGGTAAAGTAGAATTCATCCTTTTTTGGCAAGTAGACTGGCTGACAGGTTGATAAGTCCCTTCCATCCCTATGATGCTGAAATACCTGAAAGCAGGTGTTTTCAGGCACTGATTTTCCCTCTGAGGTTCCCACCAGCAGCTGGGAAATCCCTTAAAATGATATTCTGAGTCACACAGTGCCACCACGTCCCCCTGTAAACCTTCTAGCTCATTTGCTTCATATTTTTGTTCTTGTTTTGCTGAAGGCCAAACGCTGCAGCTGAGGCTCAGCAGGCAGTGCTGAGAACTGACCAGCAGTGACCCTGTGAGATAGGGCAGGTCCTTCCTGCTCAAGTCAGCCCCTGCCATCTGCTGCCACTGCTGCTCCCCTCCCCTGCACCAGCTCTGCTCCAGTCTTTAGTGCATTAGCAGGACTGGTCCTGGAACCCCCTCTTGGAGCAGATGTGGGACTGCTTCCAAAAATCTGAGAGCTCTGCAAGAAATCTGGGACTATGACATCCTAAACAAATTGCAACTTCAACAGCATCCATATATTCTGTTATATTTTGTTGTTTGAGTCACTTTGTCTTTGAGGCTGTCTCCAAGCAAGCTGTGAAGGCATTCATCATTAACAACAGACCACAAATTAGCCAAGACCCACCTGCAGAAGTGGAGAATATTTCTTTTTTTTTCCTTTAAAAAACAGGGATCATTTATTCTGTCTCTAATATTCAGGTCTTGTCTGGTCTCTGAGTGACTTTTTACGTTCATACAGTTGTTTCTCACATCTTCAGTAGAGTTTGTGTTGGAGCTGTGACCTCTGGCAGCTCTGTGTGTGCTCATGTGATGCCACTTAGAGTTTATTCAACCCTCAAAAAGACTCCTAAAATAAAGACCCATGTACTTCTCCCTTCAGCTC
Source organism: Dicrurus megarhynchus (assembly GCA_013399195.1). Taxonomy (NCBI): domain Eukaryota; kingdom Metazoa; phylum Chordata; class Aves; order Passeriformes; family Dicruridae; genus Dicrurus; species Dicrurus megarhynchus. The sequence goes on along the minus strand of VXAD01010087.1, from coordinate 116,333 downwards.
ATGGTGCTGGCCCATAATCTGAGCACCAGAAGTCTCTTAATTGTTAATTAAGAATGGAAATGAGCTGCCAAAGCCAGGCAGAAGCACTACACAGGCAGAGTGTCCATCTCCAAAGGAAGGTGTGAAGTTAAACCTGGGCCTTTATAATCACCCTTCATGTAACAATTTCATAGAAATCAACTCAACCTGCTTACAAATTCTTAAAAAGTTAAAAGGAAATTGAGAACATTGAGACATTGTGGAATTCTTTACCCCTTTGTTTGCTAGGGGTGTTAGAGGAGGGGATTTGCTGGAGAGAGGTGGTGGCTACTGCAAGGCTCAGAACTGATGTAATAAATTACCCTTCAACACCAAAGTCTGCATTTTCAGCTTGTTCCTAAATTTTACTGAGAGCTTTTCCTTTGCTCTCTGGTATCTAAACACGCTGCCTCCTTCCACCAGGGCAAAACAGTTCTTTCCCTTCTTTGAGACCATTTTTAATGGATTTTCCCCCTACTCTAGATTTCAGGGGGACACAATTTGCTGTGCAGTAAGCCTGCAGGAGCTAAAATCAGGGGGATTTTGCCTGGATGCAGAGGGAATTACTGCAAGGCAGCTTCTTGGCTTCCTTGTTGACTTAGGGTTCATGACCACTTCAGCAAAGGAATCTTTCTGCTTTCTGCCTCTTGGTTCTGGCTGCAGGGTTTATTAAAATTAGGGGTCTTTTTGAGAAGTATTCCTGTGTAACATTAAGGATTTAAATGTGCTGTTGGACTGTGCATTGAGCTCAGTGCAGATGTGCTGAGTCCTTTGCCCCCAGGGCGGAGAGAAGGCCAGGGAGCTTCACCCCCTGGTTATTCTGGGGCTATTTTGGGCTGTTCTCAGCAGAAAATGAGTTTGCAGGTGGCGGTGTCTGGTGCAGGTGAGCTGCTGGCAGCAGCAGAACACAGAGGGATGGGGCTGGAGCTCACTGTTCATCTTCCTCCTCCAAATTGCTCTTGGTGTGACTCCGAGTACAAAGTATATTATTAGGGGAAGCCTTAAGTGCTTGTTCTCTGCAATTTCTCTGCTTGTTCTCTTGCTGCTGCTGAACCATGTTTGAACCAGGGATCTTTTGCCTTAAAACACCACCTAGGAAACTCAAAGTGCCCCCAAGATGAAGGATAATTAAATAAACTTCAGAATAAGCCATGAATATTATTACTTTTGATGCTGTGCTTTTGGGCAAACTGAAAATAAACTTGTTTTGGTGGTGATTTTTTTTTTAATAGAGACCTCTTATTTTTACTAAACCCTCCATTAAAAAGAATTTTTTTTCTCTTTTGCAGCTCAGCCTTTCCTGTACTGGTGTGCTCGGAACATGTCCTTCTGGAGCAGCATCTCCTTTAACCTGGCTGTCCTCATGAACCTGCTCGTGGCGTTTTTCTACCCATTCAAAGGAATTCGAGGAGGTACTGATATTTAACCTACAAAAGTATGTGAACAAGTAAGGTGTAATGAGCCAAATTCTGCCCTCCCCACTCGTGTCTGTGCACTGCTGTTTACATCAGTGAGGGTAGGAGAACAGAATTTGGCTTTTTGAATTGCCTTGTTTTAAATTGTGCTGTTCTCTTACTCTTTCTTGAGGCATTTTTAAGTAAAATGTGGAGCCATGCTTTTTCCTAGGGGAAAAAATTACCCAAGACAAACATCCACCTTTAATTACTTGACTGCTCTACTTCAGTTCAAAGTTCTGTAATTAAGGATTGAACTAAAAATAGGCAAAATGTTGAATGTGTTGTTTTCCTGGAGTTTGCAGTTTATTAATGGCATTTTCCACACAGTTTTCCCGGTGCTCCAGGAGGCCTCTGAGTGCTGGGGGTGGGTGACATTATCCTGCCTTGGCAGGGGGGGAAATGACCAGTAGGAATCCCTGGAGAATAAGGGAGAAGAGCCCATTCCCAGGATTGCCTGCCCCAGGAACGTGGGGAGCAGAGGATTCCCAGGGTGCCAGCCCTGTCCCCTGGCTCTCTGCAGGGCTTGCCAGCGTTCCTGCCACAGCTTCTGGGCTAACACTGTGGGATGGCACAGCCTCCCTGTGACAGGCCCATGGAAGGCTGTGTGACACCCGTGGCTCCCAGAGCCAGCTCAGTGAACGCTGAGCAGATGCAGCTGCTCGTGCCTGGATCCAGCCTCTCCCCAGAGCTGCACCCCGGGGCGGGGCAGGGCTGGAGTCCTGTCAGCAGCAGTTGGGAAACCTGCAGGGATGTTCTGGGGAACGTCACGTGCATCACTGACAGAGTGCTGGGAACGGAATGGCTCGGTAGGAGCTTTTTCCTTGTGTGTAGGGGCTTTGTATCCTGAAAAAGCCTCTCAGAGGGATATTTAGGACCAAAATCCGGCGTTCCTGAGAGGGGGAGGAGAACACTTTTACCTTCTGCCATCAGGACCACCGGGCTGCAGCTGCTGTTCCTCTGTGTCACACCCAGTGTCAGCAGAGTGGGAACAGCCCCGATCCTGCCTGGAAGGTTCTAACAAGCCCAAAGAGCAACTGAGTTTCTGTCTCTGGTTGCAAAGATCCCAAGTTAAAAGCTCTGTATTTATGGCTGCCAGGAAAGCTGCTGGTTAAATGAGTTCCCTGAGATTACAAACTGCAAGACTGGGGGGGGGATTGTTTGGCATTTTGAAGATGCCCTACCCTACATATTTGAAATTCTTTATTTATCAGGTAACATTTTGATAAAACCTCTTCCTCTCCTAGTTAGAATCCAGAAAGTAAAATAAATAAATACATGTGTATCTTATATTTAGCTTAAAAAAAAAAGACTCTTCCAAACAGACTGTTTGGGGGAAGTTGTCAGTGTCTTGAATTGCTCAGACACGGTGAACTGAGCAGCTGATGAGCATCTGACAGTAGCAGAAGCTGTAAAACTTCTGACTTGAGGAGCAGAAACAAAACTGGATGCCTGGAATTCGGTACTGGAATGGTGAGAATTCCAGAGACAGGGAGAACTTCCTGCTGGTTGCATGTTCCTCCTGCCTGTGGTTGTGTAGGGACTCCCAGCAAGGCTTTGGGGTCAGGTTGTGCGCAGAAGTTGATGAGTGACCAACCTTTGGCTCCATGTGCCAGGACAAGGACCCTGCTCCCAGCCCCTCTCTGTCCCTGGGAAGGAGAGGGGAGCCTGTGCCCCAAGCCCTGCTCTGCCCTGCCGGTGCCACAGCCGGGTCCCCTGAGGTCCTGGCACTGCCCTCCCCGTGCTGCTGGGCAGCCTGGGGTTCTGGGCCGGGCGCAGGTGGGTGTTCCAGGGAACACCTGAGGGCTTCAATAACTCCAGGTGTTTCTTCAGGCCTGCTGGGAGCTGCTGCAACTCCTGAAAGCAAATATATTCCCAATAAATCTTATTTAGATTTTAGATAAGTCATTCCTAAATAAGCTGCTGCACATTTCCTCTGTCCCCTCTCCGTGCTGTTGCTTGTTCCCACTCGGTGACTGCATTCCCAGCTCTGCACCTTGTACTGTGACAGCTCCGGTGGCAGCGCTGCTCCAGGAGCCCAAACTCCCCCCAGGCAGCCCAAACAGCTGTTCAACTTTACGCTTATTAACTTTTAATTTCCATCCATCCTCTGCTGTCTTTATTAATCTGCAGTGATTTGGAACAAGATTAAATGGCTGCTCGTGGTAGTCAGATGAGAGTAATATTTGGTAAGCTGCTTGAATTTGGGAGCAGGAGGAAAAAGACCTGAGTGAGGATCTTGCCAGTCAGACACAAGTTCTGTGAGAATGTGCTTGCAGAAGGGCTGCAGAGTGCTCTGGAATTTGGGGGATCTTGCCTTTTTGTCTGTTGAGGAACCAGTTGCTTAAAGACAAAAATTTTTTATGTCAGCTTTCAGAAAGAGCATTCTCACACTCTGCATAAACCCAGGGTAAATGGTGTTTTGGGCTGAATCTTTTTTATGGCTCTTTCAGGGAAGTGTATTTTTAGCTACACGGGTTGGGTGTTATGTAAGCAGCCAGTCTCATGGGACAGCCTAAATAGACCCAGAAATAGCAGAGATGACAAAAACGGGTACGGGGGTCTGACCAAAAGCACATCAGGAGGCTCTGCCGTGGCTCCGGGCACGGGGAGCGTCCTCCCCTGCCCAGGCCCTGCCTCTGCACAGCACATCTGCAAAGGGCCCTCAGCACTCAGGTGTACAAGCAGTGAACACAAAAATGAAGATGCTATAGTACTTACCATTTGCATAATGATTTAGTAGCAAGTTTGTAGTTAAAACCTGCTGAAGGCTTTGGGCTCAGATGTTGCTGTGAAATCAGGGATGGCTGAACGTGGGGCTGGGTGATGTCCACCAAAGGCAGAACTAATGGCAGTGCTTTGGTCAGCTGGGTTATGCAGGAATGGGTTTGTCTGCCCTCTGCCCAGGCACACTGGAGCCCCACTTGTCTGGCCTGCTGTGGACAGCCATGCTCATCTCCCTGGCCATCGTCATCGCCCTCCCCAAGCCCCACGGCATCCGGGCCCTGATCGCCTCCACGATCCTGCGGCTCATCTTCTCCGTCGGTTTACAGCCTACCTTGTTCCTGCTGGGAGCCTTCAACGTAAGAACCGAGTGGGCTTTTCTGACGTTCTCCTGCCTCTTATGTAAGGGTTCCTTACCTGCGCGTGAAGATGGGCAAAAATAGCCTGGGACATCGTGGTGGCACTGTGGGAGGAGTAATTCCCTCCTTGGGCTCTTCCTAGCACAAGTGCTCTGTGTTGTTCATTTAATCCTGGTTCCCCAGGCTGCAGACAGAGCTCTGGGGTTTTGCTCGGTGTAGGAACAGCTCCCACCCCAGAGAGACACGGGGAGGAGCCTCTTGTGACCTAAAGCACGTGGTTATTCACCCAAACTGCCTCAGTATTTACGGGGTTGTGTGAGACTCACTAAATGATGCACTGTGAGTCTGATGGGGAGCGGCTGAGGGAGCTGGAAAGGGGCTCAGCCTGGAGCAGCGGAGGCTCAGGGGGGACCTTGTGGCTCTGCACAACTCCCTGACAGGAGGGGGCAGCCAGGGGGGTCAGGCTCTGCTCCCAGGGAACAGGGACAGGAGGAGAGGGAACGGCCTCAGGCTGGGCCAGGGCAGGCTCAGGTTGGACAGCAGCAGGAATTTCCCCATGGAAAGGGTGGTCAGGCAGGGGCAGGGATTTGCCTAGCAAGGTGCCAAGGTATCTTCAGCTTGAAAAAACAGCCTGTTTACCCTGAAAGTTGTAACTATGGGTGATCTTTCCTTAGGTTTGTAATAAAATCATTTTCCTGATGAGTTTTGTGGGTAACTGCGGAACCTTCACGCGAGGATACAAGGCCATGATCATGGATGTGGAGTTCCTCTATCACCTGCTGTACCTGCTGATCTGTGCCTTGGGGCTCTTCGTGCACGAGTTCTTTTACAGCCTCTTGGTGGGTGTTTGCTTGGCCCTCAGAACATTTCCTGGTCTGTTTGTGAAGCCCCATCTCAGGCACATCCAGGAAAATTTCTGCTTTCCTGCTGGGAAGCTGTTCAGCAGACACTGGGAAGGGCCATAGCCTGGAGGCTTTCCGTAGGAGAGTTGTGGGAGACAACAGGACTCCGGCCACATCCCTCCTTCTGATGTGTGACTTCTTACACAGAGAGTGACAGGACAAGGGGGGATGGCTTTAAACCAGAAAAGGAGAGATTTAGATTAGATATAAGGAAGAAATTTTTCCCTGTGAGGGTGGGGAGGCCCTGGCAGAGGTTGCCCAGAGCAGCTGTGGCTGCCCCTGGATCCCTGGCAGTGTCCAAGGCCAGGCTGGACAGGGCTTGGAGCAGCCTGGGACAGTGGAAGGTGTCCCTGCCCATAGGGTAGAATGAGATGGGCTTTGATGCTTTGCTGTGTTGTTATCAATAACTGTAACACGTGCTTCCTGAGCAGCTGGATAACTCTGGAGTGTCCCCATAGCTGTATCCAGGCTCCTGCCCTCACGGGATGGACACGGATCCTGGCACACATGTTCCTTCTGTCTGGGGTGGGATTCACCTTGCACAGCACAATGCATCTAAGAATTAACACTGAAGGAGTGGATGTAGTGTTGGTGGAGAAAATGTGCCAGTGTTGAAGCAATTCTGAAATCCCATTCAGAACAGGCTATTTTTGTCCCTTTGGTTGATGTTTGCCACATCCTCTGGTACCTGAGCTGCTTATTGTTTGTGTTCTTGGAGGTCAAATTTAACAGACACCTGTCCTGTCATCCACCAGCATAGCCACAACCTGCCCGGGCTCTGCTGTGAGCTGTCCCAGACCCAGTGAAAAATGAAGGAAACATCAGCAGAGAAATCCAAACACAGAGTTTGGGAAAAAATATTGCTTCTTTAATTATATGCCCAATAAATTAAGATTTAAAGGAAGTAGCAAACTGCAGTTTGAAGTGAGCTGTTTGGAGGCTGTGAAGGGGGTAGGTGATGCTGTAAAAACCAGATAGCAGTCTGTGCTGGCAGCTCGGTGTGTGTCTAGCACTGAGGCAGGAACACCTGCCCGCAGCGGGCACGGGCTGCTGGCCAAGCTGCTGCAGAGGAGGGCACAGCTGCCTCAGTTCCTGCTGCTCCAAAAGCGTGGCACAGGACACGATGCCAGCGGTGGTGCTCCATGTGCTGTTGTTGGCCGTCCCCAGCTCTTTGACCTGGTGTACCGGGAGGAGACTCTGCTCAACGTCATCAAGAGCGTCACCCGCAACGGGCGCTCCATCATCCTCACTGCCGTGCTGGCCCTCATCCTGGTCTACCTGTTCTCCATCGTGGGCTACCTCTTCTTCAAGGATGACTTCATCCTGGAAGTGGACAAGCTCCCAAATGAAACCCTTCTGCCTGGTCAGTACTGGCGGCTCATTCCCGTGGGTTGTGCTGGGGGAATATCGGGCTCTTGTTCCCCAGGCGTTGACAGGACAAGGGGAAAGGGCTCCAGCTGTGCCAGGGGTGGCCAGGCTGGACATCAGGAGGAATTTCTCCATGGAAAGGGTGGTCAGGCATTGGCAGGGGCTGCCCAGGGAGGTTTGGAGTGCCCATCCCTGGAGGTGCCCAAGGAAGGGCTGGAGGTGGCACTCGGTGCTCTGGGCTGGGGACAAGGTGGGGATGGGGCACTCAGTGAAGAATTTTGGAGGTGTTTTCTAACCTCAATGAATCTGTGATTCTGTGAAATAAAAATGCTTTTGTGGTTGAATTTAAAACCATGGAATATGTAAATCAGAAAGTGCTGTGCCCTTCTAAACTGTAGGGTAAGATACTGCTCTGAATGCCTTGTAATTGCACACTGTCAATGATGGGGAACCCTTACACCTGAGCAGTCACCTTGCAAGGTTTTAAACCATCCTTTGATGCAGCATTTTCTGGTTTCAGATCACACAGAGCCAGGTGAGACCATGACTGGCGAGTTCCTCTACTCAGACGTGTGCAAGGCAGGGAGCAGTGAAAACTGCTCCTCCATCATTCCCTCCGACCGTAAGTATCACTCTGGAATTCCAAACTCACACCCTGAGTTTTCACTCTTTTTCTAGTTAAGCACCTTCAATTAAAATAATTTATTTTTAAAAATCCTATGCAGTAAAATTGGGAACAAAGCTATCATGAGATTAACTTGAAACAGGATTAATTTAGGCCAACAGCATAAGTAATGTTTGTTCCATGAAGTGACTAAAGCAGAGAAACTTAGAACTAAACCAGACTTCATAAAACACTGCCATACTCTTTAATTTTCTACATCAGTTAGAGAAGGAAGAGATGCAGTTTGCCTCTTAGCAAAGTTTATTATTTTAAAACATTAGGCTATTAAATGTGATCTCAGAGGATAATGCCCTGTGAAATACGGTTTATTGGCAGCATTGTTCTATCTCAAGCTAAGGAAACTGTTCTAATATCATGGCAGGAAGTACTCAGTGGATTAAGTAGACAAGGGTAGGTTTGGGGGGAGATCAAGAAAGTGAGATATTACCTGGGTATTGAAATATTTCAGTTTTATTTCCTCGAAAATGTAATTTCCTTGTGGGAGATTTACGGTGCTGGCTGGGAGGGGCAGACAGAACATCCCAGTTTCTCTGGGAAGAGGAGCTCTTGCATGGCCATCAAAGGTCAGTGATGGCCACCAGCCCCTGCTCACAGGAGTGGAGAGGGTTCTGCTTTGCTCGGGGTTCTCTCTGAGAAACTAAAGTTCAGCCTTGAATACAGGAAAAGCTGCTTTTTTCAGCTCCTTCGCTCTGGCTGCAGGAAGGAAAACTCAGGGATGTTTTTGTATCACAAATACTCAACACAGTCCCGGGGTCTTGTGTGGTCAGGGATGTTCGGGATGCCCCACATTTGGCCACTGCGCTTGGGGTTTGGTTATTTCAGGGTTGCACAGGGATTGGGGCCTTTCCAGGGCTGGCTGAGGGAAGGTGGGATCCGCTCATGAGCATTTCTGTGATGAAATGAAAGTTGTGAGATTTTTAATGGGTACGGGGGGGTGTATGAGGTTAGGGAATGAATTCTAGCATCTCTGCAAGTGAAACAGTGAAGTTGGAGCCTTGAGCCAAGCGAAGAGAAGGTCAAAAAAAGTGTGTTGCTTTTCTAGCAAAACGCTGTTTCCACAAGCAGTGATATTTTAGCCATTTGAAAGCTCCGAGTGGAAGTTGCCATTTTGAGTGCAGCCCAAAGGCTGTGCAATCTGTCAGGCACCAGGGGAGAGTGGAAGAGGCAACACTTTGTCCTCTGAGCTGTCAAAAAGCTTGGATTCTGTATAAACAGGCATCTGGTGATCTGAGCTGTGCATGCAGGCAGGGATGGAAAGAGATTTCACCAAGTCACAGGCAGCAGTTCAGGCACAAAAGGAAACTGGCGGTGGGGAGAGGAGGGCAGGGAGGAGATCTGCTCCCAGGGTGGCTCTGGAGAGGGTCCAGGGGAGGCCATGGAGGGGTCTGGAGCACCTCCCTTAAGGGCAGAGACTGTTTAGGGCCTGTTTAGTCCAGGGAAGACTGAGAGGGGATCCCGTCAATCCATCCAGTATCCCCAAGGGGTGTCAGAGAATGGTTCCAGACCCTTTCCAGTGGTGCCCAGTGACAGGACAAGGAGCAGTGGCCATAGACTAAATCAGGTTTTGCCTCAGCATGAGGAAGAGCTTCTTTCCGTGGTGGGGCAGAGCCCTGGAGCAGCTGCCCAGGGAATCATGGAGTTTCCATGGAGACATCCCAAACCCACCTGGATGTGCTCCTGTGTCACCTGCTCCAGCTGACCCTGCCTGGGCAGGGGTTGGATGGATGATCTGCAGAGATCCCTCCAACCCACACTGTTCTGTGATTATTTGGGGAATGAACCTACAGGGATTTGCAACACAGGCTGGCAGTCTGAGGGGGGAGAGAGCATAACCAGCAAAGAATGGAGAGGAGGATTTAGAGCTAATCTTGGCTCTGAAACGTGTCTTTGCTTGCTGTGTTCCCAGAGCTGATCGCTGAGGAGATGGAGGAAGAGAACAAGGAGCATACGTGCGAGACGCTGCTGATGTGCATTGTTACTGTACTGAGTCACGGGCTCAGGAGCGGGGGTGGAGTAGGTGATGTGCTCAGGAAACCTTCCAAAGAGGTAAATTACCACTGACTGGGGGTGGAGGAGTGATACCGAGCAGGGCTGGGATCCGCTCTGCTGAGGAGAGTGTGTGTGCACTGCTCCAGACACGGGGAGGAGCAGCCACAGAGGCACCGCGCTGTTCCTGGGCTTCTGTGGTTACATCTCTGGGGGTCTCACTGAACACCAGCCACTTCTACAGGCTTCTACCCAGGCTTTTGTAGCTTGTGGGCTGTCCAGAGGGGGGCCCAGAAGAGTGGGAACAGGGGAGCCAACAGCCTCTGTGTTGGGAGTTGAGGAGCTGAAGGAAGGAGATGAGTACGAATTAGTGAGGGAGGAATGTGAGGTGGCAGAGAAAATGCTGTGGTGGCTGGTGGATGCCAGTGTCAGAGGTTTGTGAGAGCGTCCCTAAGGAGAGGTAACGTGTCAGATGGAAGGGATGGGAGGACAGGGACCAGGCTGGGTTGGTGGGAGTGTGGGGGAGGAAGGATGGATGGGGTTTGGAGCCGTCAGCAGAGCGAGGACCAGCCTAAGCAGCAGGAAGTTTCCACAGCACCCCTCTGACGGCTGTTGAAGGTGTTTGTGTTCATCATTTGGGAAGGAATTGTTCCCTGTGAGGGTGGGCAGGCCCTGGCACAGGGTGCCCAGAGCAGCTGGGGCTGCCCCTGGATCCCTGGCAGTGCCCAAGGCCAGGCTGGACATTGGGGCTTGGAGCAGCCTGGGACAGTGGGAGGTGTCCCTGCCCATGGCAGGGGTGGGATGGGATGGGCTTTAAGGTCCCTTCCCACCCATTCTATAATTCTGTGATGATTCTGTGATCTGAGGCTCAGGCTGTCACTCCCAAAGCCATGTTGGGGAGCAATGCTTTTTGTTTTACCTGAAATCTCAAGGTTTTTTCTATTATTTAGCCTTACTTTCAGCTTAGAAAGTTACATAATTCTTAATAATAAGTTTGGCACTTGACTGGCAGGATGGCTGTGAAAACGGGGGGTGGATATTTTGGGTATTCAGGCCTGCAATAAATATGGAATATGTACTGAAAAGCCCAGCTTAGTGTTCATTTACGTGGTTGTTAAATGCAATTAATGATATTAAATTCCAGTAAAAGAGTTTATGGTCCATGCTGATCCTCTGTTGATATACAGCAGATTAATATAAGGATATAATTTGGAAGGGCTTCAGGGAGGGGTGAGAACAAATTTCAGCGTGTGAGAGAAGAGTTTTTTCTCTTGTGAAAGAGAGAGAAGAAGTCCAAAACCTTGGACACAGGAAGAGTAGCTCTGCAGAGATCCCACCCTGGCAGCTGACTAATTTGGCTTTTCTTTCAGTGATTTTGCATTTTAGTTTTACATTTTAGTTTCACTGCATGTTTTCAGTTGTGAGTTACCCTTGGAGAGCATCAGCAGTGGAGACTCCCGGGGAAGAGGGTGTGGGGCAGGGTGGTAATAAGGGTGAGATGTGCACCTCTTTGGGCTGTTAATAATTCAAATGTGTATCTTGCAGGAACCTCTCTTTGCTGCTAGAGTGATCTATGATCTGTTGTTCTTCTTCATGGTCATCATTATTGTCCTGAACCTGATTTTTGGGGTGATCATTGACACTTTTGCTGATTTAAGGAGTGAAAAACAGAAGAAAGAAGAAATTTTAAAAACTACTTGCTTTATTTGTGGTAAGTGTGGAGACACACTTAACAAGAAGGGGTTACTCTGGGTAAGCCAGGGATAGCTGCAAACTCACAGGAAAAAACTCGAATTACTGGCTGTTCCTCCTTGCATTCCTCAGCCAGTTCGTGTTCCTGGGTACCACGTGCACTGGAGCTTGGCAGCAGGAGCAGATGGGGAATGCTCAGGATACCATTTTTCCTCAAGACCTTAGTTCTTGTTTCTCCTCTGCCTTGAAGAACAGTTTCCCAGTGGAATGGGAGAGACTTTTATAAACAGTCATTTTTTTCCAAGTGTACAGAGTGGTGCCTGGGGAAGCTTTTCCCACCAGGAGGTTGGGAATGGAGGTGCTGTGGTTGACTGACATGGTCCTGCCATGTTGCATAACACACAGCCTGATGGGATAACCTTTGGAAGTTTGCTGCAAAGCAAATGCTGCTTTTGCTATCAGTTTGCCTAAAAATAGGAGATGTGTTATGAAATCCAACAAACTGCTTGCTACAGGGTTGCTGCCTTTTTTTAACCAAAAATTTTCTCTTATGTATAATATAAGCATTACTTGTTACACTTTCTTTACTCTTCCTCTTCCTCCTCTTCTTCTCTTCCTCCTTTTTCCTCTTCTTTCTTGTTTAATCTTTTTTCCTCTTTCTTTCCTCTCCTTCTCCCCTTCTTTTCTCCTTCTCCCCTTCTTTCTCATATTTCTCTTTTCTTTCTCCCCTTCTTTCTCCCCTTCTTTCTCTTTTCTTTTTCTCTTTTCTTTCTCTTTTCTTTCTCTTTTCTTTCTCTTTTCTTTCTCTTTTCTCTTTTCTTTCTCTTTTCTCTTTTCTTTCTCTTTTCTTTCTCTCTTCTTTCTCTTCTCCTTCTCTTTTCTTTCTCTTTTCTTTCTCTTTTCTTTCTTCTTTCTCTTTTCTTTCTCTCTTCTTTCTCTTCTCCTTCTCTTTCCTTTCTCCCTGGGCATTTGTCAGATTTTATCCTGTTATTCAGTGTCCATTCCAGAATGGCTGTGACTTCCAGCAGTGTGGCAGACTTTAGAAATCAGTTTTGTTCTAGAGCTGATTTTCCTGGCTCCCAGCTGGCAAACACTCAGGGTTCTCCCCGTGTCCCTCCCGCAGGTTTGGAGAGAGATAAGTTTGACAACAAGACGGTCACCTTTGAAGAGCACATAAAGGAAGAGCACAACATGTGGCACTATTTGTGCTTTATTGTCTTAGTGAAAGTCAAAGATTCCACAGAATACACGGGACCAGAGAGTTATGTGGCAGAAATGATCAAGGTGAGTTTGGAGTTTTGGGTTTTTTTGTAGATTGGACCAATCCAGTGGACTATTTGGTACAGTGCTCTGTGTTGTATTTATTTTGTAAATGTACCTGTGACTTCCCAGCCTCCAGGGCACTCTGTGTGTGTGCTGGAGCAGGTGACAGTGAGTGGTGACAGCCAGCTAGTCCCCATGGCTTGGATCAGGGGAAGAGAACCTGTTCTGCCTTAAATTCACATTTAGGGAGAATATTTTCAAGCTGGTGGAAGTGTCTGAAGCACAACAAACAGGTTATAACCTGTCCTGGTATAAATATCTCCAACTGACTTGTAGGATTTGTTGTCATATGATTTGAGCTTATTATTGTGAAAAACTACAATTAATGTCTTCTCAATTGGAAGGGCTTTTAATGAGAGAATTAAAAGCCTCATCTCTGCCAAGCTGCAGGTTCAGAGCTCCTGGAATTAGATCCGAAGCCCAGTCACTAATTTGTGTCTTCTGGCTGGGGAGCAAAAGCTGTTTGATTTATACCATTCCAATCTGAATTCTTCAGAGCAGAGCACTTTCCTGACTCCCCTCCCAGCTCTTCTGCTGTGAGGTGTCACCTCCCTTGGGGTGGGTTTGTAAATCCCCCCGAGCCCTGTCCGAGGTCAAACACGTTATTTTGGGGTCACCAAAGTGTCCGTCCTACTTCTGGATTTCTACCTCAGTAATGAGGGCTTAAAGAAATCTTGTGAGCAGTCACCTGATAGAGGATTAGCACAGTGAGATAACCAAGTGCATCACTGCTGCTTTCCAGTCTGGCTGATCATATTGCTCCCTTCCTTTATCCCCCCACAGCATGCATGACTTCAGGGGGAAGCATTGCACTTCTGAAGGGTTTTTGCTTTGAAAGGACAATTTTTTGTTGTGCTTTTGCTTCTAAAAGATGATTTTGTGTTGTGTTTTCGCTGTTGTTAAAGCCAGTTTAAAGGAAGTTTCAATTGCCAACCAATTCATTATTTCAGATGAACAGTTTGAATTAGTTAAGAACCGAAAATTAGTCACTATGTTTGCATGAAGCACAAAAACTGGAGAACTTCTATGAGAATTCCCATTCATTAAGTGTCAGCAAGGGCTAATTACTGTGTGTGAATGGGAATAGGGATAAATTATGCATAGCCAGAGTGTCTCACGCAGATGCAATTTTATGTAACTGTGTGCTCCAGGTAGAGGTCTGGAGTGTGTCTGTAGTTGGGGGGTTTGGCATTTCATGAGCCAGTTTTAAAAGAAGAACCAAGAGCAGGTCTCAGTGAGGGCTGTATGAGTGTGGAATAGGAAGGAAATCTGGATTTCACCTCAGTGCTCTGTCACCATCCTGCCCCAGGCTCAGGCTGCTGGGCCCTGACTCTGGAGTGCTCTGCAGTCCATGTATTCCTGAGGAGTCATTTGGCAAAGCTTGCTCTGAAAATCAATTTCTTTCCTGTGTCCTTTAACATTAAAACTTCCCTTTTTGCCCTAAAATCTGGGTGTATAACATGATGAATCTGTTTCTCTACCAGACTTGTTTTAAATGCCGCTGTAAGAATCAGAAGTGCTTTTTTTCCTGTTTAAGGTGTTTTTTGGGGTAATTTGGGTGGGGCCTGGTTCATCTGTTCCTCAAGCTTTGTGTCTTCATAGAATTCCAGACTGGTTTGGGTTGGAAGGGACCTTTAGGAGCACCCAGTGCCACCCCTGCCATGGGCAGGGGCACTTTCCACTGTCCCAGGCTGCTCCAAGCCCCGTCCAGCCTGGCCTTGGACACTGCCAGGGATGGGGAGTCCCCACCCTCAACCTCCCAGGGCAAAATCCCATGAAGGCAGAAGGACAGACCAAGGAAAGCATTAAATACGTCCGTGATTGCCAAGGCAGAGAGTCACTGTGCAGGTGCTGGTTTCCCATGGGCTCCTTCATGTCACAGCCACCAGCCTCTCCTGGGAAGCCTCCTCAGGGCAGGGCTGGCTTTTAAAGGGATTTTCCTCCCGTATTTCAGACTGAAGGTGGCACTGTAGCATCTTGGATGGTGACGGAGATGGGGCACGTCTTCCCTGGGCTGTTGTGTGGGACCAGCTGCTGTTTGTACCCATTTTTAGGAGCCTGGGGTAGGAAGCACCATGTGCTCCAAGTCCCACTGTGATGGCAGAACACACCTCAAATGTTTCACCTGTGCTCTGCCTCCCAACAAAACAGCTTCAGAAAACTCTTGGATTTCTGCCCTTTGGTAAATGAAAGAAAAAAATTAAGAAAATACAATTTTAAAAATTGCCTTTGCCACTTAGTATTTGTGGGTTGTTCCAACACTACAGAACAGGAAAAAAAAAAAGAAAATTTAGGACACTTAAATTATATCCACTGTCAGTTTGTGAGTTGCTTCCAATGCTGCTTGTACAGTGCTTTAAAGATATTTTAAGCACTGTGGTATCAAAAGAATCCTGGACAATTTCATTTATGCAGTTAGTGAATATTCAGGAGCCTTTAAGAGTGATTTTGAATTTTGATGTTTTCTTGTCTGAAAATAATGTGTGTAGAAAGGCAGTTTTGAGGATACCCACTGGGTATGGCAGAGCTGGATCTGGCCCATAGCATTCATCCTGCACCCTGCAGGAACCTGACCCCACATTAGAAGAAATTGTAGCCTTGAAAATCAATGATTAACTTCAATTCTTTAGTGAATTTTATATTTCTTCACAGACAGAAGCTCATTAAGTTCAAACACATCACGAGGAAAGAAGTCAACAGGTGCACTTGGAAACAGAGTTGAGTTTAGAGCACTGAAGACTGATCAAAAAATCAAAATTAAAAAAAAAACAATCAGTGATCTGACCTGAGCAGCCTGGGCTAGTGGAAGGTGTCCCTGCCCATGGGGCTGCAATGAGATGAGCTTTAAGGTCCCTTCCAACCCAAACCAGTCTGGGATTCTATAAAACAAGATCTAATAACTGTTCTGACAGTGCTGCTGTGACTCTCAACCTCCAGCACTGTCACTCTCCCTCCCATACCCTGTTCTGGGACCGGTGTGGGGCTGCTGGTGGCTCTGGGATCGGGACTGGTTTGGGTGAGTCCCATGCAGGGCCAGGCTGCCCTGGGCTTGCAGCTGCAGGTCCAGGCTGCTGATGGAGGCTGGAATTCCCCCCCCTGTAAACAGGGATAATGTTCCCTTTCATCAGCGAGGGGAGCGTGTGCCTGCTGCCACAGATGATGTGAAACTCGGGGTACCTTAGGAATCCTTGCTGGGAATCGCTGGAGGTGCACGGGGGAATGGGGCTGTGGGGTCGGTGTGGGGCAAGCTGAGCCTGTGTCACCCCACTGCTGCCCTGGCTCATCCCTGCCCTGCTGCCCTGCCCAGCACTGCCCAGCTGGATGTCAGGCGATGGCAAATGGATTTCAGCAGCCTGGCATGGAGCAGCTCCCCTTGGAAATGCATCCCGGAGCCACCTCCTTAATATCAATTTAATATGGCACAGCCAGTGCTGCAGGATGTGAGAAAACATCTCCTGGTAGCAGGGATGCTCTTAAATTGCTGGTGTTTGTTCAGCTCTCCTGGCCGGAACAGGGATCCGTCTGGCTCCATCCCTGCGGATGGGCGCTGCAGGCAGTGCGGCCGGGTCCCTGCCTTGGGAGGATGCTGAGGGTGCTGCAGAGCCGGCAGCCCGGTGCCTGCCGTGATTCCCAGGAACAAAGGCCCCGTTCCTGCGAGGCTCTGCAGTCACCAGGAAGATCAGGTGATGTCTGAATAACACCCTGTGTGTGGGAGGTGGGGGGATCCACTTATCGCCTTGGCCAGACATTGACATCCACACCCAAATGACTCATGTGAACTCCGTGCAACTCCCTGCAGATTAGTTCATTTAAATGTCTTATCTTCCCATCCTGGCTTGAGAATTCCTCCTGGAGTTCCGTGCCTTTGCCTGCAGTTGCTGTGGCAGCCTGGGCAACACGGCAGCCCCGCCAGCTCAGCTGTCACCAGGGCCTTGGCAGGGCTCTGCCACAGCCAGCTGTGTGCAGGCATTTAGAATATGTAAAATCTCTCACTCTGCAGCTCGGTACAGAGAAAACCACACAGGCACCCGGGGTTTGTGTGCATTCCTAAGCTGTCTGCAGGCAGCTGCATGGGCTGTCACAGCACAGACAAATATTTGCATGCCCAACTCCTGCATCCCCTGCTCTGCACCTTGAGCAGTGTGGGTACGAGCCACGGCTGCCAGGGGTTGTGCACGCAGATGTGCTTATTAAAAAATAAAGGCTGCTTTGGAAAAGTTTTTAGCACAGAGCTTCCTCACTAGCTCCTGCAGTTTCCCCATGTTTTTAATCCAAGCAGGATCTGTGTCATTAACGACCTTTATTACAGAAATGAGGCAGAGGTGCCAGGGTTGCCCAAGCTCCCACATCCAGCTCGAGGGCACTGAGTTCCAAATCTGGATTGTGTTGTCATTGAAAGGGACCATTTACAAACAGGAGTGATGGTACAGATATCCTTAAAGGAATTTGGAATGGAAACGAAGGCTACAGATTTCCCTTTGTACCCTAGTTAACCTCTGTGTACAAACCTGGGGATTTAATTATATTGTTGGGCTTCTTCCTTTGTGTCCTGAGCTCTGTCCTGTAATGGGAAGTGTTTCTGATTCTGAGTTTGAGCGACTTCTGCCAAGGCACAGCCTCCTGTGCAAAGACAAGGTTCCATCAGGGTCAGGCTTTTAAATTGCATCCTTCCAGAAGTGCAAGTGTGACTTGAAGCCTTTCCCAAGGGAGCTACCCAGCAAGGACAGTCACTGTGCTCTGAAACCCAGCAGGAATGTGGGATTCCCAAGTGGTGATGGCTTTGAGGAGTGGCTGTGTCCCAGGCTCTCCAAGAAATCCAGTTCAGCTGGAGATGGCTGAGACTGGCTTTGCACTGCAGCACTTACAGGAATGACAAGGGCGGGCCATGATGCATCCAACCCAAAGCATTCCAAAAGGGCCTTAATGATTCCAGCACTGGTGAAAGACATATGTACGTGAAATTACAGTCTGAGAAAGTGCTGGAAACGTAGTGATGTTCATCTGTCATTTGTGCCTGGAAATCCTGTACTTCAGGCAGACTCAAATAGGAGAGATTTGTCATGTCAATATTGAGCAAACCAGCTGCAGACACAGGAGCGAGCAGTCCGTGCAAATAACTTGGTTACAGATGAGGAAATTGGGGTTTTGGGGCTACCAGTCACCGTGATACTGGTGCAAGCTGGGAGAGGAGGAGGAGGAGGACCAAGGAGGTCAGGATGTGACCTGGAGCTGACAGTGCTTAGCTTGGTGGTAACTTCCCAACAAGCTGCATCTTGAGATAGCTGGCCAGAGTTAGCCAGTGTAATTACAGGGTTAAACAAGAAGTCATGGCAGAGGCATGGAAGAGCCAAGAGTGTTTGGCAGCAGGCCCTGGGCTGCTGGAAACACTGTGTCATAGGCACGGGCTGAGCTTCGTGCTCACATAGGGAAGGAACTGGATCCACCCTTGGTGCAAACCAGGAGCTGCACGGGGAGAAGGGTTGGTCATCTTCCCCAGCTCTGGCACAGGGTGCCCAGAGCAGCTGTGGCTGCCCCTGGATCCCTGGCAGTGCCCAAGGCCAGGTTGGATGGGGCTTGGAGCAGCCTGGGACAGTGGAAGGTGTCCCTGCCCCTGGCAGGGGTGGCACTGGGTGGGCCCATTCTGGGACTCTCTGGACCCTGTGAGCTGGCTGCCCCAGGGTGGGCTGCAGGAAACCCTCCTGCTGCTGACAGGAACCCCACGTGGCCCAGTGTTTGGTTTTCCCTGACAAACCACCTGGTATACATGCTGGGAATGTCGGGTTGGTATCCCAGCTGACCAGGCAAAGGATTCCCTTGGGCTGAGCGTGTGTATGGAAAGGGCCTGGGTGGATGAAAGCAGAAGGAAAGGCTTCGGGCCAGTTCTGGGGAATGGGATGTTTGCATAACGTGCTGGGGCTTGGGTGGATCCCAAACAGCTGCCAGGGTGGGTGCCGTGTCCTGCTCCTGGAGCAGCGCCAGCGCCCCGGGAGAGAGGGGGGACGGTTCCTGCCTGGAAACCGTCGGTGACGCACTGGGAACACGGCCCGCTGGGACCAGAAAGCCCCGTGGGGCCGTGTGTGCCGAGGAGGTGGCCCAGGGCCGGGGCGAGGCTGGCCCTGAGTCACCGCTGTGACCCCAGGGCGCTCCCGGACGATGCTTGTGCAAGAGGCCGTGGGTGACAGCAGCCACTGCCACCAGCTGTGGTGCTCAGCTCTGCTGGGGAACTCTGTCCTGCCCGGCTGTGGAGGTGTAACGTGCCCTACTTCAGTGGGGATGCAAACAGCCCGGAGCAGTTGGTGTGGAGAGGTGGCCTTGTCCTTTCGGGAGGCAGGATGTGGCCTTCAGGGATCCTGTCCCCGCAGTCCATCGGGATGGGTGGTGCTTGGCTGGGCTCCAGTGAGTCTCCCACAGCAGAGCTGTCTCAGGGCTGTAGGGCCGTGGTCATCCTTCACCTTTGGCAGTGGTGTCGGTGTTCTAGGTTCCCTGCTCTGCAGCAGCCCTTGTGCCACTTGGGTATTTAACCTCTGGCAACAGAGAAAAAGAGGTTATCGCACCCTAAACCTTGTGTCATCAGCCTCCTGGGTAACAGCATGGGGCATGTGAGGAGTTGAGAGTGTTCCGAGTGTGGAGGGGGGACACTGTCATGTGCTGGTTTTTGTAGAGGGGAGAAGTGGAGCTGGGTGTGGAAGAAGTGATGGTGAGCCCTTTGCAGCAGAGAGAGAACCTGATGTGGGGATTTTTCCAGGAAGCTTGAGAAAGACCCAAGAGGAGTCCCACCTCACCACAAACAAACAGATGAATTTTCAAAGTGCTTCACAGAGCTCTTCTGTAGCTTTGTGGGTCTGATTTTTAACTTCCCATGACAGAAACTGAAATTTGCTGCTGCCACCTTTCCCTGCTTGTGTTCAAGAAACAACTGGATGTGGCACTCAGTGCTCTGGGCTGGTGACAAGGTGGGCATCGGGCACAGTTTGAACTTGGTGATCTTGGAGGTTTTTTCCAACCAAAATAATTCTGTGATTCTGTAACTGATGCTGCTGGGCAGCCCTTTGATGGCAGCTGTAGGGATTTATTTTGGAGAGGGTTGAATTAGCCCTTCAGCACCCCGTAACTCTCAGGCACAGAGGTAGCTGGATAAACGGAGACCCTGGAGACGAGCAGTGAGTCCTTGGGGCAGGGAGAGTGCCAGTCCCTGCCATGAGCTGCCATCCCTTGCCCAAGAGGAGCAGAGCTGATGCCTCTCTGGCACAGCTCGTGCTGAGGTCGCCTCTCGGCCTTTCCCAGAACCAGCCCTTCGGCAGAAGCCGGGAGGAGCCGGCGCTTCTCAGAATGAATCGCGTGTGCATCACACAGCACCGCTTCCTCTTCCTCGCGTTTCCAAGCGGGGATGGTCAGCACCGTCACCCCCGTGTCTGAGATTCGGTGAGACTTGCCTTACAACAGGGACTTTTCCAACTTTACCTAGAAAAGAGCTGCAACCCGAAACCCAGCCCTTGCGGTCAGCCAGCTTCCGTCAGCGGCTGCGCTCGCTCCGGCTGCTGCAGCACAGGGAGCTGCGCCCGTGCTGCCAACGGGGAGCTGAGGGAGGGCACCCCGGGATCCTGGGAATGGGGAGCTGAGGGCACCCCGGGATCCTGGGAACGGGGAGCTGAGTGCTCACTGGGATCCTGGGAACGGGGAGCTGAGTGCTCACCGGGATCCTGCGAGCAGGGAGCTGAGTGCTCACCAGGATCCTGGGAACAGGGAGCTGAGTGTACCCCAGAGTCCTGGGAACAGGGAGCTGAGGGCACCCCGGGATCCTGGGAACGGGGAGCTGAGTGTACCCCAGAGTCCTGGGAACAGGGAGCTGAGGGCACCCCGGGATCCCAGGGCAGAGGGTGCAAAGGGCATCGGTCCGTGGGTGCCAGCAGCTGCACAGGAGCACGGGCTGCCTCCCCTCTCCCAGCTCACTCAGTGGCTCTAAAACACCTCTGAAGCCCCAAGAGGGACATGAGGCCGTATCCAAAGGCACCCCAGGGCTGAGCTGAAGTTCAGAAAAACTGGATCGTGGAGATATAAATCTTTCATTGACCCCTGAGTGGCAGCGCCGGGAGCCGGGCTGGCCCAGCAGGATCACCATCCCCTGACCTTTCAGCATTCCTGCTCCGTTCTGTTGGTGCTGGCTCCACTTAAATATTTATTTTTTTGAAAGAAAACACCCCCACACTCCCAGCAGGGACAGGGACGGGCTGTGTGTCAGCAGCCTGGTCACAGCCAGCTCCTCTCTGCGGGGCTGGAGGAGGCTGGAGAACAGGCTGAAGGTTTTCCATGTAAATCCAGGATGAAAAGTGTGTGCAGGAGGCAGAGCTGTGTCCTGCTGTGCTGGCAGCTTCCCTCTGTCCTCTCTGGGGAGTCCCGGCACCAGCCTGGGGCAGAGAGCATTCCCTGCTGCCTGCATTCCCTGCATCCACAGGGATTTGTCTGCACCTCTCTCCCCGTGTTTTCCCAGCCTGTTCGGGTGGGCACCCCCTTGTTTCCTGCCAGGTGGCAGCTGGACATGTCCAGGTAAATATTTCATGAATGGGGAGGCAGATCAGTGCAGCCCAGTCACGGTGGGCACGGGGATGTCCCCGCTCCTGCCCTAAGGCTGTCCCTGGACAGGGAATTTCCAGGTGCCTGTTAACCCTTTCCCAGGTGGGTCAGTGAGCCCTGTCCTCCAGCTCAGAGACACCCCAGAGGGCTATGTCTCCTTGTCCTCAGCCTTCCCCTTCCTCAGCCCATGGAGTTCACGTGGTTTGGTTTTTAATCTTTGAACATTGGCATGAGAACTAGAGGTGCTTTGTTGGGTTTTTTTTTCAAATCAAAGCCAAGATTTACCGACTTTAAAGGCTGGGGCTTTCACAAACCCAGTGAATATGGAGGCTCCAAGGAGGCTGCAGAAGCTGTGGGTGCTGTTTGATTTCACCTTCCAGGCCTGAAACGATCGAGTCACAGCCTCTGCAGCAGCTGCAGCGTTGGCTTAAACTGCAGAGTAATGTTGGAAAGTGCTTGGGGTATTCATTATGAAACTTTGCAGGTGGGGAAGGTTGGTGCTTCCCTCATCCCTTTCATCCTTCTCAGGGATGGGGCCTGGGAACGCTTTGGGGATGGCCTTAGAAATGTTTTTGGGAACAAGGCAAAAAGGGGCAGGCAGGAGCTTCAGGGCTCCTGTGTCTGCCTAGAAACCTCAGGACATGGGCCTGAGGGTCCAGGCAAACCTGCAAATATAAATTGTATTTTAGTCTGATTTTCCTCATCCTCTGTCCTGGTTTCTTCCCTGGAGGAGCACAGGGAAGTGCAGTTGGTGTAGTTTGTTTTCTCTGGTGGGAGATGCTGGACCTGAGCACAAATGTTGAGCTGCCCCCTCCTCCCTAATGAGGCTTTTACTACAGCTGGAAGAACACAGTGCAATGTTGCCTGTTCCTACTATTAAACCTTAATTGTGGGACTGGCGTTTCCTAAAGTCCAAAATATTTTGGCACTCATCTTGATAAAGGCATATTTTTTTTGTACTTAGATTTTTTTTTTTCCTTCTTCTATTAGCAGAAACCATCTGCCCTGTAAACAGAGATCAGGAGCAAACAGCCTTCCTGGCAGCTCTGCATCACGTGGGAATGCTGTGGTGCCTGCATGGGAAAGGGCCTGCTTTCTGCCTTCTCATCCTGGCAAAAGGAAACTCCAGGCAGATCAGAAGCAGCTAATTTAAGCTGATGAGTCTTGGCATCGCCTCTGAATTGCAGAGAGGATGTGACTGGAGCTCTCTGTGTAGAGGTGCACAGCCCTGATTAAGCAGGATGGATGCTCCTGGGAATGAGGGGGGGCATGGAGGGGAAGCGGGTTGGAGCTGGAGATTTAGGCAGGGAACGACAAAAAGCCAGAAGTTTGCAGTGCTGCAAAAACAAGCTGAGAGCCCAGAGAAGAGCCTGGCCAGCACAGTGGGGCGAGCTTTGGTCGCTGCTAATCAGCAGTGGTGATTGATTTTTGATTAACAGCATCCCTTGGTGTTAATGCAGTCACCCATCACCATGTCTGGTGTGTTTAAACCTTCCCAGCTGTGTCACCTGGGAGAGCACACACATCCTTATCTCAGCCAGCCCGAGTTCAGCTTCCATTTCAGAGCATATCTCTAGCGTGGGAGGAGAACCAGACTAGATGGGAAGCCAGTTTGATGTTGAACTGTAAGGTGTCAGGACGTGGGGTGCACCCCTCCTCCTCTTTCGTGGCTTTCTGTTCCGCTCCTGCCTTTATTTTTAACATCTCTGGCGTGTACACGAGCGCCTGTGTGAGCCTCTGTACAGGCTCCTCAAACTGAGTGTGTGTCCAGTGACATTCCTGACTGTAACTCAGACATGGCTGAAGGAAAACTCTCCAACAAGCAGTGCATTGTGATGTATCTGTCCCACATTTTAGCCTGAACAAGACAGTCAAAATACGAGGATTCTCTTTTTCATTAAAAAGGAAGTATTTCAGATACAGAAGAATTTCCAGGTAGAACTTGGTTTCTTTTATCTGACATCACAGCCAAGCTTTGCTTGACCAAAAAAGCAGAAAATCTTCCTCAAACGCAAATTAGAAGATTGTAAGATGGCAGCGGATTTCTAGAACTGGGAAATGCTTGTCCAGACGTGAAATCTGGGCTGGTTTAATGTCCAGTGTTTGTGCATTTATCCTGAAGTGCGTGTGAGGGAGCAAGGGCTGGGGCAGTGAGTAGCTGGAGAGGAAACGCCAGCCCTGAGCAGCCCCAATTCCCAGCAGCTGCAGCTGCAGCGCCGCAGTGCCTCGGGCAGGCACTTTGCAAACTTTCCAGTGAGATGCAAATGCAGGTTACTGCAGATAACTGCAGATCAGTACAGAGCTGTTGCATCCGAGGAATGTCCCGTGGCTTTAGAGCTCTGTGTGTGCTGTGCTCTCGGGGCAGGTTTTCATATGGCAAACTTTAATTGTGCCCTGGTGTGTGTGATCCTCAGGAGAGAAACCTGGACTGGTTCCCCCGGATGAGGGCCATGTCACTGGTCAGCAGCGACTCGGAGGGAGAGCAGAACGAGCTGAGGAACCTGCAGGAGAAGTTGGAGTCCACCATGAAGCTCGTGACCAACCTCTCTGGGCAGCTCTCAGAGCTGAAGGATCAGGTAAGGATCTGCGATGGGCAGGACACGGCTCCCACCAGCCCCTCGGACCAGCTGGAGTTCAGCTCCACGGCTTCTCCAAACCCCAGGGAGAGCTTTCCCAGAGTAACTCGTGGTTAGGCAAGAAGTGAACAAACCAGACGTCCCTCCAGAGCCGTGTGCCCCAGCTGACCTGCCTGGTGCTGACACAACTGGCGTGTTCCAAAGTGCCCACCTCAGAAAGGGAAAACCTGTGTTAAAAAAATCACCAGAGTTAGCTTAAATCAGTCCTGGCTGGTGCAGGGAGCCTGTGTGTGGTGGTGTTGTTGTTTGGGGTTTTAACCCAAAGAGCTGAGTGTGATCCTGTCAGCCAGAGGGTGTGACACTGATACAAGGGCTGTGTCACTGTACGGACCTCAAAACCCACCGAGAAACTGGAGAAGCGCTCAAGTGGTTACTGGTGGTGCTGGTCCCTCTGTGCTGTGGCTGTGCTGCTGTGCAGATGTGATTTGGCTGCTGCCACCCTCAGCCTGCAGCACACACATCCCACGAGGGGCTTGCACTGCACCAAGTGCTGCTGCTGCGGAACCAGCGAGCGCTCCGCAGACCTCGGAGTGCTTTTCTGGTGCAGCAGCTTCTCTGCAGCAAGAGCTGGTTGGCTTCTGCCTTGGCTGGGCTCGAAGGCGGCGTGGGGCTGGTTCCCAGCCCAGCCCCAGCCATGGCTTTGTGGAAGACAGAGACAGCAGGGCTTTAGCTCCTTGTGTCCGCAGGGATTCCAGCCTCACTGGAGGGAACAGGGAAAGCACTGCTGCCTGCGCTGGCGGGAGCTGTTTGTGGTGGCTGCTTATCTCTGTGCATTAATAACCTGAGCCAGATGGTTCAATTAGTGAATTTATGTAGGTATTGGCACTGGGTAAGATTAATTGCTGACTTGCACCCGGCTGGTGGATGGAGCTGCCCGGGGCAGGAGTGGCCCAGCAGCTCTGGGTCGGTGCCTCTCCCATCACCAATCCCATCCCTGCTGCCCGTCTCTGCTGGGCTGGCTGGGTTTCTCCAGGAACCATTCCTCTATCAGGCGTCCCTGGCAGCCAGCACTGCCTGAGATCCGGCTGCTGCTTTCCGATCACGCTCTGCAGTTGGGCTGGAGCTGGGCCCTGTCCCGAGCACCCTGCGGAGTGCAAGGAAGGGATTAATGTGGGGGACTGGGAGCTGACAGCCCTGTTTCCCTGGGCTGTAATTAGTTCTCAGGCACGGTGCCATAGAGCCCCTTGCTCCGGTTGGTCTGAAGATGGAGGGCAGAGGCAGTTGCTCTTTTGTCTGGGCTTTAATTCTTGCCGGGCAGCGGTTTCACTGCTTTGCCTGGAAACAATTACCCTGACCCATGTGTCTGGTGTCTCCCTGCTGAAGGCTCTGACTCAAAGTGCTCTGCAGTCACAGGAGCCTCCCCACCGGCCGCAGCCAGCGCTGCCTCACGACACATCCCTTTCTGGAGCTCGCAGCCCTCTTGGCTGACCAAGCACTAAAACCCCTTCTCGCTCTCTTTGTGAAAATAAGAATGAAGGGTTTAGCTTTTAGAGAGCTATTTGACTGTAAAAGCAAGAGAGGAAACCAGCTTCATTACTGTGGTGATAGCTTTTAGGAATTCCCCCAAGTACCATTATTGAGAGTCCTGCTGAAGATGCAGGATGCTCCAATTATGTGACAAAGCCAGTATATCCCTCCTCCTGATCAGGAACTGTCTCCAGGAAAGGAACTAACTCAGGGAATTTTTATTTGTATTTATTTTCTTGTAATTAAATAAAGGGAAAACCTCTCATTCATTTGCTCTTCAAGCTCGTTAGGTTTCTGGAGACACTAATTATTAGAAACCGAGCTCCAGCCCTCCTGCTTCCCCAAAGTGCACCAAGAGCCATTAAAATCCTGATCACTTCAATTCTGTGCGAAAAGATTACACCATAATTGTCTGCAGCAGCAGGGGATTAGATGTAATCACCCAGAAATCCTTCCCAGCACCTCCTCCGGTGTCACTGAGTGCGAGCATCGCTCCTGGGGCCGGGCCCTGGCTGGGGACAGCCCCCCTGGCCTCCCGGTGTGACTCAGGGTGACTCAGCTGCCAGCAGCCCCACGGGCAGGTGCTGTGTCCAGGGGGATTCCTGCTCCTCCCCGTGCCCTGTTCCTGGAGGCAGCTCCAACTCACCATAACCTTTGGAGCCAGGCAGCCTCTGGCTGTCCCAGGAGTTATCAGGGAGCCAGCCTGGCTCAGCTGAACCCTGGGCCCCTAGGGCTGTGTTTGGATCCTGTCAGCACAATTCCAGGGCCTGGCAGCTCCCTGGGGACTCGCTGTGCATGGCTTTTATTGCCTGTTAGCCCAGGTGTGCTGTCATTGGAAAGCTTTTGCAGGAGATTCACTCTCCAGTAAATATGATGGCAATAAGTTGCTCCCTCCTGCAGCCCTGTGCCCTCCACACAAGCATTAAGCATCGTGCAGGATTAATAATGTTCTGCGTTGACACTAAAATTGCATTTCTCCCTCTTATTTATGGTTGGTTGCTTTATTCTTCCCTTTTTTTAAAGCCACATCTTCTACAAACACCTGCACCAGGGTGCACCACCCCTTTTCTACACAGCCTGAAAAATATCTCCTGGAGTCCCTTTTCATTGTTCCACTTTCTCTCTGTTTTTATTCCATGCGTCCTCTGAATCAGTTTATTGGCAGTGTGAAATTGTGACTCTTGGTTTGCTCGGTGAAGATAATTAATGTAAAGGGGCATTTTTAAGCCGAGTCCTCGTGGCCTCTCTGCATTTCCACTTGTGGGTTATCTTGGAAGCAGTTGAACATTCAGGTTCAGCAGGGAGTGGGGTGTGTGTGTTCAGAGAGCTCTGGGAAGACCCCTCTCCTCCTGCTCCCATTCCCTGTGAAGCATCAGAAGCATTTTGTGAGGAGAATTCCAGCAGCTGTGCAGAGGAGCGGGAGGTGTGCCCTGGCCTCGGGAGGCTGCGGTCAGCCCTCGGGAAAGGGAAACAGCAGCTCTGCCTCCCCTTGGGCCAGGCAGCGAGCACGGTGCTGGGCTGAGGTCAAGGTTAATTATGGTTTCAAGAGGAATGATGATTTCAGCCCTGTTCCTGGTGGTTGAAGGAGTTAAAGGAGTGCCACTGGACACACTGTGGGGTGTGGGGTGTGCAGCATGTCCGGCCCGCGGAGGAGCCTTGTGGAGGCTGTCCAGCACTGCCTCTTTGGAGCAATCCCATTCCCCACAGAGAACTCCAGACTCAAGGTCAGCCCCTGGCCAGCCACCCCGGCGTGCCAGGATACCCTGCACCAGTTGGGAAACTCCATCAGCGCTGAAACTGGCGGTTTTAAACAGATGCACTCAAGTGGTTTAGTGGTGACCATGGTCGTGGGGCTGGGCTGACTTGGGTTTGATCTTAGAGGTCTTTCCCAACTTCCAACAGTTCCGTGATCCCAAGTGTGTTACAAATGAACGGCACATGTACACGCCGCCTCCCTTCTCCTGGGGTTGCTGCCACAAGCAGTGACATTGGCTGGCATTTGTCATTAAACAGCAAAAACTGGAGAAGTTAAATGGTGGGTGTAGCTGGAAGGAGCAGCAGGAGCAGGATGGGAGTGTGGGATCATCTGCTGTGGTGTGCTGAGCCCTGAGGGTGTGGGGGCTGCGGGGAGCCCGGCTGCCCTCGGTGGTGCGGGGGTGAGGCACTGTCCTGCTGTTCCCTCGCACAGCTCCTGGGAACC
This sequence comes from Dicrurus megarhynchus, assembly GCA_013399195.1. Lineage (NCBI taxonomy): Eukaryota > Metazoa > Chordata > Aves > Passeriformes > Dicruridae > Dicrurus > Dicrurus megarhynchus. The sequence goes on along the minus strand of VXAD01010087.1, from coordinate 88,948 downwards.
ATCCCACGTGTCGGCTCCTCCGCAGCCGGGACGTGGCGGGAGCCGTGGGATCCAGCTGTGGGATCCAGCTGTTCGCTCCCGAGACCCTGCCCAGCCGGAGTCATTCCTTACATGGCTTATGTAACTTGTCAGAAACCTCCCAAAGTTCTAAAAAACCGCAGTGGAGCACTGGATTGTGGCCATTTCTCAGTATCAGTAATAACAAACAGTGATCCATTTTCCGTTCACAGTTCACCGATCGGGGGAACGCTATTTAATTACTGGGAAGCAGATGGGGAATGCCGAGGTTTGGGGTGTCTGGCAGTGAGGTGGTTAAGTCCTGCCCTGGCAGATGGGGAGGGCTGTTGGCTCACTCTGGATGAGAGCGGGAGTGCTCAGCTTTTTCCAGCAAAGGCAAGGGTATTCCCAGCCTGACTGCGGGGCTCGCCCCTTTTTCCGCCCTCTCCGTCTCGTCTGCTGGACGGGTTACAAAGAATTCCTGGCGGGGGAGGGTTCTGCAGGCTGCTCTCCGCACCGATTCCCGCTGCCGAGCCGGCCCTGGCAGAGCAGTGTCCGGGCACCCAGACGGGCCCGTGGCCATCCCGGGCGGGCACGGCTGGGGCCGGAGTCACCCCCTGCCACCGGAGCGGGCGCTGGCTGTAGCCAGCGCTTCGGAGCAAACGCCAAGCACAACAGGCCCTTGGGCGAGCTGACGCACAGGAAGCGCCGAGGCCTAATGAGCAAACTTGTTAATTTTCCAGATGACGGAGCAGAGGAAGCAGAAGCAGCGCATCGGTCTCCTTGGACACCCCCCGCCCATGAATGTGAACCTGCAGCAGCAACCGGCCTGAGCCGGGAGGGTCACGGCCCCTCCGGGACATCCCGAACCATGCCAGCCCGGAGGCTGCTCCCTGTACCTTCTGTGCATCCTGTAAATACCCTGGTTTTATACTAGATGTATATGACTGCTACTCTATCAAGTTGGGGGCGTGTGGATTGCGATTAGAACTGTTGGCACGGGACAGAGGTTAAACTTTGTGCCAAAACTATCAAAATTGCCTTTTTCTTGGAAGGACTAAAGAGAGCACCTGAATTGCACTTGAAAAGATTATTTGACTATGTGACATGTATTTTGTATTTAAAAAAAAAAAAAGAATAGAATAGCTAGTATTTATGTTTTTATACAATTGTGCAATATGAATTATGCAATCACAATATATTTGGAACTCCTGAATGTCCTAAAGGGAGTGCACATCTTTGGATCTGGTGTGTTAGTACAATGTAATAAATGGTATAAAACTACAGGTGTAAATGAGGCTGCTGCAAAATTGTGTAACTGGTGATTTTTTCATACCCTTGGACATTTTTGTACCATGTGTGTAAATATCTTGCAATGCCATATTTGTTGCCTCTTCCTCCCAGGGATGATGCTGGGACTCCTTGAGCTGTTCAATTGGTATCGATTAAAGCAAAACATTATTTTGAAGCTTCCGAGTGAGGAAAGCAGGAGGTATTTTTCAAGAGATTTCTTTAGCATACTGAGGCTAGAAGAGCTCAGACACGGGGTTTTTTAAATGCTAAGATTTCTTAAAGGGAACTTTTTATGCAAAATGAAGTTTGGAATGAGGATGCACTGCTGGCGAGTCGGTGCAGTCGGCCAGGACTGATGCTGGGGCTGTCCAGGCTTTGCATTCTCAGTGTGTAGGATCCTTTCCTTCTATTTTTTCATTAGAGACCTACGTGCCTGCTAAAGCTTTAGCAAACAGGCACTGCACCGACTGAAACGTGTCCTGTAGCTGAGCACTGATGTGTGTAATGCTTGTGTGAGAGCCACTGGTTTGAGGCTGCTCTGTCCCACCCCTTCCTCTCCCTGTTCCCTTTCATTCGGTCACTTTCTTTGGTTTCTGATTCTCCAGAGTGTGAAAGGAAACTCGTCGGGTTGTTGTTTGGTTGTTTTTTTTCTCCAATCCGCTGCATAGTTTTATACATGGACCTCATTTTACAGAAGCTGACTTCTCTGCAATACTGTCTACAAAAGAAAAAAAAAAAAGAAAAAAAGCTACAGACAGAGCTATGAAAATTTGTAAATGCATAAATATAGGTATTTAAATAAATGACGCAAAATACTCTACGGTCAGCGGCTGCTGGTGGTTTGTGTCCCCTCCAAGGTGGAGGTTCTGTCTCACCCACGTGTCCTGGGATGCAGCGTCACAGGGGCCTGGCAGGTAAGGATGGGCCTTTTCCCAGTGCCCAGAGGGGCAGAGGTTGGTTTTTTTAAAACCAGAGCATGTCCCTCCTCCAGCAGTGAGAGGCACTGGCACCCAGGGAACCTCACGTTCGGTCACTCCGGGCTGGGATGCTTCACACTCTCCCCGCTGATAGTTTAGGCTTGTGGCTGTCATTGGAACATGGGAGAGTTAAAAACCCCTCCAGCTCCAAGTATCGTGTGCACAGCAGCGTTGCTGATTATGTGTATTTGATTAAGATGTAGCAGGAACTACCCGGTACAATTAATCATCCTTAATCTGGTACGTGCACACAACTGTCTGAGGTGGGTGCGTGTCCCTAGCTCAGGTCAACAGGAAAGCTCAGCGGGAGGGCACCCGAGGGGGAGGAAGGGAAGGAGGGCAGCCTGACCAGCAGTCTTCGAGCCAGAGATTTATCGGTGAGATTGGGACTCCTTAATCACTTGGATTTCCATATATATCTCCTGGCAAATCTGTCTTCCCCTCTGCAGCAAGGTGTGTGCAGAGGGAGCGCGGCGCTGCGGCTGCCACCCGGGTGGCGCAGTGGAGGAGCAGGATTTCATTTTCCCTGAGCAGCAGAGACGCGTACCTGACTCACTCCTTCCCCTCCTGCCATCCAGGGCTAAGCAGACACACAAATTTGTCAGGCTTCCCGGAGCCTCTGCCAGTCAGGTGAGAGGGAGGCGGCTGAGCACAGCCTGAGAGGGCACCCCTGAGGATGTGCAGTGTTGCTCATCTTTACCTTAAAAAGGCAGAAGCACCGGGTGCCTCAGCACTGGCACGGCTCTGCTCTGCTCTGTGATCCGTGTGAAAACCAGCAGGGTGGAACCCGGGGTTCTCGCTGCGGTTGTGCCTTCCCAGGAGGTGTGGGGAGATGCAAAAAGGGAGGTTCTCTCCCTCGGGTGCAGCAGCTGCAGCGAGAGAAGCAGAGCACAGCCACCACCCCGGCAGCGGGGATGCAGTTGTGCAGCGCAGGTGGGTGGTTCCCGGGGTGGCACAGATGGCTCAGGAGGTCACACTGTGTCCCCAGCCCGAGCAGAGGCTGTGTCAGCTGGTCAGCAGAGGAAGGTGACTCTGTTCCTCCCCTCAGCCCACGCACAGGTCATTCACTTCTGCAGATTCATTTCTGCAGTGACATTTCATGCATGACCACGACATTTTTTCTTTTTTCTTCTTTCACTCTTGGGTTTTCTAAGCTTTTTTTTATTTTCCTTTCTGGCTGAACTCCTCTGCCCATCATGGCTGTGCCAGCAGAGGCGGGGAATGGCCAAAACCCTGCTGGGGCTGGTGCTGGTTCTGTCCCCGCAGCCTCTGAGGTCAAATCTATGTTAGGACTTTCCCGTTCTGGACTGAGATCTGGTGCCCCATGACAACTTCCTGATCTCAAAGAAAAGCTGTGTGAGGGATCTGTTTAATTTCCCCATTTGGGGTACTCTTTTCCACAAAAGCTGAGTATCTCTTGGTATCGCAAAAAGCTTTATTCGTAATCGTTGGACTCTCAAGTGAAAAACCCTCCAAAAGCTGAGAGAGGTATCTGTAATGTAAGTTTAGGTCCTGCACAGGAGGGAGCTTTTTGGCTCTAAAAACACATCCCTGACATCCAGTAAAATTAATGATTGGGTGACAGACAGATGGCTGTTGGTTTAAGGATTAGATTGAAAGCAGGGAGGTTCCACCTGCCTTGCACACACCTGGGTTTTCCTCTGGCATCAGGTTTCATTAGGCAGGACTGCTGTATGTTAAAGTTTGGGACCACGATTACTTTGTCTCTTAAATACGAACTTCGATTTGGAGGTGGAAATCAAAGTGACCTTCTGAGGAGGAAGGAACAAACCGAATCTACCAATTTTGCTAATAATGGAAAGTCCTAGAGGGGAAGGATCTCCGTGCATTCCTCAATTTGCATGACTGGCTGAGTGTGTGGAGGAGCCTTTTCTCCGCTAATGAAGCAGGTGACATGCTAATCAAGGCAATGCAAATAACTGCTCTGAAAGCACAGCCACGGCCCCAGCACTGCCACAATGGCAAATTCAAGCCTCATCCTCAATTTTGCAGCAAATTGGCGGAGGGCAGGACAAAGGAGCTGGGATTGCAGCCTCGGTGCTCGCGGCGGGGCCTCGCGCTGGGGCGCGTGTGATGGAGACCTCGTTACATAATGGGGGCTTGATTGATATCGGGGAAGTCATAATACAGCTCCATAGAACAATCCCCCTCGTCTCCCCGGATGGGAAATGCTCCTGCACACATGCCTAATAGGGGTTTTAAATTGCCCATTGTATTTCCGAACAAGAGAAACTTATTTGGAGTATTTTCCCTCTCCCCTTTCCAACATAAGCAGCTGAAGACGCTGCCCTGTGTGTTCTGTGTGCTCTGCAGCCCCACTGGCTGCATTTCCACGCACACATACGATCCCAGAATGGGTCGGGTGGGAAGGGATCACCTGGCCCAACATCCCAGCTCCACTGGGGCCATCCCAGAGCCCGTGGCAGGAGTGCACAGGAGGTCTCAGGGAACGCCTGGGGAGCCACCCCGTGCCAGAACTGCCAACGCCAGTTCCGCGTCAAGGGCCTGCCCCACCGGGGGACACAAAGGGGCCGTAAGCTCCCGCTGACAGACGGGGGTGGCTCCCTGTTTCCATGGGAGACTCCCTGGCTGCAAGCCAGCGTGCCCAGGTTCTCCCACGCCGCGCTGGAAGTTCCATGCCGAGCTGTGAATTTCCTGGCCCTGGCCAGCACAGAGCATAACCTTTACACTCAGCACAGAGCATTTACTTCTACAAACACACTGACCAGGCTTTGAGCTTGCTCAGGATGAGCTGCAGATACTTGGAGTAAAATCAGAACAAATATTCCTTCTCAGTGAAACTGGCATTGTCACTGCGACATAAGGAGTAACTTCTGGAGAGATGCTGTACTTCTCCATCCAATTTTTTATTTACTACCTTTCCAACCTTCTTTCAGACTAAACACGTTAATGAGCTGAATGTCAAAACCACCCACGAGTAAACTGAGCTGTCCCATCCAGTAGGCTGATGTTGGTTTGTTTTTAGTAACTAGCAAGAATGCTGGAAAACCCCTATAAAGATTTCATTTTTAACAAAAAGTACCAAAAACTCCACCAGTTTTGCATCACAAAGTTGTGGTTAAAGTCAAGATTTGAGTCAAGCAGCATGTCTGTGGTTTTTGTGGGTGGATGCATCTCGGAATGACTATCAATCTGTCAGGGGGAGATCTGCATGTCATCTCTGCATATGACAAGCAGAATCTGCAGTGACAAATATCTTTCCAGTACTCGCAACGCTGAGCCTCGTACCCCTCCTGCCATCTAGAATCACCAAATCTTGTCAGCACGTAGCTTGAACCCGCTTCTTTCCTTTTAAACCAAGACAAACAGAGGAAGTAAAGACAAATATAGAGCAGTGCTCTAGAGTTGCCACTGAACACCACTGCCAATGTGCTTAGTCACCCCGGAATTGTGACGTGCACACGGGAGATGCCATGCCGGACCCTTGGATCAGAGCAGCCTGCCCAATCCTGGTTGCTCTGCTGCACTTACGTGTGTGAGGGGGACACTTAGAATTGAAATTACATAAGGAAAAAAAATTAAAGAATTACTCTGGTCTGAATCAAAGTAACTCAGGAGATGCAGCTGGAATCGCAAGGAGAAGTTTGCAGGAAAAAAAAAAAAAGCCAACAAAAAACTCCAGAAAATCTGATTGATTTAGAGCTTGACTGCTGGTGTGGAAATCCCAAACCTTCTCCCTGTGCTCAGGTCTCCATGGGAGAAACAGGAGCCGTTTGAGCCAGTGCAACACAGGAAAAAGGCCTGAAATTTCAACAATAAGCAGATGTGTGGAGCCAAAGTCCCAGTGCCGGGATGCATTCAGAGTCTGTGTGAGAACAGGCTGACAGCTGGATAAATTGCCTTGAGGCAGGTGCTTCCCCAGGAGCCCCACGGAGCAGGAACAGCCAGACCCATTTCCAGGCAGCCCTTCCCTCCAGAAGCACTATCACCCCTCAGACCTGCCTCTTGGCTTTCTCACCCATTAGTGCTCCTCAGCTGGCTCTTCTCACTCTGACACTCGGCCCCTTTTTCCCCCTTTCTTGTCTCATCTCAGGAACAACTTTGCAGCTCTTGCTTGCCCAGAGCCCTTCCAGTGCCTGGAAATGCTGCCTGGTCCCAAAGGAATGGGCAGGAGCAAAGCCCGTTCCTGGGCTTTATTGAGGCAACGGGTTTGTTTTCACTTTCCTTTTCTAGCGCTAAGTAAATACACAGAACACCAAATCTGAAGGCAGTGAAGAGTGGAATTCCATCTCTGTTCCATGTGTTCCAATATGACTCTTAAAATAGTGGAGATGCTGTGTTATGATTTCCATTTCGCTTGTGTCCATAACACTGTTTTTACGCAGCAGAGATGGAAACACAATCTGTTAAGTCTGTAAGAAACTTTTCCTTATGAATGATGGGTGCAAACATCGTGTACAATCACATTCCAGGAAGAAAATTCTATCCCCTCGGTGTTAGCAACCCCAAAAGGAGCTAAAAACTGCAGCTTGCCTCTATTTACACACCACGGGAGTTTTCACATCAATTTAATCACAGGATGATTCATTATTCACAAACCCAAGAACTGTTATAATCAAGTAGAATCATAGAATTGTTAGGTTTGGAAAAGGCCTTTGAGATCATCAAGTCAATGGTCAACCCAGCCCCACCACCATGTTCACCACTAAACCATGTCCTCAATGCCACTTCCACAGGGGTTTTTGGAACATTTACAGGGATGGCAACTCCTCCACTTCTTTGGGCAGCCTGTTCTAATGCTTTACAACCGTGTCTGTGAAAAAATTTCCCTACTATCTAATCCAAACCTCCCCTGGTGCAACTTGAGGTTGTGCAGTAGCACAACTACCTGCAGGACCCAAATCACAGAGCATTTCCCAGTGTCCAACTCCAAAGTGGTGGGAAAACTTCCCCACATTTTCAACATCACTGCGTGATGCTAAATTTGGTGTAGACCTTTGCAATGTGGCCCTGTGACTGATGGCCTTTACTGATAAATGTACTTATTGCCCTTTATTTGAATTTTTGCTGCCAATGAATCTCATTCCAGCACAAAAGGTCACCTCAGTGGCCAGGAGACTTCTGCAGAGAGCAACCTGGATTGTGTCCACTTAGATCTAGAGCTGATGAGAGAATTAAGCCATTTAAACCCAAAATGCATGGAAATCCAGAGTCACCCTGGAGACACCCCCGAACCTCCAGCTGCTCCAAGTCTGGAAGAAGCCAGGACTAGGGCTAAGGAAAACCTCCAACAGGCAGGGCTGGCTGGGCAGGATGAGTCATCCACAGGGAAATGCTGCTGATGGGCTCGTCCTGAATGTGCTCCCAGACATCCTGCTCTGCTGCGTCAGGAGCCTCTCTCCCAAAGGTGTGTGTTTGTGGTTGGCAACCAGAGCTTGTTCCCTTTTTTCCCTAAAATTAGGAAGTGGGAGGAATAGACGGAAATGGTGGCCTCCGAAACCTGCTCAATGTAAATGTTGGGAAGAGATGGAAAGGCAAGTTCCTTGCAGCCCTTTGATGTCAGTGCCATCACGGCCGCTCCTAAGTTTCTTCCTGGCCCTGTGAAAATTTCCTGCACAGAGCCAAGGGCAGCAGTGCAAAGGATGTCTGGGATGAATGGATGGCCCTGAAGGAGCCACGTTGTACCACCCCAAACAGAGCAATCCATTTATTAAGGGAATGCTCTACCAACAACTACTCCACAACATTGGCACAGATGCACAGGGCAGTGGTGGAGTGAATAAAAATCCTTGGCTGTTGCCTGGAGCAGGCATGGACAGCAAGGCTGTGTGCTGAAGGATCCCCTCACCTGGGGAGCAGGCCTGTGTTTGAGCAGGGTTTGATGGAATAAGTATCCAAAGAGGAATGAAGCAGCTCCTAGCAGGGATATCTTGCTAGTTAGAGCTTCTGCCTGGAAGAACTAGATGAAAATCTTCCCTGGGCATGAGAGGGCATTGCTCCTGTTCCCATTTTGGGAATGCTGTGGGGCTCTTCCAGGCTGCTGCCCAGTGCATACTGTGGTTTGCTCCCCACCTCGCCCTGGGCAGAGCTCCCAGCTGTGATTCCAGCATGGAGAAAAGCAGCTGGAAGCGAGCTCCGTGCTGAGCAGGGGCTATGTGCCTGTGCCAAAGGCTCTCCTGCCTCCCGTGTATACCCACCCTTCTCTCCCCATCGCCTGTCTGAGACCCTAAACTCAGGGCCTGAGTTGGTGCCTACAAGGTAAGAACATAAACTCTCGGATTTTTGTTTTTCAGACCTTTTCCAAGCCTAGTTCCTGGTGGTTTTGTGGGTCTAGTACTCAGTCTGACATGGCAGTAGGGGAAAATCTTGCTCCTTACCTACATCCTCACCCAAATTCTGAGCAATTGGAACTGTAAAGCAAGAGGGAAGATTACATGCTCGTACAATACCTACAGTGCTGCCCCCTCCCCTCTGTCCCAGCTCTCTCTGGGAGACCAGGGTTACCTCAGCCTATGCCAAACCCCACATTTTCTACAGTGGAAAAACAAATAGGCAGAACATTCAATTTTCCTGAACCAAAAGCCCAGAGGTGGTGCATGAACTCGTGCAGGAGCAGGCCGGGCAGACAGCGTGAATCAGAGGTTCGGGTGACTCCAGGGAGCAGGAAAGCCCTGGTGGCAGGCAGCCAGGCTGAGGCACAGCTCCTGCGGCGCGTTCCCGCAGCATCCTGCCCACCCCTGACAAATCCTTGCAGGCACTAATGAGTAACAGTGGGGAGCTGTGACCAGCATCCCTCAGTCGGTGGCTCCTTTGGGGTGACTGTTCGAGGTGCTCTCTGAAAGTGAATGGCCCTTCAATTCAGAGCTGGGGTTTGGCTCATGATTCAAGCCTGTCACCCACAGACAGGAGCTGTGTGTGACGAACAACCGTGTGTGAACACACCAGAAATATCAGGGTGCCACCTCCAGAGAGGAAAAGCACCTGGTTTCAGTTCTAAACGCCCTCAAGCACAGGCTCAGCTGCTGGTGGGCAGCAGTGGGTCGGGCCCTCCGCTGCTCCCCGGTGCCGTTGTCACCCTCTCCAGGTGCAGGCTAAATTGGGCTGGTGACGCTGGGCACGGCTGCTGACCTGGCTGCTCACCTTTGTACACCGTGTTTACAGTACCCACGGGCTGACTGATGTCTATAGATTATTGTTCTTGCGTTACACTCAGTCCTTACTACACCTTTTTGGGGACAAACTTAATTTTTAACTCCAAATCGAGACTGAACCGATATAAATCATTAAGCCATCCATCCTGCCTAAATTAATATATTGCAGTCTTTTAACATATACAGGGATGAGCGTGCGTGAGCTGCCTGGGAGGGGTTTGGGGAGGAAAGGGCATTTCTGCTTCGGCTCTCCCGATGCTGTCCCCCCGCAGCAGCGGTGACCGTAAAGGTTAAGCCTGCCACAGACTATTGTACCCAGCGGCACTGCTTGGCTGGGCTTTGCAGTCTAATTGCCACTGACCCCGTGACAATGAGGTAATGTCTCTGCCTCCCGGGTCAGATAAATACTGCTCATTTTATAACCACCAGACACGTTACTGAAAAACAGATAGGAAACGACCCAAAGTCCCATGATCAGTGGAATATAAACTCTACTACAGCTGTTGCTCTTGTCCTTCATTTGAATGCTCAGGGGTTTTTCTCATAACACCCACTCAGAGGCAGAGCCCTTGCCCAAACCCCGGCCGGAGATGCTTCTCCTCAGGTGCCCTCACCCAAACTAAGAGGGAACGGTAGGAAAGTGCCAGAGTGGAAGGATGTGATTGGTAGGTAACAACGGGGATAAAGATCTTCTTCAAACGGGTCTCTAAACCCCAGCCACCAGAACAACTGGGATGGGAATTCAAGTGAAGAGCTGTGCCGGGGACCGAGAGCCAGCACCCTCGCACAGTTCAAGGGAGCTGGCAAAGCCCCTCTGAACACCCCAAGTTCAATGCTGGCCTTAAGCTGAGGTTGCAGCCACGGTTCAGCCCAAAGTCCTCGTTCCCACCTCTCTCCCTCTGCCCCGTCACAGCTCCCTAACGACAGGGCCTTTGAAGATAAATGCCCAAGTGACGCCAGAGTGACGAGGAGGACTTTGCCCCCCTCCTGCGAGCACCAGCGGGACGCAGGACAGTGATAACCCTCACCCCAAATCCATCCCTGCCCCAAACCCTGGGCTGAACCAGCCCCAGCCTCCCTCCTCGGAAAGTGGCCCTGCCACTCCCAGAGCGACGGGCAGGGGGAATGGCACCGAATGCTAAAGTTGTTTTTCTAGAGTAGCAAAGCAGCTTTCCTCCCCTGTGTCTCCACGAACTCCCTCCAGCACCGCCCTGCACCCTCAGCGCTGGGAAAAACGCGGTTAAGATTAACCCTGCAGTCTTAAACGAGAACCTCTGCAGAATGAGCCCCAAAATGTTTCAAGAAATTAACCCAGAATGACCTAGATAATCATGTCCTTTTCATTGATACATTCTTATTTTATATAAAATAACCTCAGAGCTGATAGCTGGTTTTGCTGTTATTCAGAGTTTGACCCATCTACTCGGCTTTACCTTTGATTTTAAGAAGCCGGGGGCTTATTTTTTTAAGCTCTTGAAAAATGCTGTGATGAAAAAATACTTTTGCAATTCCTTACCTGATATTTACAATAATTTGGGCTTTATAAATGTTTAATTTAAATTGCTTTAAGCATTTCTTATGTCGATATACTGTCCCCTAATTGTACACTGTGACTATCATGAAGGAGTGGTTCAAATTCCAAACTCAAAAGCTTTAAAACGATTTTTTTGCTTTCCCTCATGATAGTTTTTGGGTCACATTTTAAATTACCTTTTTTCCCCCCACTCTGGCCATGACTCAGCAGTGTTGATTTGCATTGGGCTGGCACTTTGCATACAAGCTACACAGAAGTGATTTAAATACAAAATTTTATTTAAATAAAAAATACTTCACAGACCTTCCTTGACCTTCTCCAATCCTGTACTACTAATTTCTCTTGCACATGTTTTGATGGGAAGGGTGATTCCTGGCTCGGGATGTTAGAGATTGTTCCAGGTTTCTCCACATTACCATCACCTCTCTGCACCAGCCCCGCTGGGATTTGGATTTGCCGTCTCTTGAACTATGGAAAAAGCTTCCTGCTCATTACGAAGATGCACAACTGATCTGCTTTTTGGGCGATTAGTAGATTTTAATAGTTTGTTTTTTCTAGCTGCCAGCAGCTTTAGAGCAGGAGTTTTGTATCCTTTGTCCACCCCCAGCCTGGTTTGCTCTGGCAGCGCAGGATTGCTCACTGTGAGTCACGCTGGGGGCTGGAAGGTGCGGGTACCGCGGAGCGGATGCTGTGAAGGTCAGGGGCAGTGTGAGCACAGCCCTGCCACTTCCGCCTCGCTGCCTTGCGTGTCCCCTACTCAGGGGATGCCAGTTCTGCTCCCAGAAAACACATGTGTTATAAAAAGTGGCCGCTGAGTAGAAAAATTGGTACAATGAAACCAAAAACACATTTGGGAAAGTCACAGGTATTTGAGCAAGTCACTGGTACTTGCAGTAACCATTTGCTGGTGCACTTCAAAATTTTTTTAAAGTAAGAAGCCCTGTGTTGTACCAAACTTACTTTCTAATGGTATATATATATATATAAAAGTATATAAAAATACATATATAAAACTACCTTACCTAACCTCTCCTTTGTTTCAGGGAAGTTTTAATTGTTACAGTAGTAGGGAGAAGACTCAAAATAAACTCAGCTCCACAAGCTCTGTTTACTCACAGCGTCAGTTACTAATAATTATGTATGGCATTATGTATGGAATTATGTATGGAATTATGGGTGTAATCCCCCTGTGAAGCAAACTGAGGGACTGGTCAGCCCCCCGAAGGAGAGGACACCGAGGTGCAGGAGCAGCTCCCAGCCTAGACCCCTCCATGCATCCAGGTGGCCAAGAATATCCACCCTGGAACACCCTCGTTTAACCCACGGATGCTCTTGGTGCCAGGGCAAGGCAGCAGCAGCTTCTTCAACCCCCTCGACGTCATGTGAAAATACAGCAGAAATTATTTTCCCTCCTGGCTTGGCACAACCTCCGTTTGACTTAAAAAATGACTGTGCCGGGGGTTTTCCTCTTGGTTCTTGTTAACCATCACCACCTTTCCCTCATTACTGGAACAAACCCAAACTCATTTGGAGTACATTTCATACTGTTTTAAAGAGAGATCACGTCTCTCTGTGTCCTGTCAGGGCTCAAGGTTTACTTAAGGCATCACTTATATATTAAGCATATTTTATTTAAGAACAACTGTTTTTTTGCAGGATTATATTGGGGAAATACAATACCTGCAGCAGATTAGGAGACATTGAATTAAAAACCCTGAAAGGATTCTTTCTTCAAGGAAGCAAGACATCGATTGTGCTAAATTTCCGGTTTCTGCTGAACCACGATAATGCATCGACTGGGGCAGATGAAGCATTTAAGACCAGCCTGGAATGCCACTAATGGCACTGGCACATCAGATGTGACGTTGCAGCCATAAATTGCCCACTGGGTTCCAGATATGTAAGTCCCAACACAATCAAATCTGGCAAATCACACTGTCCTTGCAAGCCCGAGTCAAGTGGATCAGTCAGATTTCAAGCAATTGCAGTTCTGCATTTATAAATAATAACCTGCAAGGTAACAGCAGCCTGAGAAACAGTGTTTTTCTTTTTTTTTTTTTTTAAGTAAAATATTATCTATAAAATGTTAAAAAGTGGAAATACTAGCTTCTGTGAAGTTCTGACTGAACTTTTTTTTTTTTTTTTTAATATTGTGAAAAGTAAAACCGAATGTAATTACAGAGATAACACTTGAATATTATGCAAGTGCATGCTTAGGCCTTTTGGAAAGAACAAGGTCTCACATGTTCTTCTATTTTAAATGCCTGCTGCACCTCCCGAAATCCCCGGGGAATGTGCTTAACAAAAGGTGAGCTGAACATTTCCAAAGGCACAGAGCTGCTCAGCTGGGCCGGGAATTCGGGAATTCGGGCATTGGCGCTGTGCGGGATCGGCACAGCAGGCACGTCCAAGGCTGCGCGGGAGTCCGGGCTCTCTCTGGGGACTCCGGGTGACATTTCTGCCCGTGAGGCAGCCCCGGGCTTTAGCTTATAAAAATCCGGCAGTGCTGTGTTTTTATTTTATCTTAGAATGGCCGAGCACAGCCCGGCTGGCGGCGAGCTCAAGGGACGGGCGGTGATGCGCGGCAGCCGCTACCCGCACCCCGTCCGTCCCCAGCACCTAACGGGGGTCGGCCGAAGGCGGTCCGGGCCCCCGCGGCTTGGCGCAGCTCGTGGTTTTGGGGGCTTTTCTCGCCTTTTGGCCCCGCGGTGCAGCCCCCGTGCCGGGCGCGGCGGCGGCGCTGGAAAGCCCCGCGGGGCGGCTGCCAGGCGGCGG
>VXAD01010087.1:18872-75150 GCA_013399195.1 Dicrurus megarhynchus | reverse complement strand
GGCCCGGCCCGCCCTCAGGGGCCGCCGCGGGGGCGGCTCGGGGCCGCACAGCGCCCGCCCCTCACGGCGGGGGAAAGGCGCCCCTGAGAGCCGGCCCGGGCGCAGGGGAGCCACGCAGCGCTCATTGCTCACGGGCCGCGCCGCGGAACGCACCCTCACAGCCGGGCCGGCCCCGGGGAGCCGCACACCGCTCACCCCTTACCTCACCCCCCTCAGCTTCCCACAGACGTGGTGTGAATTCCGCTCCCCACGGACACAGGGGATGTTCCGGCCGGGCAGCGATCCTGCTGATGGAAGAGCGTGGGAAACGGTGTAAAATGAATGTGACATTTCCTTCTTTGCACCTACACGTGTGTGTGAGCGTCCTCAGCACTGCCTCACTGCGTGTGCTGTGCACAGGGGTCGCTCACCGTCCTTTCCAAATTCGTGGAATCATAGAATGTTAGAGGGTTGGAAGGGACCTTAGAGCTCATCCAGTGCCTCCCCTGCCATGGGCAGGGACACCTCCCACTGTCCCAGGCTGCTCCAAGCCCCAATGTCCAGCCTGGCCTTGGGCACTGCCAGGGATCCAGGGGCAGCCCCAGCTGCTCTGGGCACCCTGTGCCAGGGCCTCACCACCCTCACAGGGAAGAAGTACTTTGTAATATCTAACCTAAATTTTCCCTCTTTTGATTTGTACCCATTATTCCTTGTCCTGTCACTACAGTTCTGGTGAAGAGTCCCTCTCCAGCATCCCTGTGGGCCCCTTTCAGGTAGTGGGTGGTTGCTATGGGGCCTCCATGCAATCTCTAAATTGCCTCCATGAGTCATTAGCGACCGTCCCTCACCCACCTGTGGTACCTCGATGTCCTCCTGCCACTGGTACTCACCTGGGTCTTTTTTTATCTACAAAAAAAGTGGTTCCTGGGTCTATTTTTCCACACGTAAATATCTCCTTGGTCATTATTGTCCCCACTTGTACCACAGCTGGCACAGTGAAGCCCCACATGATTAAAGCACAGACATGAAACATTCCTCAAAGGCCAATTCTGTGGTTGCCAAATCCGGGACTGAAAAGAGATGCCTGTGCAAAATTAATTTGGCTTATCTCTGGGCATGGATTAGAAGCCTTATTAGATATTCATCTCCTGCTTTTTGCACGGAGCCCTGTCTCGCCGGTGAGCAGAGCGGAGGGTGTTTCTTAATGAGCAAGGACTCGGTGTTCTGCTTTACCTTTGTAACTCAGGGTGTTGCCTGTGGCTGTGAGAGACCCACATGCCCCAAGCGACCTCTGGGGCAGTCAGCCACGCTCTCACAGCCTTCTGCATGGGGCCAGAAGGTTTCATTGACACTTGCAGATGGTAGAAGTGCAATGGGAGTTGGAAGATTTAGGATACCCATTATGCTCTGAAAGGGAACTGCGAGACATTGGGCTTGGGCCCATCAGGACTCTGTCCTTCAGCCCGTTCATCTGTCTTCCCCTCTCATGGCTGCTTGTGCTTACATCCTTGCCTGGCCCCCAGTCTCCCTTCCAGCCCTACTGCTCTCTACCAGTATCTGAAAAAAAAAAAGGGTTTGTGAGTTTGTGCTAAAGCAAACGGAAGTTTCTTGAACACAAGTGCAGGTGTTGCCCTCCTGGTGCTCGAGTGGGGCAGCTTCCACCCCCAAAGACCCCCAGGAAAACAAGGAGGTTAAATATCCCATCTTCAGCCCGAGTGCCCAGGCCGAGCCCAGAGCATCTGCAGTTGCAGAGGAGAGCCCGGTGGGCCTCACATGGATAAGATCCTCAGAGAATTCAGCTGGGAGCATCTATCAAACCTCTGCTGAGAAGTGCAACAACTGCAGCTTCTCAGAATCTTATCAGTTATTAGCTTATCAGGTCAATTGCTTCATCGTTAAGAAGGCAGAACTCACCCTTCCCTCCACTGCCAGGTTTTGGGTGCAAGCCCAAGGCATGTTGGCATCAGACCTTTCCACAAAAAACAGTTTTAGAATTATTCTAGCATGGATAAAATATCCCTGCCCCCTTTCTTCCTTGGCTGAGAGAGCCAGTGAACATTTTCAAAGTTGTAATCAACTTAAGACGGGTTTATGGTGGAGGGTGTTGGACAACCTTTGTAATCAGTGTACTGCTCTTGTCTGGAATATTCATGGAAAAAATAAGAACAGGGTGGCATGCTAAAGATGTGTGTGGGTTATTAAGATAGATGTCTGGAAGGAAAGTTCAATCACGGTGCTTTCTGTGCTTTCTGCAGCCTAAGAAATGTTCGTGCCGGGCACCTTGCAGGCAATGACAGGGGTGGTGTGGCAGTGAGGAGAGGCCAGAGTCCGCCAGGAACACGTCTGCCAGGGAGGCAGAGCTGCCCTGACCTCTGCCCACGGCCGTGCGCTCGCTGAGCACGTCAGCGCTGGACCAGGCACTCTGAACAGAGAAGAGTTGTGGGGCTGAAGTTTGGTAGAACAGGTAGAGGGAGATGCAGCTGTCGCAGCTGGAAAAGAAGCAACGTGACAGTCTTTGAGCACGTAAATCTACGTGTCTGTCAATGATTTATGTGCTGGGGTTGGCTGTGCATTGTGACTCCCCTCACCTGGGCAGGGACCTGAGCCCCAGGCTCACCCGAAGGTCCATCAAGCAGGTCTGCAAATGCATTAGAGTCAAAGTGGGATGGAGGAAATAAATCTTTATACAACCAGCTGTTTTCATATAGCAGGATACAGCCACCTCTTCTGTGTCCTCAGTGATGATAAATGTGCTTGTTTGGGTAAAGTTGGGCACTTCAAAAATCTGTCTTGTGGTGACTGTTACAAGTTTGATTAAAAATCTCATGCTCTTTCTGACAAACATGGCCCGTGTAACAAAATAAATGTGACAGACAATTGGCTTGCTAATAAGTGCAATTAAGCAGTATGGGGGCTTGGTTTTATCACAGTTTATTGGCAAAGCCACAGAATATTTTATGAAGCTGGTTTCACGGAAATGAAATCATTGATAGTTTTGTACGGGAATGCCATGGAAATCCTTTTGTTTCCTGGCTCAGAAGACACACACACCATTTTTCAGAGTGAAGGAATTCATTTGGCTCCTCTTTGTTACTCACAATTACTTTCTGAACCCCTCACCCAGGGACCTCTGTGGGGTGGTCTCACTTGAAGAACCTCACCGCTGGGTCAGATAAAGTTTGTATCAAAGCCAGTCAAAATACAGCTGTTTGTTAATAATGCAGTGAGGGATCAGCCAGGATCCAAGAAAAATTATCCATCTTGCTTGACCTGTGGAGTCTGAAAATGCTGTAGCCCCATGCTGGCATTGTCCCCAGTGCCATGGGAAATTTGTAGCAGGTGTTATAATTCCAAAGAAATGTTTTCTTTTATTTCTGTGTGGCTGGTGGTCTCCTCATCTGGAATAGGGATTGAACCCGGACCTGGGCCCCATGTGACCATCTTCAGAGCATTTTGTGTTGATGAATTTATACAGGGACTCCAGCATGCCATTTTTAGGGCACATTTTCTATTTAAAAGGAAATATTTGCTGGAAAAACAGTACCTGTACATTAACTGGAAGATAATTTTGCAGAGACGGGGAACCCCTAAGGTGTTGTGCCACAGGAATTGAGAAATGGGAGTAATTGGTGAAATAAAACATAGACCACCCCTTTAAAAAACTGTTCTGTGAAGTGATCTGTGAATGAACCCAGGCAAGGGGAACAAGCAAGAAATCAGTATGGTTTGCAAGTCATGGATTCATCGGAGGGCACAGCCCAGAGACAGCTGTTAGCACAAAACTGCTGCTGGAATGACCAGTTCAATAACAGATGGAAAAGGGAAAGGAGAGGGAGACAACCTTCCCATGAAAGCAAGTACAGACAGCAGGAGAGAGGAGCAGACAGCTAGTTGGCTTGGGGCTGGGTTGTTTTCCAGGAAAAGAAAACTTCAGCTAGTGAGAATCATAAAAGGTTGTAAAATCAAAGAGCCAAAGACTGGAAGGGCTTTGGTAAATATTAATAAATAAAGACCTGCATGCTTTGAAAGACTAAATTAAAGGCGGTGGGAGCCTTTGTAGTGATTTGAATGGCTGGAGGTCAGTTCTTAGTGAGGTTACACAGGGCTCACGGCCGAGGGGTCTCCGGGTGGGAGCTGGCATCCTTCTTTAGGGTGTGTCAGTGGGCTGCTCCAAGGAAAGAGCTGTGCCAGCAGCATGTCTGTGATGCTGGAGACACCCAGGAGATACTTCAGAGTCAATCTTCCTGCAAGGGACAACATGGGAGCAAAAAGAGGCCCGAGAGGAGTCAGGAGCTCAGAAAGGGTTGTGAGGCGGACCTGGGTGGAGGGGCCCATTCACAAAGGTTGGCAAAAGCATCTCCCCCCTCTATAAATGAAGGATTGTCAGTTCCATTTTTGAACTTTGCCCTCCCTTGATGATTTGGCATTTGCACGGTGCCTGTTCCTGCTTGTCTTCACCGCAGCAGTTATCTACCAGCAGGGTCCGATTATCTCGGGGCAGCGCTCCGTGCCTGTGACATCCCTTAATTAAACTTTGACAGTTGCTAGCTAGGGAAAAGAAAAATACTGGAGGGAAAAAACCCTCACTGCATTCTCATTAGACCACAGTATTCGGGAGACTTTGGGTGCCACACAGGAGAGCGGTACAAAGGATATTTTTAATGAGCTTCAGTAAAGGTGCCCTTGATTTTGGTTTGTCTCTAATTGTGTGAGCTTTGATCTTGATTTCTTCAAGAGATATTTTACTGTGCACTTAGATAGCACTGAGAGACCTGAACAATTTTTCTTTGTCCGGTTTCTAAGACAGGAAAAAGTTTCCACTGGAAAACGTTTCCAGGGAAAGTTTCAGCGAGCAGCATCTTCAGGATCTGTCCCTATAATTGTCTCCAAACAGGTTCTGCAGAAGGAAGTGTGCTCAGGTGATATGGAACACATGCACTGGGACAGGTGAAGTCAAGTGCTGACTCCAGGGATGTATTTCGTGCTTGGCTATCATGTGCAGGGAGACGAAAGCTTTAGAAATGCAGGAAAGCAGCTGAGGAATATTGCAAGGCTGTGTAGCTGCACGAACCCAGCTTGTGGCCTGGGACTTCTTGGCCCCTTCACTCTCCCTCACATTACAGCTTCAGTTAAGACTGGAAGCCTCGTGGGAGGGAATTTCTGCATTTATCACTTGGAGTGAGCACTGGGCCTGCCTGAGAAGACTGCTGAAATCTCTTTTCTAATATGAATCATTTAGTGTTTTGCTTATTAGTAAAGCAAGAAACAAGATGCAAACTTGAGGTAATTGTAAAGCTGTTTTTAAATTAATCTTGGCATTTTGCTGCTTGACAAATCCGAAGCCTCTGAAATCATTGCACAGCTGTAACAAATGAAGTTCTTATTCAGGAGAGATCAAGTCTGGAGGATTTTGTGTTTCCAGCCATGGCTTTACAGCTAAGGCTGCCAGGAACTAAGATTTCTAGAACTAGACTGAGCTCACCGAGGGAAGAGCCATCACTTCAGAGGGACCTCAGGCTGCCTTAAATTAATACTTGGTTTAGTGGAGCCTCAGAATTGAGTTTAGGGGTAGCTGGCATTAAGGCAATGCTGGAGAATATCTGTGGTGTAAGAACAGCTGCACTCAGGCTGTGAACCCTCCTCTTCCCAGCAAGAGCACAGGATAAAACCTGCTGAGACATCCTTGGTACCCTGCCACGAGCTCCCTTCCCCGGTGCCTTTTCATCTTCCCCCTTGCATGAATATTAACAGCAGTTGTTTCCCTCTGAAGAGCTGTAATGCTAAAATCCAGCCAGCTATGCCTCCTGAGCCGTGGCAGCACGGGCTCAGCCTTGCCGAGCTCCGCTTTGCAGCGAGGTGCTCACTCAGACCCTGTTCTGCGACGGAGCCATGGGCATATAGGACACTTGAGCAATCAAACACGCTGGTGACTTCTTGCCATTATTGAACTAGGCTGGATTTAATCAACAGCCGTGGCGAGCGGGGCATTTCCAGCGCTATGCCCTCAGCCTCGGGTGCTTGGAGGTCACCGGTGGGAGGGAATGCCAGCCTGGAATCCGGGGCTTCCCTGCCGAGAGGCTCACAAAAGGCAGGGGGAAAAGAATTCATCTGAAGCCTCACATGTTCCCTGGAATAAAGTTCCAGCATAGTGAAAGTTTAGCTGCAGTGTCTGCATGTGTCTGCAGCTCCTTCATCATGACTCAGTGGAAAACCTCCTTTTTATTGGTTTGAGTGAGTGCTGTTAAGGGACAGGTCTGCAGCTGAGGGAACATCCTGCTCCCAGGTACAACACTAACCTTTAGAGGTGCTGCACTTGTGGCCCGTTGTCTCCTCGATGTTTATTTGCTCCTTTTTTATTTTTTTGCTTTAGCTATCTGCAGATTCCTCTGACAGAATTACTCAGGGAATAAATCACTGCCCCGTGAAAAGCACCTAATCAAACAGATAAGTCTTGCGTTTCACCCTTGCCTCTCTCACTCCCACACATGACTTTGCATGTGAATCTTTAAGACCTGTATGCCCTATATTTTTTCACTCTAATGCTGCAATTAATCACATTACATAACCAGCCTANAGAACCCTGCATTTAAATACCGTGAAGGGTCTGTCTTGAAATGACAATGCCAGGAAGCGGCGAGGGAAGGCTCCCTCCATCCTCCTCCTCGCACCCCCGTGCGCCGGGAGCTGCGGCGCAGGCCCGGCTTATGCAACATCCCACGCCGGCGTCTGACTCACGCGCACTTACCTCACCCAGGACAGGCTAAAAATAGGGATTCATTCTTAACTCTGCACAGCCGGGCTCTGCTCGCTCCCCAGAAGACCCTTGACGGGATTAAAATAGAGCGCGATGTGCGCTGTGTTTCCTGCCGGGGATGCGTGCCCCGCTCCCGTGCGCTGCGTTCGGCCGCGTTCGGGGAGCGGGCCGGCTCCTCGTGGGGCACGGCAAGCACCCTCCTTCGGCCGCGGGGTTTTCCAAACTGTTCCAGACAGGGAGCCACGAGGAGGGACTGGGCAGCGGGGTGGCCAGACGTCGGGAAGCAGCACTGTAGTAACTGTGTTCCAGCAGTTCCCGCAGCTTTGGGAAGGGACGCCGGGCTGGAGGATGTGAAATCAGCCCTGGGCTGGCTGGGAGGAGGTTGCTGGTCCCGGAGCAGGGATGCACCGGGAACTGTGGGAACAAGCCTCCCTCAGAACTCTCTCTGCAGCGGCAGCTGAGACCAGAACGGCTGCTCCATGTGCCCCACGTCCTCCCATCGCTCCGGGGTGCAGACCAGCCCTCTCCCCCACACCCTTCCATCTCTTTTTGGGAATGGTCCAGCACAGGATGGGGCTGACACAGCTCATCACTACCAGGATGGCATGTCCTTGGCACAGGGATGTTCCCACCTTTGCTGGAGCAGCACTGCCCCGGCTTTGCGAGATTCATGGCATGTCCAGAGCCCCCACACCTGCTGGGGGATGTCTCAAGAGCTCTGCTACCAGTTTAAAACAAAGTAGTTTTCGAGCTGTTGTGGTGGCTACAGAAGGATCCAAAGTGCAGACAAGCGTCTCAATACTCAGAGCAAGAAAACATCCAGATGAATTAGAAAACTTAAAAAAAAAAATTCTAGCAATTGATACATCACTCCAGTGAATTTTCTGGCTGCCCTGAAGAACAAGTCCTGGAGCCTCAGCTTGGTGTAATTGGCACCAGGCTGCTTCCCTTCCCCTCTGCTTTCTCAGCACATGAACCTTTGGCTGAGAGTCATTTAGAGGGGCTGAAGATGTTTTCCCTACAAATTCTACCTTAATTTGAGAGTGAAAAATTATGTGAAAACCCATACTCATTTTGCTTCCATTGGCCTTTTTGAAAACATCTGTTTCTAGGTTGCTTTATTTTCCCTGGAATTTCAGTTACCGCTGGTCTTTAACCTGGCAGTCGGGATGAGCAGTGAACCAGAGGCTCTTGTGGCAGCAGTAACCCAGCTGGACACATTCTTCATAGATTTACCATAACAATGGAATTTCTTAAACACAAATCCTGTGCTTGAGGAAATCCACGACCATTCCCTGATTTCAGAGCTAACTTTAAAGTGTATTTGTAAGGAATTTTAATCACATTATAACGAACATATCGAATTCCTAAAGGCCACATAAAGACCTGTCTTCTTTAGCTTTCTGCTACTCCTCGAAGGCACGGGCAGTAACGGGGCAAGGTACCTGTGTCCCGGTTATTTTGCCTCAGGCATCTGATCCCGCTGAGCCCTAAGCTCAGCCCTCACCCTGTGGCAGTCAGCATTATTCGCTTCATTTTTTGCCTCACAGGAGCAGCAGGGCTGCCCTTGGTGGCCTGAAGAGATGCACAGGATGATGTGGCTGTGGTCAGACAGGACACGGTCCCCGGAGCAGAGGGACGGCTCCGGGAATGGCGCGGTGGCAGCAGGGCACGGCAGTGCCTCACACCCTCTGTCACCTCGGTGCCAAGTGAATCTGAGCTCCTGCCTCAGAGACCCAGAGTTCAGTGGGATTTAGGGAACGGAGGTGGCAGGAGGCTTTGATGCCTCAGACACTGAGGTGTTTTCCTGATTGCTGCTAAATTGAAATCTCCTGTTTGATGTGATTAAGAAAGAATGCAAAAGGCCTTACAGGAAAGCCTGGGGAAGAGGAAGGAGACTCTGGCTATCTGTGAGAAAGAGAAGATGATAAGGAAAGGGAGGAAGGAATAAGAGAGAGAGAACTATTTAAGGAAGCAGGCACCTTGAGGGGCTAAAACAAAAAAAAAAAAGTGGCACCAGCGTAAGGGGCAGCAACAAGAAGCAAAAGGTTTAAACAAGCAGGGAGCAAAGCTCATAGACCAGAGCACAGAGTGAAGGAGGAAAGCAAAAAGAGGGGAGCTGATTTATACCCAGGTAAAGAAAAACAGCCTTGTGCAACCTGAGTTTTAACAGCATGGCACGGCACGGCACATGTCCTACATCAGCGGAGCAGTGCAGGAAAGGGTATAGCTGGGGGATGCTGCTTTGGAGTGCTGGAGCCTAATTACTACCTCCTGTTATTTGGGACAAGTGTTTTAAATTTGCATTCTGCCCGAAGAGGCATTACTCCCTCTAATAATTGCAAGTCTTGGTTTGGAGCTGGGAGAAGGAGATTTCGGAACAGCATCAAAGTAAGTCGTGGGCCTCGGAGGTGGGAGCAGAACTGGTGTGAGTGCGGTAGGAGCCAGGTGCTCAGGTTTGGCATTTCTTCAGTGCTGGCTGCTGGCCAGAGGAGAAACCTCTTCTTGTGCCTGCCTGGCCACCACCTGAATCCAGAGCAGGGAGGGTTGATGGAGACCTTGCTTCACGTTGAATTTTCATGCTTGTGGGCCAGGTTCTGTCATTTTCTGTGCTGGGTGTGCTGCTCTATGTTGTGTAAAGCAAAGCTGACCCAGCCAGAGAGTCCCACAGATGTTTCTGTTTATAAAAAACTAAGAAAAGTGTCCTCGATGCTTCCTGCAGTGTCCAGACAGTTTGTTGTGACATAAGGGACAGAAAGTGGAGGAGCAGGGCTGTCAGTGCTAGTAAAGCCTATGAGTTGGATGTGACAAACTATGAGCTGGTTACAAAGGCTGGAGATGTGGGACCAGTGTCCTTGATGGTTTACAGTAGGTGTTAGGAGACTCAGAGACTGGTAAGGCCCTGGCACAGCTTGGCCAGAGAAGCTGTGGCTGCTCCTGGATCCCTGGAAGTGTCCAAGGGCAGCCTGGATGGGGCTTGGAGCAACCTGGGATAGTGGAAGGCCCGTGTCAGGGTCCCTTCCAACTTAAACTCTTCTGTGATTCCACAACTCTGTGGCACAATTCTCACAGCAATGAGGCAGGAATCGAGGAGGCAAAGCCTGTTCCTGTGGGCTGAGGCCCATGGCGTGCCAGCCCATGGAGAACCCAGGGCTGGGAACCACTGGCTGCCAGTGGCCCAAGGCCAAGTGCTGGTTGCCCAGCTCTGTGCATAGCCCTGCAGAAATGGGTGATTTTTCTCACAGAAGGGCAGTGATATTCTCCTGTTTTCTGTGAATGCAGCATGGCCTGACGCTGCACTGGTTGGAGGCCAGCGATTTCCCAGGGGCTTGCAGTAGGTCTTGCTGAGATCCGTGAGTATCCCATGCACAGATCCCACTCTGAGTTTCCTAACTGGGCCATTAAATAAACAAACACAGCATAAATCCAGTGTGGGCGGTAAACTCTTCAAGCTGGAGAGCCCAGAGACATTGCATTGCTGCAGGGTTCTTCTCAGGGCGAGGGAGGGAGATTGAAGTTAATGCAGGAGGGGGGAAAAAGCTGATGCAAGGCTGGAAAGGAGGAGGGAGACAAAAGCAGGGAAATACCTTGCATTTCTTTATTATGCATTGGACTCTATAATGCAATTCACCTGTATTCATAGGGCATAACCCAGAGGGTCGTGGCTGGGTGGGAACATGCACGTAGCACCCTCAGCGTGTGGAATCCCCAGCAGTTGCTTTTGGCAGTGGGGCAGCCTCGTGCCAGGGAATGTGGGCAGCAGTGGGGCACAGAGCTCCCCTGGCTGGAGGACACCAGGGCATTGTGCTGGGGGTCCCTTCAAACAACAAAGCACAGAACCAGAGCTTTTCAGCCCCTCTGGACTTGAGGGCCTCTGTCACCAGAGCTGGTGCTGCAGCCCTCCTGTGGGTGAGGTGGTTCTCCATGTGCCGGGGTCCCTGGTCTGTTTGAGCTGTATGGGCAAACCCCACCAGACAAGGAGGGCAGAGCAGCTGCCAAGGGCTTCATGTGCCCATGGGCTGGTGTTTGGCCCTGTCCTGTCCCACTCCAAGGGCTGTGCTGGAGGGTTTGGGACTGTCAGCTGATGGCTTTGTTGCCTGTGGTCTGGTTGAGCAATGTGTTCAGACATTCGCTCAGGGCTGGGTAAGGGAGTTTGTGGCGTTACTGGGAGTAGAGGTCTTGTTATAAGCACTGGGGGGAAAGAATAGGCTGCAGCCCCCCAAAAATAGCAGCTAGTTCCTCCAAACTCTGTTTATGACCTGAAGGGAAGGAGGATATCTTGGGAATACCATATGGGCATAAAATCCACCTCTGGCTCCAGCGTGGTGTTGTTCACACACGGAGCTCCGCAGGTCATTCTGCCACCAGCAGAACAGAGCAAGTCACCCTGGAGCAGGTTTTACTCAAACCACATATTCCCAAGGCATCTTCACTCATTTCTGAGAAGGACGTTCAGGGAGAGTTTGCTGCTATTTCTCTGCAGCATAGCCCATTTTTCCCCTTTTGCAGTAACCAGTCCCTTTACCCCAGGAAGGTGTTTGTCCCTCCAGGAGCTGAGGTCTGACCACGCTGGCCGTGATCTGCAGCCGTGTCACCTGGCAGGGAAAAGCCTGTCCCATCCCAGGATGGGCTGCCCAAAATCCCAAAGCCTGATGGATTGGCCTTTTCACTTAAGGATTCCTGTCCTGACTTGTAGGCAGAAGTCAAGCCATCTGGAAGTGGAGGAAGGTACTGCTGATTGGTACTGGTTTATCTAGGACTGGTGCTTAGTCTGAGAATCCTGCTGGATAGAATTAGGAAAAACACCTAGCAATGAAATACTGGGATATATGGCTAGTGAGGGGAAAACCCACCTTTCACTGAGAGTTGAGAAGTGGCAACCACAATTACCAGTCTTTGGCAATTGGTGGAAATTTGAGCCACCCCATCAGTCTGTGATAGTTGTCATATTTAGGAACTCTTTAGGGGAAGTTATTTTGGGGTGAGAAGCTGAAAAGTCCTTGACTTAATGTAAACACTGCTCAGCAACACTAAACCATCAGTGTGTTATCAGCATGACTCTTATCCTAAAGCCAAAGCACAGCCCTGTATCAGCTACTGGGGAAAAAAAATAAACTCCACCCCAGCCAAAACCAGGACATATGATGGTGAAAGCTTCTTCAGGCAGCACACTGTGTTCATTTAATATCACATGCAAATGTAGAAACCTGAATTGGAAGCTCAGAAAACCCCCAGAGAAATATTTCTCTGTCTTTTCCTTGTCCTCAAAAGGGTGAATTGGAAGCTCTGGCTGAGGGAGGGGTGCTTAGAGATTGTAAATTAACTTGTGGAGTCTTCTTCTGATAAACTCAAACTTCAGCCCACATTTCCAAGGTTTCATGCCTTGAAGAGCCTCTTCTCCCACTTCCCTAACTTTCGTCCCCTGAACGAGGAGGTTTGTTCTGCATCAAGTCACACAGATGAGGCTCAGAGTGTTTTACTCCCAGTAGCAAACAGGGAGTACATGGGCATTTCTCTCCTGGGCCCGCCACAGGACTGTGGCTGGGTGGATTTGGCAGTGCAGGTGCTGGAGCCTTGAGCATTCCTGCCTGGTTTCACCTGATCCCCTGGGGCTCCCCAGGCACCAGGACTGTCTGGCACTGGTTGCTTGCTCAGCCGTTGTGATTCAGCTGTTGATGCTGTAGTTAAACCATCATTTAATATCTTCCTTCAGAACTTTGATTAAAGAGAGATCTATCTGCTGTGCTGCACTGGCAGAGGAGGCAGTTGGGTGATCCCAGCCCGGTGTCTCAGGTGGCAGCAGCTGGCCTGGGGCAGCCACCACGGCTCCAGCTGTGGCAGCAGGGCTGGCATGACTCTCGGAAGTCATCTGGGGAGGGTGCAGAGCATGAATCAGTCTGGATTTCTCCGATGGTTTCCTAGGCACAGTCTTCAGGCAAATATGTACTTTTGCATCATAACAGCTGCTGCCCTTTCTGCCAGTTTCTAACACTTGCGGTCGCAGGCTTGGCTCTCGCACGTCCTTCCACCCAGTGTAAACAAATCCCACCCATGTTATGTTTGGGAGATGAAAGCACAGATCAGTGTGCGGAGCGAGGAGCGGCAATGGGCAGCGTGGGATGTGTGCTGCTCAGTCGTGTGGTCAAGCGTGGTTGTCAGGAAGCAAGTGAGCTCCACACCACACTGTCCCTGGTCCCAAACCAAGGGTTAAAGGTTGGGCTCGGTGATCTTGGAGGTCTCTTCCAACCTAAATGATTCTGTGAAACCCAGACTAGAGGTCTTTAGCAAAAGGGCAATGTTATTGTTAATGCAAAGTCATCCCTGTTTAAAATAAGGCATCGAGACGGTTTCATGGCTTAAACATCATAGCTATGGTTTGCCCTAAGTTTTCCTGGGAAAAGCCATCCTTTGTCTCCATACTTCAGCGCCTTGGAGAAACTGTGTTCTTAGATGTCTTCTGATGTCTTGTGTTTGTGACTTGAGGGAGCACTAAGCAATTACATCTGTGAGTAATAACTGCTTCAGAATGTCTGGAGAGAAACGTATATGGCAGTAACTGGTGAGATACTGAGAGGGGGTCGGGAAAGGTCAGGGTGGTGACAGAGTAGATGAGAGAGGGATGCTGTTCCCCTGATCCAGAAACCGGGGCAGGAGCTGCTGAGAGCAGGAACTCTGCAGGATCACAACTTCTCCCTCCTCTAAGAGGAGGAGGAATATTGGAGCTCCTTCTCCTTACCACATGTGTATGAGTTGATCCTGTTTTAATTATACTCAGTATTTGCACATCGTTTTCTCTCCAGTAATGCTTTTTTTGCTGTGTAAGGCCTTTAAGTGGGTTAAGGGAAAAAAAGTGAAGATCTCCTGTATTTTGATTTTGCTGCACAGTGATTTTTGCATCTGCACTGGGGGTTTCACTGACGTTTGTGTCCTGGACTGGGTTGGAGCCTGACGGAGCCAGCCCGGAGGTGCCGTCTGGCTCCAGCTGTGTTGGCAGCTCCCTGCAAGGGCATGAAGGAATATGTTTGAGGAATGGCAGTCAAAGCTTTCCTGTGATGGTCCCAGTCCTTTTATCCAAAGGGAATTCCCTGCATTTGGAAAGATTGTTCAGGCTCGGGAACTGCAGCCAAGATCCTGAGACAGGCAGCAGAGGTCCCGGTAGCTGTGATGGTAATGAAGGAGCAATAGGGACACTCTTTCCCTGGCAGCAGTCCCGAAAGCTTTGCCAGATCAATTCCCAGAGAAAAAAAAGGCTTTATACCTCAGAACAAATGGCCTTGGGAGGCAGTAAATGCTGGAAAATTGGCCAAGGCAAAGCTTGCTGATGGGAGGTTGGTGTTGCCACTGTCTGGTCCCAACCTTGAGAGCAATGGGAATCAGGAGCAAACCAAAACAAGGGAAAGGTGGGGAAGGAGATATGAGAAAACTAATGACAGTCCTGTGTAGTGTTTTGCATCATCAAAGGGGTCATTTTGAGCCCTTTTGCATTTTACTTTGGGTTTTTATGCCCCTTGACTCTCCTGTGAGATGCACACCCAACGTGTTTCTGCAGCCCATCATCATGAGGAAGTTCCACTGAAACCGTGGCTTGTGCAATCCCTTTGCCATGGGTCTGACCCATCCTGACTCCAGAGAATCATAGAATGGTTTGGGTTGGAAATGAATCATAGAATGGTTTGGTTTAAAACCTTATCTTGTCCCACCCTCTGACCTTGGACATTTCCTGGGATGGGGCAGCCAGAGCTTCTCTGGGCAACCTGTGCAAGGGCCTCTCCACCTTCAGAATGAAGAATTTTTCCCCATATCCAATCAAACCCCGCCCTCAGTCATCTTAAGGCCATTCCCCCTTGTCCTGTCACTCCAGGCCATTGTCCAAAGTCCCTGTCCAGCTCCCTTGCAGGCCCCCTAACCAAGGGCATGTGCATTCCCGCTGATGGGAGCCTCCAGAGACACATCTCAAATTCAGCAGAGGTTTTCAAATGACTTGAACAATTTTTGCCAGAAAATGATCACTGGTAGAGAAGCAGTGCCTGGCCGCCATTAGCAGCGCTTCGGAGTCAGCCACAGCCGTTCCCTCACTCCCAGTGCGTGCGGGAAACACTTGGAGAAGAGACTGGCAAAAGCAAGGAAAATGCTTTTAAAAATTATCTGGACTTCTGGTTTGTTGTGATCCCTCTCCTGGTTCAAGAACAGCAGCAGCAGCTGGCCAGTGGGGCCGGCAAATGTCAGGATGACTCAACTGGTGTTGGGATCTGCTGGGTCAGGAGGGGACGGGTTCACGCCCAGGGCATGAGGCTGCTGGAGGTGATGTCCTGGCCAGGAGACAATCCCCTGAACACCCTCCTGCCTGTCCTGCTCGCTGCCCCCTTGGCAGTTGCAGGACCTCTGAGGCTTTTGGAGGGACATTGGGATAACCTGGGCATCCCAGAGATGTGCTCACCCTCCTCAAAGCCATCTTTTGTACCCAAATGCTCGTGTCAGCTTGGCGAGGCTTCCAGCTCTTGTTTCCCCTTGCTCTGTCTCTTTAATTTAATGCCTTTTTAATTGAATTTTATTTAAATTTAACTCCTGTAACAGTCGCCTGCTAAAATTCTTTGCTGTCCTCTGGACATCCAAGGATCTCTGGGATGCCAGGCTTTGCTGGAGTGAGGGTGAGGAGGAGTTTTGAAAGCAAAGCTATTGATTAAATAATTAAATGGATACAAATGAGCTTTTCTTGGGATTTTGTTTAGCTGGTCCTTGGTTGGAAAAAAAAAAGTAGGTGGCCTGAGGAGACTGGTATTGTGCCAGGTCTCATTCCTGTTCGGAAAGGGTCTTTGGAATTTCTCACTGCAGGAAATTGCATTGCCATCAACAATTTATTTCTCTTTAGCAAGGAGACCTTTTCTATAGTGATGCCTGTGTTAGAGGCCAGTCCTGCAGCACACCCAGCTCCCTCCCCCAGCCCCACTGCAGATTTCCCACTGATTCCAGGCTGGGATTTCTCTGATTCCCACTGAAAACAGTGTCAGAGTCCCTCCGTGGTGGGGAGGAAGCTGTGGGTCTCATGGCTCTGCTCCCACTGCAGGTGAACACCCTGCTCAGCCCTTTTCCATGGCAGCCTAATCCTCCTGGGTCTCCATGTCTCCGAGGACGGTGGGGAGCCTTTGGCTCTGTGGGGGTCTGGTTTTCTGTGCAATAATGTAAATATGATCTATGATATAAGAATGGATTTGTGCAGCTTTTAGCAGCTTTTGGAGAAGATTTGTGTTTCCTGATGCGGTCTCTGGGTGCCGGGGCAGTGCTGGAGGCACCGCCTCACATTCTTGGAGATGCTTCAGGAACCGCTGGGCACCAGAGGGTCCATGGAAAACGTGGATCACAGCCCTGGCACGCCCCAGCGTGAGCTGGAGCTGTGCTGACACTTCCCACAGCCCGAATCTGTCCAGTCCCTCCAGGGCTGGCTCTCAGTTTGGGTTCACCTGTTAAAAA
Source organism: Dicrurus megarhynchus (assembly GCA_013399195.1). Classification (NCBI taxonomy): domain Eukaryota; kingdom Metazoa; phylum Chordata; class Aves; order Passeriformes; family Dicruridae; genus Dicrurus; species Dicrurus megarhynchus. The sequence goes on along the minus strand of VXAD01010087.1, from coordinate 58,949 downwards.
GTGAGACTCAGACACCTCGTGAAAAAGGATTGGTTTTGTCTGAACACGCACTGTTCCCTCTAAAGCTTCTTTGGAATCCTGTTTTACCATTAAAAACAGCTAAAATGAGAAAAAAATTGCAGAGAGATTTCAATATTAAACCAGGGCAATTTTTACTGTCTTTTCACCCTTTTTAATTTTATTTAGAGCTGATGGGAACTGTTTGGAAAAAAGAACTGGGAAAGTTAATCTTTGAATAGCAAATGTCCCTGAAGGGAGAAAGAGGGGAGAAAAAAGGGAGAATGGTCCTTTCAAAGAATCATTGACCTAAATTGCACTTTAATGCACATACCACGCTGTCCACACCACCTACGTGTCTCCAGGAATCCTGCTCAATAACAAGCACTCAATGTTTAGTCATTTCCTGCAGCACGTTTGCAGGAGCCGGTGGCTCCGTGCGATCGCATGTGTCAGTGCTCGGCGGCTCCAACAGTTGCTTTCCATATCAGCAGCTGCTGGCTTTCATCTCCTGTTGGGAAAGGTGCCACGGCGAGCCCAGGTTAATGTTTCAGCCGCCTTCCAGCAGGAGTTCCAGCAAAGCTGCGGTGACGTGGTGACACCTCACCCCAAACCTCGGGTTTTCAGCTCGCTCTGGGAAATCCTGGCTCCAGAGCTGAGCGGGCTGCACAGCAGGAGATGGGTTTGTCCTTTCCACAGCAGGGCTTTTGAGGAGGTTTTATTTTTGTGTTTATGAGTCTGGTGAGTTTATGGGCTGGGTGGCAGCGAGTCGTGCAGGGGAAAGCAGGGGCTGCTCCGACCTGCGCAGCCAAAGCACCAGGAATTTACACAGGTGGTGCTAGGACAAGAGGGAAAGGTTTTAAACTAAAAGAGGGGAGATTAAATTAGATGTTAGGAAGAAATTCTTTCCTGTGAGGGTGGTGAGACCCTGGCACAGGTTTCTCAGAGAAGCTGTGGCTGCCTCATCCCTGGAAGTGTTCAAGGCCAGGTTGGACAGGGCTTGGAGCAATCTGGGATGGTGGGAAGTGTCCCTGCCCATGGCACAGGGATGGAAAATGAAATGAGCTTAAAGGTTCCTTCCAACTCAAACCATCCTGTGATTTTATTATTTTTATAGCCATTAGCTCAGCCTTTGCTCAGCCGTGCAGGGAAGATGATCTTACCCAGAGAGGCTTGCAGTTTGTGCATTGCCCTTTCAGACGGGCACCAGAGCTGCTTTCTGCCCAAGGAATCGAGGGCTGCATCCTCTCACTTTTTTAAGTGTCTGCCTTCAAAATGGTGGCTGCTTCTCACTTGAAGTTCATGGGAACAGATGGCTGGATCTCAGAGACAGGAGTTACAAGCTATAGGGTGTTTTTCACCACATGTCTTGCTAGTTTCCCTCCTAAAAAAAAAAATCTGTGTGAGAACCCTCCCAACATGCCAGGCCAAATCTGACCGTCTGTTAAGTTCACTTTATATAATCTCTGTTTAGAACCGAGTGCCCTTTAAAAACCCAGGGAGGGCTCCTCGCTGGGAGCTCCCGGAGCCCAGGGCGGGCAGCAGCTGCACAACCACCCCTGCCCAGAGCCTGGCAGCCGCTCTGTGCAGATATTTGATTTTTAGCTCTGGAGGCGGGGGGGAACCTGCCCAAATCCCCTCCCCAGGGCTGTGCGGGGGCCCCGTGTGCGTGCTCGGGGCACAGCCAGGGCTGGTGGCAGCGCGTGCGCCCGCCGCGCGTCCCACGGGCACATCCAGCAGGAGAACACGCCGGGATCTCACAGCTCCGGGAGCAGCATATGCTCCGGGAGACCTCGCTACGTTGCATAAGCCTCCCATCCCAGGAGCTGGCTGAGCACAGCACATGAGTCAACAGCACAGCGAGACTTGTGCCGTGGGAGTCACACCTACTCTTGGCTGCAGAATTATCCAGAGAAGCAGAAGGTTAATAGGAACAAAATAAAGCCTAAGGAAGCCTTAAAGGTTAGTTACAGGATTTGATTCCATTGGAAAGAGAGGGGAAAATGGGTCAAGACAAGGAGGAGATAGCAGGGTAATGCAAAGCCATAGTGTCTGTCTCCTAAGGAGACAGTCCAGTTTGGATCAGTAAAAATGTAATCAATAAAACATTTATATTTTCAAATTATCTGCTTCTGGAGAGGGCCATTATTAATTACAGAAAGAAAAAGTCACTTCACTAATGAGAAAGAATGTGGAGTAAAGCTCCAGGAAGCCTAAGAAATATTAACGCTGCATGAAAGCAGTTCTGCAAGACAGGGAATGACTCCCCAAAGCGTGTAAATACAGGCACAGCAAGTACCTGACCCAGAGCATCAGCACCACCAGCACAGTCCTTTGCTTTGCTTCTGCTCTGTGGATCATTGCTTCATCTATCGATCATTATTTTATCTTGGGACAGTTTAGGAATCAGAACCAAAGCAGGAGCAGGTCTGTCTGTGGCACCTGAAAACCCTGAGCATCTCTGGTCCATGCAGAGCAGAGCTTGTGCTGCTGTGCAGTGCCAGCAATGGCATCCCCAGAGGAGAGACAGCAGGGCTGGGCTCCCCAGTTCTCACCAGTTTGGTCTCAGTACCCCGAAAGACCCAGGGCTGACTGGTCTGCTGCAGTTTGCAGGTTGAGTTCCCACTCTGTTTAGCTGATCTGATCCAAATTCCACTGCAGCTGATGGAAAAGTCCCAAGTGAGCTCTGGGGCGGGGTTGGAAATGGGGATATCCTGAAGAGATGAATTCACAGGATTTCAGTTTATAAAGATGCTCCATTGAGTAAAATTTCTCTTGATATTGAATCATTACCGTAGGCTGGGGCCAGTTTCCATGTAAATGAATTTGGTTTATTGCATTTGTATTTGTCGGGAATGCAGTGGGGCCTCCCTTGCCTCAGAAGAAGGAAAAGAGGGAATACAGAAAGTTGTGTTTAATTTCCAGGGTGTTATCTCAGTTTTTTCCCCTAAAACAAGATTCCCATGGCCAAAGCTGGTAGTGCTCATGATGCAGACTCGCCTGCCCGAGGTTCACCTCAGTCCCAAATCCGTGCTGTAAAAATCGGGGATTACCAAGGTGGGAGTGGAAACCCTTGGAGGCTCTGAGCTGCCTGGGAATTGTGTCCTTGCTGTGCTGAGTCCTGGCTCCCAGCCACGTCCCAAGGTCTGAGTGGAGCACATCCGTGGGGGAGGTGTTGGGCAATACAAGGGATGTTTCATCCCTCACTCCCGGTGCTCTTACAGAGGGAGAGATCATCTTGTGATCCAGGCACAAGACCAGGAGTCAGGCGATGTGGGTTACTGCACAGTTGGATCTGCCAACAGGAGTGAGGAGTCCTGACACCTCCGGAGGCACAGGCACTCTGCGAATGTGCAGGTTGCCTTCTGCCACAGCATATTTGGGGTTCTTTGTGCTGGTCTCGTTGGGTAGTAACAACTCAAGGAATTTAGCAAAATAATTTAAGTGATGAACTCTGCTGTGATGGAGCGAATGAACGCTTAGTGGCGTTGGGCTGAAGTTTGGGAAAAAGGCCCTCAGGAGGGAGGATGAGGGGTAATGGAGGGAGATGAATTAGGTGTCAATAGTCAGTCTCCACATGCCTCCCAAGTGAGAGGGCACTCGCAGGGTGCTCATCTCACCATCAAACCCTGCACTCGAGCTCGTGAAAGTTGTTTCTCTCTCCTGAAGGTCCCAGAATCCCCACTCCTGATGCAGGAACGTGGAATGCCCAGGGAGCCGTTGCTGTGCACATGTGCCAGTGTGTGTGGGGTGCTGGGGTCCTGCACAAATGCAGAGCACAGAGGTGGCCTCACCTCCTGCCAAGGGCTGTTTGGGCTGGAAGTGTCACCCTGTCCCTCTCCCTGACTCCAGCCATGGTGGGAAGGGGACAACAGACCTGGGCAAGCATCTCCTCTGACGTGCAGGGTCCCTCCACAGCCACTGGGCAGTTACAGGACTTCCAGGTGTACTCATCACCTCTCCTCCCACACAGACCCAGGTGAGGGGACCCGGCTCAGGTATTTGGGTGCAGAGCCCGAAGGGGTCCCCAGGAGAGCTGAGCACAGCCTGTGCTGCATCCCTGGCAATGAGCACAGTCTCTGAGCTCCATCCCTGCTGTTCCCCCAGCATCTGCCATGGGTCCTGGCACAGGAGACTGCTCAGTTTTTCCTAAATCTGGCTGATCTGTCTCCCGGGAAATGGGAGTCAGCTTGCTCGCGCTCCTGCTTGCATCAGTCCCAGAGTGGCAGGTGGGAAGTCAAAGTCCCTCTTTAGCTGTAGACACACAGAGGAGCTTTCATCCCCAAAATGTGCAGGGTTTGAAATGTTCATGGGGGAAAAAAAGAACCTTTCCTTATAGGGGAAAAAAAGGATAAAACTCAGTAATTCAGCTTGGCTCCTCCATGCCTTCTTTTCAGGTGCAGACTTGAGGAGCTGGAAAAAGGCGGAAAGGAGGGAGAAATCCCAGCTGAAAGGTTCTGTGTGGTGTGTCCAGGTGGTGGGAGCCCAAGCAGAGGTCCCAGCTTGGCTGTGGGCTCCCTCCCTGCACCACCCGGCTCCAAACCACTGGTCTTGTGATTCCTTTTTTCCCCTTCTTTTTNTTTTTTTTTTTTTAATTCTTATTATTTCAGTCCCATGATTTTGTTTTTGCCATTCCTAATTCTTTGCCTTGGGGAAGGGAGGCAGGGAACAGCACAGATTTGTACTGCCGTGGTTTTCTGGGTGTCGAGGTCCATAATGTGACATTGAAGTGATGAGGCATTGCCAGCCAGGCTGCAGAAATCAGATTTTTGATGGAAGGGGGTAGTGCAGTTCTAAGGAAGCTTTGGGTTTACTTCTATTCATTTCAATATTTCCCTTCTTCCCTTTCTTTAGCCAAGCAGTGAAAATCCATCAGTCATGAGTCCCAGAGCAGAACCCAGTGTGGTGTCACTTCAGGGCAAGTGCTCAGACCCCTTGGGGAGCAGGGGGATGTTCTTGGCCAAGGACAGTAAGGATTAAATCCTGCCCCGTGCTGAGGTTCCAGAACTGAAGCGGTTGTATTATTTCTAGGTAATTTCAACAGCAGTGAGAAATAATTTTAAACTTACACAGGGCTTTTGATCCTAAAGAGCAGAGAATTCCATACAGAAACTGTGCATGGAGATAAAATATGGGAATTGAGTGATGTGCCAGCAAGAAAAGTAAAGAACAACCTTCTGTTTTGCTGAGGGAGGGGAGCATCCAGCCAGCCAGATCTGTCTGATATCTGTACAGCCACACCACACGCCCTCGTGAGAGACACAAGAACTTGAAGCACTGCTTCCCAAACCCCAGCTGGAAGCTGTGCCCACCTGAGCCGGTGCCTTCCCCATCCCACCTCTCCTGGGGCCAGGGGGGCTGGTGGGGCCCTGTGACCAGGCTGACCTGGAAGCCCCTGGCCTGAGTCACTGCTGTCCCGCTTAGCTGCCCTCGGGCCATGGCCATGTCAGGCTCCAGGGGTTTTCCCTGTCTTGCAGTTGGAAAGAAGCAAGATAGGACAGTGGTGGATCACCAATGTCCCATGGGGTGTGAGGTGTCTGTCACCTCCTGCCAGCCCTGGTGGCATCACCGTGGCCCCACGGCAGCTCTAAGTGTCACACAGGGAAAGCTGCGTGTGATTAAAGGTGCTCCCGAGCCAGCTGGGAGAAGTTCCCCAAATGGCTGTCCTGGGGGTGTGGGACGGAGGTCAGGCCTTCCTTTGGCCACTGCATCCTGTCCTCGGCTGGGAGCTGGAGGAGATTCCTGCTGTGGGAGTGCCAGGTCCGTGTGTGTCCATGCTCTCCTCACCAACGATGGAGGCTCTGGCTTCCACCTGCGAGCCCAGTGTTCTCTGGCAGGGGTGTCTGTGCGTGTAGGGAAGGTGTAGGGTGAGGGGTGCATGTGCACCCACCTCTTCACAGAACTGCTCCTACAGTGGAGCCTGGGAGCATCCCTGTCCAGGAGATCGGGGAGCACCGTGTCCTGCAGCTCAGCAGCAGCCACCAACCGTCCCTGTGGGTGCCCAGCGTGCTGGGGTCACATCTGAGGAGTCTGAGGGAGGCTGCAGCTCTGGCACCCCCAGCTCATCTCCCAAAACCCTCCTCACCACGTTTCCCAACAAGACACAGAATGGAAACAGAAGCTCCTGCCAGGGAATTTCCACCTCAAATCAGTAACATTTGAGTAGTGGGAATAAACCGCCAAAAGAATTGATTTTTTTGTTGTTGTTGTTGGTTTTTTAATTTCATTTTTCTGGAAAGTTGGCTGTGCAGATGTCTGATGTGGTGGTGGGTGTGGTGACCCCAGCACGGCACAGAGTCTTGCTCATGAGTGTTGCTAAGTGATGCCTAAACGACAGCCATGGCTGGGGAGGCGACAGTGCCGGAGCGAGGGCAGGTCAGGCTCCCAAATTGTTTTATGGCTAAAGGGGGTTTCGGAGTTTTCTTTGCAAACACAAATAGAATTTTGGGATTTATCTGTATTTTTAAATCCCATAAGAAAAATAAACCCCAAGATCTCCCACTAACTTTCTGAGGAAGTTACTTTCTGATGGAAGTAGTTTGGTATCCAAAATACACAAGGCTCGGCAGCTCGGGGGAGGTCACGGCAGGCAGCTGCGCTGGTCCTGTTACTCAGTGCTCTGGGAGGAGGTTGCTGGAAGTCTGGAGGAGGTTTCACGATGGAAGATTGGGCTAAATAAAGGTCTTCCACCTCCATAATTCCGGCAGCTGCATTTCAGCACTGTATCCAGTCACAGTGTGACACGGCGTCTCGGATGGAGGAGGGAGCCTCAAACCTCACTCAGTTTGGGGGCAGCCAAAGTGATTAATGGAGCAGCCTCTGCTCAGGTGGGTTGTTCCTCAGGTCCCTGTCCCTGAAGATTATCTGCAATGAGTCCTGCTGCTGGTGAGCTGGCAGTGATAACACTCAGGTTTTACACTATCTGTCCCCAGGAAGTGCCTCTTGCTGCACCTTAGCACCGAGAGGGCTGGAGCCTGGCAAAGCCGCAGCACCCGGATGTCCAGCCCAGCCCCATCATTTCCAGTGAAACTGGGGTTGTCAGGGGCATTCAGCCAGTCATGTCATGGTCTGGGCACCCTGACAGCTCCTGGCTGCTGGCTGGGAACAATACCACTGTTCCCAAGGGATGGCAAACCAAAATCAGGGTATTTTAGTATTTCCGATGAGTTTGTAAAGAGTAGCCAAAGTTGACAGGCTCCAGCCAGCTGTTTATAGAGTTGTGGAGTGGTTTGGGTTGGGAGGGACCTTAAAAACCATCCCATTCCACTCCCTGCCGTGGGCAGGGACACCTTCCACTATCCCAGGTTGCTCCAAGCCCCATCCAAACTGCCCTTGGACACTTTCAGGGATGGGGCAGCCACAGCTTCTCTGGGCACCCTGTGCCAGGGCCTCACCTCCCTCACAGGGAGAAATTTCTTCCTGATATCCAATCCGAATCTCTCCTCTTTTAAGTTTAAAATAATCCCCCCTTGTCCTATTGCAACAGGCCCTGCTGAAAGGAGAATGTGGTGGGCTGTTTCGTTTCCATGTGCAGTTCCTCATTCCTGGCTGCCTCGTTTAGTTATCAGTGGGGTCAGGAATCAGTCCCCACTGATCCCCCCCAGCTCAGCTGGGGCTCCCCCTGTCCGGGCTGTGCAGCCGAGAGCAGAGAAGGGGTTAATGAGGGTACTTGGGCTGCTCTGGGAAGGGGCTGCGGCATGCGGGGAAGAGGAAAGCCCGTCCGGGGTGTAGGAGAGCCTTGGAGGTTGTCAGTCCCATCAGGAGAGGTCGGAGAGCAGGACAGCAGGCCGGGTCCCACCTTCTGGCTCAGGCCTTCCCTGGGAGTTGCTTCTGAGGCGAACTTCCCCTGGGAGGAAGAGAAAAAGAGACATGGAAGCTGTCCAAACCCTCTGCTGAGAAAGAGGGTGAGGCCAGACAGGACTGATTTGGGACTTTATTTGGGTGTGCTTGGAATTGCCTGTGCCGGGGAAGCACCGGGAGCCGCGGGACGCAGATAACCTGTGGGTGCGGGGTGAATCACCCTCCCACACCTGCACAACGCACCTCGCTGGCTGCAGGGGCAGCAGCGCTGCTGAACTGGGCTTTTTTGGGATGTAAATAGGAAATGAGCTCTGCAGCTGAGCCTCCGCAGGCAGCGGCGTGCAGAGGCCTCTGCCTCCTTCCTCACCGCGCCGGGCTCCGCAGGGCGGGAGGAGGCTCGGCCAGCACAGGCGCTTCGTTAATAAGCAAATATATGTGGCTCCACAGGGTTTGAATAACTTGTGGAAGCAAAGTAGTTTTGAGGGTTGAGTCCTTTGCCTGCTCTAAATGACTAAAAATAATTGGTTATTTCACTTCCAAAGTCGCGGAACCCACACGTTTCCGTGTAACACACCTGACTCCGGCTGCCTCGTAAGGAATGAACCTGGATGCCTCGGCTGTCCCTGGGGCCGGACCCCACTGACTGTCTTTCCAGGTGTCTGTGTGCCTGCACACCTTGCTCTGGCTGGAAAAAGGCTGGGACAACCTGAAAGCTGCAGCCTGTGGCTGTGGGAAGGGGCCATGAGGAAAAGGCATTGCTGGGGGCTCTGGCAGCTCCAGCCTGCACTGGGCAGGGGCCGGGGGGTGACACTGAGGGGCTCCAGCAGCTCTGGAACCCGGCAGGGGCTTGGCCTGTGTCCGCTGTCGGGAGCCAGGGGACCCTTTCCGTGACACTGTATCATAGGGGGGTGATTCAGCAGCTTTCTAGAAATGCAAGGATCTAAAAGAAGTAAAGAAGGAAGTTTTCCTTCTCTGTTTTCCTTCTCTGTCTCATTCTGCATTAAGAAATAAGGCAACTTGGGTTCTCCCTTCAGGGAACAGGGAAATTTGGCACCAAAAAGCCCCTCCATCCCTTCCCACATCTCTGTACCACATGTCTCCGCTTCACTTCTCACTTGTTTTGACATAAAGTACTTTCCACAAAAAATATTAGTCACAACTTTGGCTTCAACCAGCCAACTCTTAACCTTCCTCAAAGTGGTTTTCAAGGGGTGACGTTGGTAATGTGTGATGGAAATGGGGACGGGTGGGCGGATTCAGTGTTTCTGGAAGGTTCTACATCGAGGTTTGGGAGCCCAAAAGCTGCTGCCTGCTGCTGTAAGGGAATCCCAAAGGACCTGCCAGAGATCCAAGGAGCTTTGGTGGGTCCTTGGAATAACACAAACTGCGAGGCTGGAAAACCAGGACATCTGGTGGGGGTGAGATTGTCAATGGAGGCTGAATGAGCAGAGGGATGAGCATGGTGTAAAGCTGACTAATCTGTGTTGAGGGGTGTCAAACTTGAACCAGCTGCCTAAAATCCTGGGTTTGGAGCAATAACAGCTCTATCAAGCAGTTCAGCACCAACAGGAAGGAAAAACCCCAAGTGGCATGTGGGAGCAGGTACGGATTCCTGAGAATTCCTGGGAAGGAAGGAGCGAGAGACGCTTGGGTTGGGCAGAGCTGGGAAATCGTGTTCCAGACCCGCAGCAGCTGCACACGAGGAGCCTGCAGTGGCTGTGGGATCCAGGGTGAACCCAGCCCTGCCTTCCCCGTGCTTCCTCAAGTAATTATCACACACCTTGCACCCTAATGAGAACCTGCTTCATTTTCTCATCCCTCCGCTCCGCGGCTCTTCCCTCATGGCTGCTCCTTCAGAGCTCTTTGCAAACCCCATCTGCTAAAGGGCTTGTATTTCCTTTTTAAAAGGAGAAATCGTTGGAAATTAGTAGTTTCTCTGTGCGTTATTATGCTTATAATCCTCTAATTTGGTAATAGGGCTGTAATCACAGCCGTGCAGGGTGAGGAGCAGAGCCAGCCCGGAAAGGTGCCCTGGGGATTCCCAGGCACAGCAGCCACAGCGTGCCCGGACAGACCATGATTCCATGGCAGGAAAGGCAGGGAGAGAGGGGATGGGCCTCCCAGCATTCCCAGTGATGGAAAACCAGAGTCAAACACAGCTCATGCGTGAGGAACCCTGAAACAAGGGATGTCACCGTGGGCAGTGGCAGACCCTGTGCCCAGAGCCTGTGTCTGTAAACAGCAATTGAGCTTGACAGCCCCATCCCTCCCCAAAAAGACCAGGGGAAACAACAAATGCCATCCCTTTGCCAGGGGTACTCCCCACTCAGGAACATTTTTCAAGGCAGGTGAGTTCCCAGGATGCAGAGGAAGGTGTGGGCTGTGAGTGAGGCCATTCCAGCCCCAAATCACAGCCTGCTGCTCCTGGGGCTGCGGCCCAGCCCACTCCCACAGCAGGATTTTCCCCCTTCCACCACTGCAATGAGGGAAATTGATGCAAATATGCAGCTTGCTGAGGGTAACGTGTGGTGCCGAGCCACACCTGTATAGAAAACCAACCAGGGACTTCCAGATTATCAGACTGGAAAGATGAGGGAAGCTAATTGGGATCTGCAGAGCCTGGCTGTCCAGGCAGGAAATCCATCTGTGCTGGGGCTGGTGGCTGGTCAGGCAGCTGCTCATTCCCACATTCTGCATCCTGGGAAAGGCCTCCCATTGTGCCACCCTTCCAGACTGCAAGGTGCTGGCATCAGGGACCTCGCTCTCAGCAGAGCTAAACCCTGAGTAAAGCCCTGGTAAGCACCATGGAAAGGAGACTGGAGCAGCTCTGGCTTATGTTGGAGATGGGTTATATTCCAAATAACGCTGAAACTCAGTCCCAGGGTAGGAGAGGTGGATGGAAGAGGTTCCCAGGGGCTGAAACCTCAGCCCTGATGGGCAAACTAGAATCGGGGATGTCTTCACTCAGCACAGCTGGCTCAGAGATCCAGGGGAAGCCCTGAGCCTTGAGAACCAAGGGACTAGAAATGCAGAGCAGGGATGAAAATGATGAAAATGAGACAAAGTCACCACTTCCCAAAACCTTCACAGTGAAGGAAACACCTCCCACTGTCTGGAGGATCCATGGGAATATTACAATATTTGTTCCAAAAACATGACTGGGTGGATCCAGACTCACTGACGCAGACACAAGCAGCTAATTGAATTCATACGTAGGAACCCTGGACACCATCTGGCCTCAATAAAACGTGGGTCCGGAGCTGTTTCTTAGCAGATGGTTCCTCATTTTCATAATCTGAAATCAAAAGATCATTTTTCTATCTGGAGATCAAAGGCACTTAATGTCTCCTTGGTCGAGGGTTACAAAGCGAAACCTCTGTCCTCTGTTTTGGCATTTCGTGCGAGGCAGACGGGGGTTTTCCCCTGAAACCTCTGCTCAGGCTCCGGGCAACCACATCTGGGCAGCAGCTGCAGATGTTCACAGCTCTCCAGGGCTGAGCTTTATTTCCATGATAGGGATGTGCAGTTTATAAAATCAGAACAGACAGCTGTAATAAGCTTGTGTGGCCATTTCTATTTCCCCAGACTACTGCAGTATAGCCCATGTGAATTCCTTTTCTCTTAGAAGAAGAGCTCAGAGCCCCGTCTGACCTCTCAGAGCTCACACTCACCCTGTGTGTGAGGCTAGTGCAGTGCCCACTCCGATGTGGTGGTTGGAGTGTCCTGTGCATGGCCAGGAGCTGGACTCGGTGATCCTTGTGGGCCCCTTCCAGCTCAGGATATCCTATGATTTTCTGATCCCTGTGGGAGAGAGCCCTGCAGAGGAACGAGGCCAGCCTGGAGCAAAGGAGGCTCAGGGGGGACCTTGTGGCTCTGCACAACTCCCTGACAGGAGGGGGCAGCCGGGGGGGGTCGGGCTCTGCTCCCAGGGAATAGGGACAGGAGGAGAGGGAACGGCCTTAATTCAGGAGGAATTTCTCCATGGAAAGGGTGGTCAGGCCTTGGCAGGGGCTGCCCAGGGAGGTTTGGAGTCCCCATCCCTGGAGGTGTCCAAGGAAAGGCTGGACGTGGCACTCAGTGCTCTGGGCTGGGGACAAGGTGGGGATAGGGCACAGCCTGGACTCGATGATCTTTCCAGCCTCAGCGATTCTGGGATTCTTGGAGTCTCGGCTGCTCCTCGGCTGGTGCGGGTGGGCGAGCGCTCGCCTCCCCGGCGACGTCAGCGCCGCTCCGGCGGCAGCAGCGCAGGGGAGGAGAAGGGGGCGAGATGCGTTTCTGTGGAAAGTACTTCCACACCCACCCAAAAGCCTCCAGGATAGACGTGATCTTTGCCACCTAAGAACGAGAGGTGTGTGGTTACTCGGAGCAGGTTGTAACAAATTGAGTCCTGCTCACAAACCGCATTTTCCAGCGGGTACCTGCGGGCTCAGAGCCGTTCTCATCGGCCCAGGGTGGAACCGAGAGGCCCCCCCGTCCTGCCAACCCACACCGCCCGAGCGCTCTTTGCATCCCAAACACTGATGCACGAGGTGAATATTTGCGCCGGGATCAGCTCCCAGAGGAGCCGGAGCTCTCCCTGCTCTGCCTCCCGCCTCGCTGCAGTATGGAAATGATCCTCCCGGCAGACAGCTGAGTCCCACCTCGGTTCCCATTCACCTGGAGATGAAAGTGCTCTGGCTGCCAGTGTAGGCGGGGCAAAACTATTTAAAAACCTCATTAGAGAAAGTATTTGGGGAAGACAGCAACACCCTCAGTTGTGGTTTGCTCCAGGACTTCTCAGCCAGATCCCTGCTGATACAGAGGGAAGGGCACTATGAGAGACATTCCTGTCAAATACTACTCCTCGTAGGGATGCCTTGGGTGTCCTTTGCCTTTCTCTCTGTCCTGGTGGGCTGTGTTTTCTACCTAAACACGGGCATGTTCCCCTCCATGTGCTGTTTTGGGGGCTGGAATCAGGGCTCTGTGTAGCACAGAGGGGTCCAGGAGCGATGTAGGAGGGGTCCTGCTCTGTGCTGGAGGAACACAGTCAGCAGAACTGTGTGTAATCTTGATTAGGCAGAAATCCACCATGAATATTTCCTATTCCATCTAATTCCTGTTTGTGCTTATTTCAGCTGAATTTGCAGCAGCAGTAGTGCCCAAGCCACATCTGGCTCGTGATGCACATGGGATCAGACCAGGAGTTTGGGAGGAGGTGGATCTGGATTCAGAGGTTTGGCTTCTTGTTTAGAAAATGACGGGTTGCATTCTCCCACGGCTGCTCCAGACTGCCCCAGAGCTCAATGATATTCCTGGCCAAGGGTTTTTTCAGTCTGCCTGACGAGGAAACAATCTCATGTGTATGGCTTGTCTGGCCTCGTGCACCTGCACTTCCCCTTCTGCCTTCATTTTCTTTGCATCCCATTTATTCCAAGGGGCCAAATGTTCATTAAGTCCTGATGAGTTTGAGTGCCAGGAATCCCTTTTCCTCTCCCAACACAGTCACCCACCCACCTTAAGCAGCCCCGGTTAATCTGGACAACTGCAGCCCTTGGCCAGCCAGGGGACATCCCGGGCCCTCCAAGCAGGTGCCTGATCCCATAGGATCACACAAAGACCGGGCTGGGCTAAAGAAGGCCACGTGCAGCACAAAGGCTTGTTCTCCCTTGTCTCCAGCCAAGGAGACTGTGGCATCCTGGCAAAGTCCATTGCATTCCCTGTGTGCCCCTTCCCAGAATCACATGGAATCACAGAATCAGCAAGGTTGGAAGAGATCTTCAAGATCATCCAGTCCCACCATCACCCCAGCACCACCACCACCCCTAAACCATGTCCCCCATCCAGACACCTCTTGAGCACTTGCAGAGGTGGTGACTCCATCACCTCCCTGGGCAGCATTCAGCCCCCAGCTCCCCACACTGACTTGCCACACTCTCACCTGTGCCCCGTGCCCTGAAGAGCAGCCTCTGCTCACCCCTGTGCTCACCCCTGGCATTTGCAGCTTGAACCGAGTCCCCCCAACCCGACCCCTGGGTGCCTCATACCCCATGAGCAGGGAGGTCGCACAGACCTTGCCCCAAAGCCTCGAGTTCAGAGGTCAAGGTTTAACTCATCCGTGTCCTCACATGAACTGCAGGAGGAACACACTCCCGGGCTCTTCTTCTGCCTGTTCCAGCTTTATTTTATTATTATTTTTAGGGGTGGGTGTGTAATTTTTTTGACTCAATTAGCAAGTTCAGAATATTCTCTCTGTTAATATTTGACTCAGACATGATGCAGTTCGGCCCCGTAGCTGTTGTTACCTGCATCCCCCGAAAGAACAACATCTCCTCAGACTGGGAGCCTCAGTGGTGTTGATTCCTGCGGGGGTACGTGGGTGCCAGTGGAAAATAAATAACCTGGTATTTTCCAAGTGGCAGATCTGAAGGCACCCTGCTTTCCTTGCTTTGCATACTCACAGAGCTCCATCCTCTCTGCTTCCCAGATATGAAAGCTGAGGCAGAGACATCTGATGGGGCTCCAGCGCTGACTCACTGTTTGATGTGAGGCAGGAGGAGGGAGGTGATCAGATCCCATTGTGCAGAGCATCCACCAGACAACACCAGCAGTGGGAGAAGTGATTCCTCATCCTCCCTGCCCCTCCAAATGTGGGTCACCCCTTGCTGTCCCCTCCCCCACCTGCAGCAGCCAGGATGTCACCTCTGAAATGGCTCTTGGGTTGTAGACTCCCATCCCTAGAAGTGTCCAAGGCCAGGCTGGGACGGGGCTTGGAGCAGCCTGGGATAGTGGAGGGTGCCCCTGCCCATGGCAGGTTGGAACTGGATAACTTCAAGGTCCCTTCCAAGCCAGCCCATTCCATGAGTCCCTGATTCCGTGATTAGGCCGTGTGCAGACAGAGCTGAGGCCTGTGCAGCCCCGGGGTGTGCCGGGTGTGCACGCCCGGGGTTCTTTCTCACGAGATGGTGCAAGAGCCAGGGGGGAACTGGTTAAACAGCGTGAGCTGCCGGGGCTTGGCAGGGCAGGATGTCACCGGGAAGCTGGCGTGTTTTATTAAACACACTATCAAAGTGGGCTAAAGTCTCTTATTAATGTCCACAAATTCTGCCACTTCCAAATAGTTTCCACCTACACGTTCCTCCCACTGCTGCACTGGGTGCTGGCAAACATCTCTGCTCAAAGAGGGGAATGGCTTTCATTTGAATAGTCCTCGGGCGAGTTTCGCTGAGCGATGCCAGCGTCATTCCCGCAGCTCTCACGTGCCCGGCAGCGCTCCAGGGTCGTGCCGGAGGGAGGGCACTGAGACAACAGCTCTTGCTGTGTTTTCCCAGTGCTTTATCCAGACAGAGCCCATGGCAGCCTAAACCAATGCAATCGAGCAGCGATGGATGCACATATTTGCAATATGAAATCTCGACTTCTGACTCGTGACGGCTCCTGACGGTTCCACGGCAGCGAGCGCAGCCAGCTGTGCTATCGAGAGTCACACAGAGCTGAAACCACCCGGCTTCACACCAAATTGGGCTTTTGCAACTCCCAGAAGGCTGAGACAGAGCTCTGGTGGGTGTCAAACTGCTCCTCAGACCCTGTGCTGTGAGGTCCCACAGTGTCCCTTGAGGAGTGTGGGCTCTCCTGCGCCTTCCTTGGACACTGCGGTGGGAAATGAGACGTGCCGGTCTCCTGGGAGCTCCTGGCTGGGTACATCCCACACTGACCACACTGTGCAGGACCACACACCCCATGGGGATGGAGGTGCTGTTTCCCCTGGCTGACTGCACCCTGCTGCCCACTCGGTGCCTCCCGGCCATGCCGTAGGCGGGAGCGGCAGCTGCGGAGCTGCCGGGCTCGGGAGCGGAGCCGTCACGTTTGCTGAGCACAGGAGAGAACCCCGCTCCCCAGCTCTCTCAGAGACAGCCTGGCTCCCACAGGAACTTTTCCTTGAGCAGAAAGCACGGGGTGTTCCTGCCGGAGGCTCGGGGCCGAGGATGCCGAGGGCTGAGCGCATCCCGCCCGGCACCGCGCCCGCGTCCAGCCTCGGCAGGGCTGAGCTTTCACCTCCGGTGCCAGTAACCCGACCCGGGATTGCTGGAAATGGGAGAGAGGGAGAGTCAGCGATTTGATTACAGGCCACAGGCACATGCCTGGCCTTCATGGATATATTAAGTAAGAGACATTTTAAAACAAAACCACCCTCAGTAACCTTATCGTAAGCTCGAATCCACAACCCATCTGTTAACTCCCGGCGCTGCCCACATAGGCTTCCATCAGACAGCAGTGCCAGGGATTTTTGGAACGTTTTCCCCCAAATCCCTGCGGTCGGAAGGGGACAGCCCCGGGGAAGGGGCAGATCCTGAGTCTCGGATTCCCAGCCTACCCCCAAACCAGCCCCCAAACTCTCACCTTCTTGTGCCTCTGTAAATTGCTGCAAATCCCCTTGGACGCGAGCTGTCGCGGTCCTGTGACTCCCAGCCCTGCTGGGGGAGCGCTCAGGAGAGCTGCTGCTCCACGGATGGCTTGAGGGAATTCAGCCTTTTCAAACATTTTGTTACTGCCTGAATCGTATGGTGCAAAGAAGCCCTCCGTGTAGAAATAATTCAGCAAAAGCAAGCGAGAAGGCGAATTGATGATTGCATCAGCCCTTGCTTATGAAAACTGATCCCCAGGAAAATGTAACTCAACTCTTGAGCAATCTCACTTGATGCCCAAGAATGTAATAACTTCATTTGGATCCTCCTTTTAGGGGGACTCCTAAACCCTTGGCAACATCCCTTAAGGTCATGAGCAAATCCTGATATGGCGAATTGTTTGGCAAGCAGGAGAACAGTAAAAGGGCTAAATAATTGGGGATTACCTCTGACCCTGATTTGTGGCTCACCACCCACTGCAGGAATGCACCAAATATCTGAAGGAGCATGCAGAAGTCAGACAATCCACGGGCATGAAGCCGTCCACATACTCTTGGAGCCTGAACTTCAAATGCAGAGCAGGTTGGCCCCAAACCTCATTTTTCATTAGCAAAAGGCTGCAGTAAGCTCTAATTATTTCTGTTGCCTTGGACAAAGGGTCAGTGATGGGACAGATGAAAAATTGTCTGTGTTTTTTCACCCTTTGTTTGGAAAATAACAGCTTGGGTCTTGGGGGCACGGAGAGAACGAACCGTCTGCTCCAGGGCTCGTTACTGAGGCTGGTTACAGTCCCCTGAGCTGCAGGAGGGGACAAACACATCACCCCCGAGTCTTCTGATGGTTAGTGCTGAATTTCTTCAGTGTCTGTAGGAAAGACCAGCTCTGCTGTGAGAGGTCACAGCTCGGAGCTGTGATCCTGTGCTACTCAGAGCTCCATGCTCAGTCCCAAGCCCTCTCCTCCACGGTGCGCTGGGGCTGCGGCACCACAGAGACCCTCAAGATTGATGGGCAGGCCCTGCCATGGCAGGGGGTTGGAATGAGTTGTCTGTAATGTCCCTTCCAACCCAAACCATTCCGGGATTCCATGATCCTGGCCATAATCAGCAGGTTTGCAGGCTCGGATGTCAAACACTGAGAAGACCATGTTGAGTGGGACAACCCAAACGTCTGTTTTTTGGAAGCCCCATGTCACTGACACAGTTCTGTGGTGTTCACACTGGAGATGCTGCTGAGAGCTTGTGGAGGAGATTTTGGGGTTTTATAGACCTTACATTTATGGGTAGCATCCTTCTGAGGCTCTGACTTCCCTTGGGATTCTTCCTGGTAACAACAGACACCTTCAGATGGGGGTGAGCCTTAAACAGCCTGTCTCCATCGCCCGTATAAAACCTCTCTGTGCTCTCATGTAACACCTCCTGCCCTCGGATTCCTCTCGAGGTGGAGCAGCCAAGGTTCTGCAGGCAATAGAGCAGCTCAGTGCTGGAGCTCTGCTGTTCCCTTATCTTGGTAAATGCACCTTTTATCAGCTCAGCCTGCCTCTACTTGCTCAGCACTCAGCAGGGAAGTGACCACGGCCCTTCAGGAGAACTCTGCCTTGGCAGGTACACACAAACCATTATCATCGCTTGGCGTTGTGCAACTGCTGGCGTCCACAGGCTGGCATGGGCATGGGATGGCATGGAATGGTCTGGGTTGGAGGGGACATTAAAATTATCATCATTCCACCCCCTGCCATTCACAGGGACACCTTCCACTAGACCAAGTTGGTCCATGAAACACTTCCAGGGATGGGGCAGCCACAGCTTCTCAGGGAAGCTGTGCCAGGGCCTCACCACCCTCACAGGGAAGAATTTCCTGCCGATCATCGAATCACAGAATGGTTTGGGTCAGAAGGGACCTTAAAGTTATCATCTAGTTCCACCCCCTGTTATGAGCAGGGACACCTTCCACTGGAGCGAGTTGTTCCACACCCTGTCCGACCTGGCCTTGGACACCCCCAGGGATGGGGTCCTACCATCCCAAAACTTCCCTGCAGCAGCGCCATTTCCCCAGAGCCACATTCTAGCGACTCTCACTTATTTAATTTTTTTCCCCCACATTTCCAAAGTTCCGCGGCTGCAGGTTTCTCCGGGTCCGTGTTTGTGCCTGTGTCGCTTTGCGGGTGATTTTTGTTTTTCTCCCGATCTCGGGACGCAGCAGCGGTACCGCACAGTATGGCACGGCACGGCACGGCACGNAGAGCGGAGACCTGCCGGGGTAAGCGGGGCTTCGGGGGCTCGGGGGCCCGGGGGGAGCGGCCCCGCCGGCTCCGGGACGGGGGTAACGCGCTGCTCTCCTTTCGCCCGTGCAGGCTGGACTTCGCGCACATGTACCAGGTGTACAAGCCCCGGAGGGGCTTAAAGAGGAGCGAGGACAACAAGGTAAATGGGGGGGTGACGGGGTAGAATCAGGGGCGATAACGTAGATTGCGGGTTAACGGGGTAATTTGGGGGTTAACGGGGTAAATCGGCCAGTGCGCGCCCGGCAGGGGCCGTGACAAGCGCTCCCGGGGCGGGGGCTCGGCCGCTCCGCGTGGCACTCGGGACGGGAGGAGCAGCGGGAGCGGGGCCGTGCGGGCTGTCCCCCCGCTGACCCGCTGCCCCCGGTCCCGCAGGAGACCTACAAGCTGCCGCATCGGCTGATCGAGAAGAAGAGGCGCGACAGGATCAACGAGTGCATCGCGCAGCTGAAGGACCTGCTGCCCGAGCACCTCAAGCTGACGGTAGGTGCGAGCGGAGGGACGGGGCAGCGGCTCTTTGCTGCCGCTTCACCGCGGATTTGGGGTAATTTTTTATTTTTAATTTTTTTTTTTTTTGCTCCGTGGTGCCCGCACGCCTAGACAGGCTGTAAGCGCCTCCCAAACTTCCCCGGGAGCTGCGGATCCCTGCGGGAGCTGCCCCCGGCCGGGCTTCCCGGGCTCCCCCGGGCTCAGGTCACGGTGCCAGCAGGGGCAGCAGAACCGATAAATAAAAAGCTTTCTCCGGGCTATGCGGCTGGTCCGAAAGTACCCACAGGGTTCCGTGAGAGCCTTTTCCGGAGCCTGCTTTTTAACTTATTTCCGTGGCGTGTTGTCGGTGCTGGTCCTGCCTGCTCAGGGTCTCACCGTGTCCGTCCTCCCGTGGCTCCTGGGAAGGCACTGGCAGCCCCGTGGAGCTCCTGCCTGCGTGGCCGAGCCTGCGGCAGGTGCCAACCTGTCCCTGTGCTCCCAGACTCTAGGTCACCTGGAGAAGGCTGTGGTTTTGGAGCTCACCTTGAAGCACGTGAAGGCATTGACCAATCTCATCGAGCAGCAGCAGCAGAAGATCATCGCTTTGCAGAACGGTTTGCAGGCGGGTGAGTGTTCAAACGGCAGGGTGAGAAGCTGTGTGTGTGTGTGTGATGGACTTTCCCTGGGGAGCCTGTGAAATGCGGTTGTGACACCTTGTTCCCGAGAAGGGAGGAGACAGGAGTTCTGGCCTTTCATGCTGTTATTTTCTCAGGCTTTGCTTATGAGCTTTCGCAAAAAAAGATGCATTGCTCAAGGTGGTCAGTGCAGAGTGCCCTGGGGGTTGTTTGAAATTAAATTGGATTTTAGGTAGTTTTAGTTACAGCCCAGGTTTGCTGTGAGGGTCTCTCCAAAGCCATTTGACTCTTCCCATTTATGTTTGGGAGCTTTAGGATAACCCAGTTGGGTTTATTTGGTTGTTTTTCTCTGGAATTAGATATAAATCTGCTTTCTACACACACACACACACCTTTTTAAGTTTCTTTAAAAGCGAGCTGGCCTGTGCTCCGCAGGCAGAGGGGACCCGGTGCTTCAGCTTATCAGCCTTAGATGCACTTCCTCCTGCTGTTTTCACATGTGGCATTCACGTGAATCTGATACAGTAAACCCGAATTTTTCAGAGGCGCCGTCCCTGCCCCGGCAGCCACAGGGAGTGCAGTGGAGCTGCCGGAGCCGCGCAGTCCCCCGGGGCTGGCAGAGCTGCTGGCGGGGCCGGGAGCTCCCTGCCTTCCCCGGGGGGTTTTCTGGAGAAGCCACAGCTTGACTCACTCCCCTGCTCCACACTCCAGTACCTGTTGAAGGTGGATTATACAGTAAATAACAAAAAATAAGTTTGAAGTTACTATGTAAAAGTGGACAGGTGGATGTTCCAATGAAAATGTTCATTCCTGCAGAAATCTGGGGATTTCCAAGTCCAGGTTGGCCATCGCATTCCCCTCTGGCTGTGCTGTAACCCAAGTCCAACATTGCCTCCAGTCTGCCTCGGAGATGAAAATGGAACTATTTAGCATGTTGTTAATTTTTAATTTCTTTCTGTTAATATTTCCTTAGGTGACCTGTCATCGAGAAACCTTGATTCCAGCCAGGAAATGTTTCGATCCGGTTTCCAGATGTGTGCCAAGGAAATGCTGCAATACCTGGCAAAGCACGAGAACGGCAAGGAGCTGAAGTCGTCGCAGCTGGTCAGCCACCTGCACCGGATGGCCAGCGAGGTGCTGCAGGGCGGGGCCGCCCGCAAGGCCGGGGACATCCCTCCCAAAATGGTGGACTTGAAAGAGAAGCCGGTGCCCCTGGGCGCGGCGGGCGAGGGCCACGGGAAGAACTGCGTGCCCGTGATCCAGCGGACATTCGCTCACTCCAGCGGGGAGCAGAGCGGCAGCGACACGGACACGGACAGCGGGTACGGGGGAGAGCTGGAGAAAAGTGACTCCAAATCGGAACAGCCCTATTTCAAAAAGGATACCGACCTCAAGTACACAGTCCAGGAGAGAATAAGCTCTATTAAGCAAGAGACTGAGGACCCGCCGGCCAAAAGGAGCAGGCTGGAGTCGCCGCACGATGAGGGCCCTTTTGGCAGTGACATGATGGGCTCTTCCAGCAGCTTCCTGGGCCCCCACGCTCACCAGCCTCCCCTGTGCCTGCCTTTCTACCTGATCCCGCCGTCTGCCACCGCCTACCTGCCCATGCTGGAGAAGTGCTGGTACCCGGCCTCGGTTCCTGTGTTGTACCCCAGCCTCCCGGCCTCTGCCGCAGCACTGACGGGCTTCATGAACCCCGACAAAATCTCCCCCCCTCTGCTGATGCCCCAGAGACTCCCTTCTCCTGTACCACCCCATTCCCCCATCGACTCCTCGGCTCTGCTTCAAGCTTTGAAGCAGATTCCTCCTTTGAACTTGGAAACCAAAGACTGAGTGCAGTGTGACTGGTTTTTCTCTTTTCTCTTCTTTTGTTTTTTTTAGTTTGAGAGACTGTTTCACTTTTATATATTGGCTGGACTGAGGTGTGGGGATGAGGTTCACTGCGCGTAGGAAG
Organism: Dicrurus megarhynchus; assembly: GCA_013399195.1. Lineage (NCBI taxonomy): Eukaryota > Metazoa > Chordata > Aves > Passeriformes > Dicruridae > Dicrurus > Dicrurus megarhynchus. The sequence continues at coordinate 37,436 of VXAD01010087.1, read as the reverse complement.
CTAAATCCCCTTTTCTCTGACTCGTCTGGTAGCTTGGAGAAGGATGAAGGATGCGCCCAGTTTAGCAATTCACAACTACTTCCAAAAGATTAAAGAAGGATTTTGTGCTTTACCGCTTCCCTTCTTCCCTCTCCACATCTACAGAGCAACAGTTGACTCGGTCAGCTGCCAATCTATTGCAAAGCTGTGAAGAAATATTCCATGGGGCAGACTTGGTTTGAGGGTCTGTGAATATAAAATACGTGAATTTAAAACACGGTACTTCCCTGAGCGGCTCTGAAGGCAACGGCCCCGCTGGCTTGTTGGAGTTGGACTGGTGTCCGAGTGACCCCGAGCGTGGGGTGGTGGTGGTGGCAATGCCACCGTGAGCGCAGGAGGAGCAGGGCAGTGGTCACTGTGGTGTGGTGGTGGTGGCAATGCCACTGTGAGCGCAGGAGGAGCAGGGCAGTGGTCACTGCAGGGGCAGCGATGTCACCAGGAGGAGCAGGGCAGTGGTCACTGGTGGCGGTGCCAATGCCTCTGTGAGTGCAGGAGGAGCAGGGCAGCGGTCACTGCCTGGTGACACAGGGTCAGGCAGACCTAAGAAGGGTTTCTCTCCACACCTTTGCTGATACATAGATTTTTTTTTAAGAAATAAAAGGTAGCTGCTGCTTGGAGCTTTCCATGGCGTGCATCTAATAAATAAATTAACCTGCGTCCTTCCTGTAACTTGAGCTGCTACGCTGGGCCGGGTCGGGAGGAGCTGTCCCTGGGATCACTTTGCTGGTGGCACTGGCTCCAGCCTCTCCCGCTGCTGCTGCACGGTCTCACGGCGTCCCTTGGGAATCACCTCGGTTTTCCCGGCCCAGCTGCTCCCGGCCGGGCGGGTCGGGAGCTCCTTGCCAGAGGGAGCAGTTCAGCCGGAGCCGGCAGCGCCATCCCTGCTGAACGTGCCCCTGACAGTGCCTTTGGAAAATGAAAAGGCTCGGATTGTCAAAGGAGTCTAATCCCGGCAGGGTTTGAGCATCTGGAGTCCTCAGTCTCCTTGGCAAACCCTGGCCTGCATCCCTGTGCTAAGGAGAGAGGGCTCGGTGGTGACGCTTGTCCTGTAAACTGCAAGGGGCTTTCTCCGCAGAGGAACATCATCTCCAGTTTAGCTTTTTTTTAATTAAAAACCCCCAAACTTCACTGCAAAAGTCAGTGCTCTTTGGTGGTTTTTTTCTTACTGGTTTTGAGAACTGGTGACCAGAACCCCTGTCTGGATCCTCATGTCGCCCTCCCGTTGCACCAGCTGTTGAGATGCACTATGCTTGATTGCAGATTGTGTTCTAACGTTTATTTTGTTGTTGGTTTTTTGGGTTTTTTTGGTATACAGTTGTTGCCTTTATTTGTAAAATCCTGTTATAAATATATATTATATATATTATATAAATATATTAAAAGTTAAAACGTTTCAGATGTCTATTATTTGTATAACTACTTGAGCATAAAGAAGTGAGAAATATGAATGTATTCTTGTTTCTGGGTTGTCTTTTTTTTTTGAAGAGAAGAATATTCCGTTTTTCTCTTGGGAGAGGTACAGTGTTTATATTTTGGAGCTGCCTTCAAGGTGGGATATTGTACATATTTTTATCTTGAGTAAATGTTAAGTAGTTGTTTAAAAATGCTTAATAAAATAATTCTTTTCCTGTGGAAGATAAGGGTTTGCCTTCTGTGCTTTGAAATGTTTGAGCAGGGTCATTCCACACGGTCTGGTCCAGCAGGGGATGGCACAGGGGGGAGTAGGAATTTGGGATGTGGGGAGGAGTGGGGTCATGGGTTTCAGGGCTAAGTGGGGATCTCAGGGTGCAGGGTTGAGTGGGATCTCGGGGTGCAGGGAGGATGAGGGATCTCGGGGTGCAGGTGGGAGCAGGGTTCTCCTTGCTCCCCGCTCAGTTCCTCTGCTGTCGGTGCCTGAAGGAGCTCAGGATCCCGTTACCCCTGTCACCAGGGATATTTATTTATTTTAACTCCCTTGGCACCTTCAGGGATTTTTTTCCTTCCAGACTTGAGGGAGGTGCCAGGAGAGCCTGGCCGGCTTTCCTGCTCTCTCCTGATGTCACGTTGTGCTCCCTGTGTCTGGCATTTGGCTCCTGGGCCCCAAGCTCTGTGGGGAGGAGGCAGCCCCTCACCCCGGAGGATGTGGCATTTCCACAGCCTTTGCCCAGTTCCTGGAGGAAAATGCACTTTCTGCAAGCTGGTTTTGCTTTGCCAGTGCCTTTGACGTGTGTCAGAGCTGCCCCAGGACTGCCAGGGATGGTGCCCACCGGGCCCTCGAGGCTGAGGGGTTCAATAGCCAGGTCCTGCCTTTGCTGGGAGTGACCCCTGCTACCCCCACATGTCCCAGGTGTCCCTGATTCGGGAATTCCAGGTGGCACTGTGGGTGGTGGAGCAGACTGGTGCCTCTGCTCCCAATGCTGCAAAATGAGCCAGAGGATGTGCTCCTCATCCCACCACGGGCTCCCTCCCAGCCTCTCCAGCAGCAATGCTGGTTTCTGGCCTCCACATGAAATGACGATGACCCCAAACCTCCCCCAAAGGCAAAAGAGAGATGAAGCAAAGGGATGGGTGGGAGGACTCAGTTTCCTAGTGGCTGGGGCACGGGCACTTCTGAGGGGGTATTTCGGATTTTCACTGTGCAGATGAATCACAAAATGTGAGGAGTGGTTTAAGGGTCTGACTGGGCCAGCACTGCTCAGTCCTGGGCTGAGCATCTCCAGGACCCCACATGGAGAGGCTGATGCTTCTGTTAGACTGTGGTTAGAACTAAAGAAACCTTAGCTTAAGTAATGCTAGAAAAAAAATGCTGCTTGGTTTAATGTGTTTGGGGCCTCCACACGTCCCAGCGTTCATGTTATGTTTGCTTTAATTAGGGCTAAATATTGATCTCACTGAAGCCGACTGTAACAACCCCATTTGGGGACAGCATCTGGTGCTCTGTGCAGCGGTGTCTCCAGCCTCGGGACCCCCTGGATTTCTGGCTCCTTTCCATGGCTCTCACTCCCCTTTGGCCTCCATATTCTGACCCCCCTTGTCCTATGGTGGGACAACTTGCAGGAGTTCCAGATCCTCAGTCATGGAGGAAAAAACTGTAAAAAAAAAGTGGGAGAGAGAACATTTATTCAGGAAGCAAAATATAATTACGGGCCGGGATTTTCTCCGCTGCTCTGGCCGGGTGCCAGCGGGACAGGTGAGTTCTGTGGGGCAGAGTGAGGCAGGGGCTGCACCTGTGGGGGCACCGTGGGGGGGTTCCCCGCCCACAACCCCAGCGCCGGAGCAGCTCCTCCCTGCCCTGCCAGAGCAGCTTCTCCCCTGCGCTCCAGCCCGGCCCGGGAGGAGAGGGACGGCCCGGCAGGAGCAGGGGATGGATGGATGGATGGATGGATGGATGGATGGATGGATGGATGGATGGATGGATGGATGGATGGAGGGGCGACCCCCGGCACGGCGCCAGCCCGGGACAGCCCGTGCCGCCCGCCCCGCCGGGGCGTGCTGAGTTCCCGGGACTTGTTTTCATGGTCTCACCCAGCTCTGACCTGCCTCAAATGTTGACACAATGTCACGTTTCCGACTGCAGTCTTTCATGTGCAGCCGGAGGCTAAATACGGCTGCTGGTTCCTGGAAAAAGACGTGCCTGGCACCCTTTCAGCAGAAACCCGATCCCCTTGCAGGCTTGGCACAACAGCTGAATAACACGGCAATAACTCTTTCAGCAGCATTTCAACCCATAAATAGGGCTTCCCGAGCGACTCCTTGAAGTCAGACAAGGAGGATACAATGATTTTTAGCAAAAAAAAAAAAGAAAAGTTATTGTGTGTGAAGAGCGGGTGCGAGGGGGCAGCGGGGTCAGGCAGATCAAAGGGTGTCCTGGAGGTGCTGAGTGAGGTTTGCTGAGCGGGAGCGCAGGATTGCCTCAAAAGGAAAGAAATGCTCCTGAATTTTTTAATGTCTCGGTCCTGTTTCATACCAGCCCTGTGGAGGCACGGGGAGAGCCTTCCTGAGAGCCAGGGCCTTTCCTAACCCCGGTGAGGACACACAGGCACATAATTTTAGCTTTTCACCACCTGTTTGGAAAGCTCCTGTAGCCGAGCGCTGTGGGACTGGATGGTTTTTGCAGGCATGTACCCCGGGAGCTGCTTATTTGCATTATGCATGGACCAGGGCCTAAAATAATCTGCAGTGACGCACATTTTTTGCTGCGATTTCCCCCCCCTCCCCTTTTCCAGGACTCCATTTTTCTGAACGTGCCGTGACTTTTGAGGACCACGCATGGTTACCCAGCCCCGGGGCTGCCAGGGCCCTGATTCAGCACGTCCGCCCGAGCCGGGGGAAGCTGCCCCGTCCCCCGGCTGTGACACACGGAGGGAGAAGTGCCCTTGTGCTCCGCCTTGGCTTTCATCTGCAGAGCGTGTAGCTGCAAGTGCGGCATGTTTACAAATGCAGGCATTGCAAGATCCCTTGAACTGTGTCCTAGTACAAAAGAGGCTTTGAAACGAGAAACACGTTGTCATGGCATGTTCCAGGCCAGCAGCACCAGACTGAACCAGATAATTGCTGTTTCTGCTTCAGCGTGGAAAAAGCAGCAGGTCTTGAGCAAGTCTTTTTTTCCCCTTAGACATTTCGTGTGATGCTCGGGATGGAAGGAGAGGGTTGGGAATGCCTGGGCAGCGGGGGCAGAGGCGGGATGATCTCCCCAGGGCTGCAGGCAGGATGACTCTGCTGGGCTCAGCCCGTGTAACCGTAGCCCACAGGGCTGGTGACACCGACCCTTGCTATGTGACACGGGGTGTCCGTGTTTTGTAACCCTGGCGTGCTGCCGGAGCCAGGAGATGTGGCTCTCGCTGCTCCTCGTGTTCCAGACCTTTCCCACTGCCCTTCTCCGGGCGGTTCACGGCACTTGAGAACTCTCCCGATACCTCTCAGTGCCAGTGAGGGCTGCTAATTGCAGTGGACATCAGTGACCCTGGGCACTCCCTCTGCACTGGGAGCACTGGGCACGACTGAGGGGTGCCTGTGCCCTCATGCCCACACTCCTGGGGCACCACTGTGCCAGGGTGTAAGAAATGGAGGATAATATTTCTACCTATTTCAGAATAATTTATTTCTTAGACATTTGCTTTTCTCCCAGGTGTGTTTCTGCCCCAGGCACATCACTCCGTGGAGTCAGTTATTGCCATCATGCCCAGTGCCTCTGGAAATGGCCAAACAGGAAAGCTCTGCCTGGGAAGGGTTTTCCACCACATGTGCCTCATTAAAAACTGCAAATGGAGCAGGCTGGGTAACACCACGCAGCTGAGGGAAACAGGAATTCCTGGAAATAAAAGGCAGATCCCTCAGCTCCTCTTGTGCTTGTTGCTGCCCTTGGGATAGTGGGAGCTGGCTGGGGTCTGTCCTGGGCTGGTTCCTCCTGGCATCTGCCTCTTTACACCTCTGCAGAGGCAGGCCTGGCTGAGGCAGGTGGGTGTTTGCTGTGGGATGGTCCCTCGGTCATCTCAGCACTGCCCCTGTCCTTGAGTGTCCATCTGCAGGGATGACAATGCTGATGGGAAAGGGCTGGGTTGGCCATTACAGCCTTGGCTTATCCCCAGTGCCCCATTTTATCTCCTCTCTGACCTCTGCTCTTTATTCCAGTGCCCAGGATGGGCTCCCACATTGTTGTTTTCTGAACATCAGCTCAGCCCAAGGAGCGATGGCCACGGTCTGTGGCTGCCAGAGCTGTCGCACAAGAGGAATAATTAGTTTCTCTCTGCAACACAGCTTTATCCTTCCTTCAGCCTGTGGTGCTGCTGGAAGTACAGCAGCATTCCCTCTGTGCCACTCTCTGGTTGCCTCCATGCAGTGGCACTGAGAGAAAAGGCTGAGATCTATCCTGCTTTGAAAGGACTGATGAATATGCAAACTATTAGGGCTGAAATATTGCTTATCCGCCTCACGGGGTGTGCACGGAGCTCGTGTTTGTGCTGCTGCCTGAGGATGTGTACACCACCAGTGTGCAGCTGAGCAGCTTAGGGAAGATTTAACTCTTATTTCTATTCTTGACACCGAATCATTAATAAGGTTATGACCATGTTGGGGGCCTTTCCCAGCGCCCTCCTCCCGCTGTGGCAGGGTCTGGGGACCTGCTGGTGGGGTTTGACTGCAGCTATTGATCGGGGTAAAGCTCCATCCCAAATGGAAGCAGTTGCTGATGATTATCTCGCGGTATTAGTGTGTGTATTGTGAAATTGGTGTGATTTGAGATGAAATGTGACCTATGGGCATAGGCAACATGTTCTAATGTATTCAGAAATGCCGGGGCTGACAAGCTATTGCTGCTGGTACCACGCTGATTAAACCCCAGCTCGCTCTGCTCCCATTGAAATCAGTGGGAGGTCTGTCATTGCCTTCCGTGAGTGCTGGACTGGATCCAGACTGCACTTCATGGGATGCATTATTCCACAGGATTAGAGAGGCACAGGGAGTGGGATTCCTCTCTCTCACTGATCTCTGCTGCTTAGATGTTTGCCTTGGAGCTGGCTGGGACATGAAGCAGCCAGCCTGGTTTTGGTGTCACCCCAGGGAGGAGATGAGCGGTGTTTGCTCCCAAAGGTTGGCCAGGGCTGGGGCGCTGCTCTCGGGCTGCAGTGAAATGTGAGGGGCTGGGCAGCTCCCTGTGATCCAGAACTCCTGGTGGTGTGTGGACACAGGAGGCAGGGTTCTCATCAGCGTTGCCTGTACCAAATGTTTGACCCACCAGTGCTGGACTCCTAGTTCAGGATTGAAAAAGCCCAATCCCCCCAGGGAGCCCCAGAGGGGCCCTGGCTCTGCACATGCTGGTCAGGAGGTGGCTGGGGAGGGGTTTTCTCAGGTTCTTGATTTCAGACAAACGTTTGACCTCAAAGAGGTGCTGGCTGCTAGGGGGCTGAATTCCCCTGTGGTGTGGGAGGCTGCTCGGAGCACCTCTCATGGCCCATCCCGCCAGGGCTCTGCCATCCCAGCCCCACCACTCCGGCCCCTGGCCAAGCCTTTGGGTGGAGGATGACTCAGGGCCCCGTGGAGGGAGGGGGTGGCTGTGACCCCCCCCCAGTGCTGCTGGGGAACTGAAGCAATCTGTTTATCATGGAAAAACTGCTCTTTACAGCAATTCAAATGGAAACTTCCCAGAATGAGTGTTGCAGAGCTTTCCCCTTGAATCACCGGGCCTCCCAAGAGCCGCTTTCTAAGACGATGCCCTCGGGAAAGCTGTCACCGGCCTTGCCGTGCGTGGCAGCTCCCTCCCGGCAGCACAGCCGCGCTCAATCCCCCTTCGGGCCCGTTCCCATGGGAGCAGCGCCTTTCCCCAGGCGGAACAGCTATGGACCCCCAGCACACAGGTGTCCCACGAGCTGCTGCTCAGCCCCGCCACCCCATGCCGGGTGCTGGAAGGCTCTGGGGTGATGGCACCTCCCAGCCTGGGGACCAGCCCACGGTGGAGGCTCCCACGGCAGTACCCGCTGCCATCTCGCCAGGCCAATTGCCTGTTTTCCCTTCCCTCTGGCTGCCCATCACCCTTTCCATGGCTGAAATGAGTGTCCAAAGGTCACGGGGAATTCAGCCGCTGCCTGGAGCACACGCAGCCGAGTGAATAAGGAGTGAGTGTGTGACGCCTGACTCGCTCCGCTCCCGAGGCTGCTTTGCATCCCATGCTGCCCGGCCGTGGCAAGCCCTGCGCTGGTGGGGGCACGGAGCCCGTGCGGTGCCCGCCGTGCCGTGCCCGCAGCACAGGCCCTGGGCCGGCACACGGCTCGGCAGGGATGCTCCGGGCAGGGGAGCAGGGCCAGGGCAGCGGGCACGCCGCCTCCGCCGCGGGGCGTTTCCGGGCCCGCATAACCACAGCTGTGTGTGAGCCCTGAGCTGTCAGCCTGGCCGATTGGGCAAAGATAGGAACGGGCTGGGTGTCGCAAGGGGTGGGAGGCCACTGAGCCAAGCAAGCGAGGGAGGGAGGGCGGGTTACGGCGCCCTGGTGATCCCACTGCCACCCTCGGAGCGAAGCTACTGGGGATTTTTATACATTTATTCCTGTCAGCCCCGTGGTGCTTGTCCCCATAGTAACAGAGCAGGCTGGCACTGCAGCGCTCAGTGACATCCCTGGTCCCCAGGGAGAAGCCGAGGACCTGTGTGGTCCGTATCCCCAACTCCTCGGTGATGCACAGAGCCCCGGGACAGCTCTCCTGCGCTTCAGAGCGTGTCAGGGTTCCACTGTGTCTCTGCAGTCCCGGGAAAGCAAAGAACTGTTGGCCAAGAGGGCAGAAGGGGCAGGTGTGGGGCTGGGCCAGGACCTTGCTGGGGTGAGGGCTGGCTGGTGGCGGGTCCTTGTCCCCAGTACCTGTAGCAGCGGCCGGGCATCTGCTGTGGCAGGGCCAGGCCATGCCGCACGTGTGAGCAGCACAAGCCCGGCTGCTGTGTGAGGGTGAGGCAGGAACCACAGAGGGGTTTTCCAGGCTCCAGCAAGCACCTGGGCACTTGAGGTCAGGAGGCATCTGCAGCACGAGCTTTTTGAACCCAGTAGCGAGGCAAAGGTGTTTTTAAGGAGACCGGCAAGACAGAGATCTCTGTTCAGATCCTGGAGCCGCTCGGAAGATGAGTCAAAGGATTCCTGAAACAATTAGAGCTGTGAGGTGCAGCAGCAACAGCACATCCACCGTCAGCAGCTCTGCCAGGTGCCCTCGGCCAGCTGTTCGTGCTTTCCCTTTAATAAGGCATATTAGGCAATTTCCCATTTAAAAATGTTTATGGGAATATATAAATATTCACTTATACAGAACTTGCCTGGCCCTTTGTGTGCAGAGCGGTGGCGAGAGTGACTTGAATTGTTATAAATCTATCACAAAAGCTTGAGATGGAGCCTTCAGCATGGTGAGATGGATGTCTCAGAGCCCCCTGGGGACTGAGTCCTCCAGATGCCAGGACGGGACACCTCGCTCCGTGGGACAAAGTGCCCCACCAAGCAGGACGAGGCCACCACAGGACTGCGTCATATCCCTTGGTGCCCAGCCACAGGCAGTGTGGGCAGGGTTTTCCCTCGTGTGATTTCCCGATGGCCACAGGAAGAGCTTGCACAGAGCCGATCTGGATTTAATCAAAGGAATTTTTTTTTGCATTTGCTGTCTTATGCGCTGACCACCAAACCACATCCTTCGAGTCTGAGCCCAGCACAGTGAAACAAAAACTAGGCCAGGGCTTTTTGCTATATATATTTTTTTCTTTCTTTTCCTTTAGTGCATCAGTTGGGTGCAAAGCTGGCACACACCTCTCCTCCACCCCCTCTGCTTCCACACAGCCCCTTCCCAGGGCAGCCTGGCATTTCCACCACCCCTGAGGCAGGCACTTGCAGCTCCACGTGCAACCTAGGAACTATCCAGATTATGTGCACTGAGCACAGCGTCAGTGGGGAGCAAATATAGAGGAATAATGAGTAATGACCTGCTGGCAGACCATGTCGGGCCCTAATAAGGCACAAGGTGGGGACTATCCTTGCCTCTCACCAGATGCTTTTGGCAGATGAGTGTGGTGCAGCCTGATTGCGGGGTCAGAGCAAGCCAGAGGGGCCCCGGTGAGCCCCCGGTGCTGGTGGGAGCAGCGGCTGTGGTGTGACACCGTCCCTGGCAGCATCCCACAGCATCCAGTGCCGAGGTGCCTGCGTAGGGAAGTTCTCATGTTTACAGAACAGAGAGCAGCTTTATTGTTGTATTTTGCAAACCAAAACCAGCCGGGAGTTTCTGAAGCGTCTGCCATCCCCGCAGAGAGCTGTTTAGTCATGCCTGGTGTGTGTGCATGTGAGACAGTGAGGGGAGGGAGGCTCGAGGACTTTGCAAAGATTAAAGATTTATGCTGACCCTTGAATCTGATCCAAGGCTACTAATCTGCCCTGATCCTATCATCTGCTCAGGGTGGATCTATTTCACTTTCCTTTATGGTACTCCTGACTCATTCCACTCCCACTCCAGGCCAGTCCAGTGGGAATGGGAAGCGCTACCACATATTTGTTTGGGTTTGCATTTAAAGCTCTGGACCTGTAGTGGGTGCAGCTCATAAAGGAAACCAGCGTGGATAAGATATGGGTGAGCTGAATGCTTGGAAACCACTCCCAAACACAAGCTGAAGTGGTTTGAAATCAAGGTGGAGTGATGTACTGAAGGCACAATACTTGGCAGCTACGCCCAGCATGTGAGAAAGGCATTTAAATCCAAGGTGGTGAGGTAGGCAGGGCACTCCGCATGCTTCCGACGGGACAACCCGTGCCTCGCAGGGTCTGCAGTGCCAGCTGTAACCTCCCCAGCAGGGAGCTGAGTACCCACCCCTCCATCTGCCCACCTGCCCTCTCTGGCTCTGTGCTTTGCACCCCGGTGAGCCCCTCCGTGGGCCTGCAGGAAGCTGTGCCAGGGGTTTTGCTCCTGCCCTGGCACTGCTCTGCCTGGGAAAGGGCTTGTTTGTGCTCCATCACCCTGTACTGAAAGGCTCCTGATGGCTGCTGGGGCTTTAGTGTAAAAAACAATGTGTGGAGGAGATATACGGACCTGATGTTTCGGAGGGCAGAATAAATCTCCTCTGCCTTTGCAATAAAAAATAGTGTGGCAGAAAGAGAAATAGGAGCTTTCCACCCCCCAGCTCTTCTCTGCTGCAGCCACACGTGTCTGGAGGAAGGCTGGGGATGCCACAGCAGCCTGGCCCGCGTGCCAGCCGGGCTGGGATGGATAACACCCACCGGGCACTGCCGGCAGCCCCAGAGCCACGGGCAGACAGGCAAACAGGATCAGTCATACGGGCCTGGCCCGTGGCTGAACTGACCAGGAGATGGAGTGAGATATATCCTATTTCAGATCCCCTGGGACACCCTGTTCTCCTGATAACTGATGATATGTAAATATAGCAAATGCAAAGCCAGGCACTTTCCTAGGGTGCCCAGCCCAGGCTGCATATAGAACAGGGCTGAGCCCCGGCGGCGCTCTTGGAAACACCCATTGCAACTGCAACACAGGCATCAGGCTTTATTTTTAGTTTAAAATGAAGTTCCTGTTTGTAAGGCCAGAAGGGTTACAGGAAAAAAAATTATGAAGTGGGATCATTTACTGCTATTTTCTTCTCACGTGTCCTTCCTTCCTTCCTCCCTCCTGAGAAATGGGATGTAGCACATCACTATTCCAGGCTGCAATGTTCGCTGGCGGGAGCGCTGGTTCCTGCTCCCTCCGAAGAGGCCCATTAAGCCTTGTGTAACAAAAGACTCCGTCCTCCCAGCCCCACCAATTACCCCTGATTTCTATTGCTACACGGAGGCGCTTATCTCATGGAAATGAAACGCCGGCCTCGCTGACTCGCACCTCCTTTCTCTCTCAGCAGAATTTTGGGCTGCCCCTGCCAGGAGGGGTGACGGGCAGGGCATGGGGATCCCTCCCTGGCTCATCAATCCCTCTCCTCCCCGCGCCGCTGAGCAGACCCAGCAGCCATGGGATTGAAGGAAACAATGGGAAGTATTTGGTCAGGTCAGCCAAAGGAGCCTCTTTAATGAGCAAAGCTGAGCACTAATTAGTCTGGTGTGCAGCCCCATGCCCCATCCCCATCCCTGCGATTCTCCTTCAGGCGGGGTCACCGTGCAAGGGGAGCGGCAGGGATGAGTTTGGCGGGTGCCCACGTGTTTTTCTCCTTCCCGTGCCCTGTTAGGGAAAGGTAATCCCGAGCTGACAGGAGGGAGACTGCGAGCTGCTGACGGGAATTCCCAGCTGAGAGGTTTTGAGAGCGGTGGGAGCTTTGGCGTATGGATTAGGTTGCTTATATATACTATAGTGTGAAGGAAACGGGCGGTTTTGCTAATTCCCTTGCACTTTGGTTTAATAAAGTAGGATTTGTCTGGTGGGAAAGTGTAACAGTGGGATTTAAGCTGTGTGAGTCTCATGACTGGAGCTCGCCTGGCTGGGTGGGAAGCAGGGAAGCATCGATTGCATTCTGTCTCTCCTGTGTTCTCGTGTTTTTAAACATGATTTGAGTGCCCACAGCTTCGGATGAGCTTTATTTGGGATTAGGTTTATTTAAAAAATCCATATGCAGATACTTGCACTGAATTCTGTTTTCCAGAACTCAGTGCCCTATGTCTTAGGAGAACCAGGACTGCTCGGTTTGTTAGCACCTTGTGAGAAAGACTCATGTAAACTGAGAAAGGATAAAGAGGGGGTGGCCAGTACACAGAGAGAGAAGGGGCAAGTTAATATCTGGTGCAGCCTCTGTAGGGAAACGAGATCCTTCTGCTTCTGGTTTTAATGAGAAAGGCCCCAATGGAAATTTAAATTCTGGATCTGCATCAAATCCTCAAAGTTCAGGGAGTTTAGAACGACGAGTTCGGTCCATTCCATCACTCATCAGAGCTGTCTGCAAAATTCACATCCCAATACTTTTTTCCAATCATAAATTCTGCCAAAGATGCATGCTTGGATGTGAGATATTCTTCTTCTTTTTCATCCCTTTTGCTAATTTAATTCCCAGATCTAAATCAAGTTTTCCATCTCAGACTTCCAGGAGCTGGGATGTCTTGTTTGCAGCTGGGAAGCTTTGCTGTTCCCTGTGTGGTGTGGTGAGGGGTTGGAAAGGTTCACCTGCCTGCAGGTGACCAAGTGAAGGGGAGGCCTCGGGGTCAGGCATGGGGCTGCTTTATTGCCAAAGCCCAAGTTTTGGGATGTGCTAGTGAGCAAATCATTACAGTGCTCCTGCCCTTCTTTCCTTCATTATTAAGAGGATAAAACCCAACCCATTTTTGGGATATGCACAAATATGCTACTGATGAGGGCCCTGAGCAACCAGGCAGATTTTCTGAGCAGCCTTGAAGCAGCAAGGCACAGCAGCCTCATGCTGGGCTCTCCCTTATTCTTATTCTTTTCTGTTTTCTTGGGTGTACAATAAGAGCTAATCAAAGTGATGCTCTCCAGCAGGCTTCTGTGTATGGCATTACAGCAAAATCCTAAATTCCCCTTCCTGCTCATGCATACGAAGCAGGAAGAACTAGGATGGCTGCAGACTATTTTCAGATGATTTAGCCAAGGAGAAAATAACTGGATGGCTGAAAGAAGGAGCATTTGACAAGAAATAACCTTGAAGCACAGCTCTGACATGATGGTGTGAGGTGCCCTGCTCCATGAAATGCCAACAGGGAGTGTGACTTCCAGAGGAGATGACAAAGGACAATACAGACAAGCAGAGCACCCACAATCCAATGCAAGAGAGGCTGCAGAGTGGGCTGGGTGCTCCCTTCTGCTCTGGTTTCAGCACTGACAGACATGAAGTTCCCCCTGCTCAGTTCAGCACTCTCACCAGCTGCTGAGGCAACAGGTCATGTATTTGGCTGGTGTAAATCATTGCATCTCAGCTGACTGGGCTCATGGGATGCTGTTTGTACCTGTAGATGTGTTGCTTCTTCCCCCACTAAAGGCAAAGGCATCACCTGGGATTTGCCCCTTGCACCTGGAGTGAATCGGATGCTCCCTCACCACAAGGTGAGAGCGTGGGCAGCAGAGAGTGATACCCGAGCAAAAACTCCCGCCTGCCTGTACAGCATTTCATAGTACCTGGGCTGCAGCCCCCTCTCTCCCTCCTTCCAAAGTGACAATCCGTTCCCTGGGTTCTCTCCCCGCTTGTCCGTGGGGACGCTGGGGACAACCCCGCCCGAGATGTTCCCGCCGGGCAGGCTGGGGCTCACATGGGACATTGCTTTGCTATTCCTGTTGTCCATGTCCTGTGAGCAGCTCACTGCTGATAACATCCCTTGCTTTGGATTTATTCCGAGAAATAGAGAGGAAGATTTGCCGGACTCTGCGGTGTCCATGTGCCAGGGGAGGGCTGGGTGTGGGTGCTGGCACTGCCAGGCCAGGGGGCCGTGCTGTGCAGGGAGCCCAACCCAGGGTGAGGGCGAGGATGAAGGTGAGGACACAGCTAAAAGCTTTAGGGAAAGAGGACGGTTTTGGTGAGGCTGCATCCCCCTCTGCTGGAAAAGCCAAGCAAAAGCAGCAGAGCAGCAGCTGGCCAAGGAGAACACTTCGAGGGGAAAAGGGGAAATTAAGGTGCAAAGAACACAAGTGAGGCCCGGGGTCCCTGGGGCCCGCAGGGACATCGCAGCAGCCAGTCTGGGCTGTACTGGGGTTCATTCCATGCCCGTCATAATGAGAGGGCTCTTGCTGGGGTCAACCTGATCCTCTGCAGGAATTGGGACGACATCACATTTGTACCAGGCACAATCCCACTAACTGTCATGGGAATGGATAAGTGGGGCAGGGGCAGCAGCCGGTGCTGTGGGTCACACTGGCCCTGGTGATGTGGCAGGGTCTCACAGCAGGCAGAGAATTGTGGCTGGAACTAAACAGAATTGCATGGACGAGCTCAGTGCTTTGGTGCTGGGTTCAGAGCTGCTTTGTAGCCCAGGTGGTGCCCAGGCTGATGGGCATGAGCTGCAAAACACCTGGGTGGGACTGAAATACATACGGCAACCTGGACTGTGGGCACTGGGGTTCGTTGGGAAGGGGCTGCAGCACTGTCTGGATCTTGCCTGGCAGCTGGGAGGGAGCTCTACTTCAAAGCAGAGGCTGCAGAAAATGCCTCCCCTGGCCTGGCACCATGTGCATTGTCCCTGGGTGGGCAGCTCGTGGCTCCATCTAACCAAGGACCACCAAGAAGTCCCTGCTGTGCCCTTGCCAAGGTGCTGCTCCCTCTGAATCTGCTCATACAGGTGTCTGCGCAGAGCTGGAGCCCAGGGCTCTGTGCCCGCCTTTCACAGCCTCACTTGGAGGCTGTTTGTGCTTAGACTGGAAGAATGGGTTTGTTTCCTTTTAGATTTAAAATCTAAATTACAGAAAGGGTGAAATGCGGTGACAGGGCTGGCCAAGGCCCTGACTGTGCACTAAATCTGCAGGCGTGGGCCTGGCTTTTGTGCAGGGGGCTCTGCAAGTGCCAAGGTCACTGCTAATAAATCTGACTGGAGGACCAGGAGAATTTTTTTTAACTTACTGCTAACAGCAGGCTCCTTTTAAACTATCTTTTTTTTTCCCTGCTCCCTTCTGCTGATTCATGCTCCTGCTTCTTCGGCACTGGGAGACGCCAGCATTCCTGAAGGTCATCACTTGCATGCAGCAGCTCATGTGTTTGCCAGCACCTACGAAATCGAAATGCTAAAGTGACTGCCATCATTTATATTTTCCCTGGCAGTGACAGACAATCGCACAGCTTGCCAGCCGCCGAGCTGCCACGTTCCCAGGCTTGGAGACTACTGCAAGGTGAAGGAGGTGCATGAAAAGTGATGCCTCCCAATGAACTTGGTACCAGGTCACCTTGAGATTCGGATTTTCACCTGGGCTCACCTGCAGGCAGTCCTCTTAGAGATAGGGAAACCTCAGTGTCCAAGCATGCACCCCTCTGACTTACACCCAACCCATTCTGTCACCCGGTGATCCCGTGACTCTGGGAAATGAGATACTGGTGCTCACGTCAGGAGTCACGCTGCTGCCTGCCCCGGATCCCTGGGGAAGCAGGGCTGTGCTGCCCTCACTGCCACCTCCCTCCCCTTCTCTGTCTCTCCTCACCGCTGTGGAGAAGACTTGGTGCTGTCCTGGGCTGCAGTAAGAGGCAGGATTTTATGGCATGCTGGCAGCATGCAAACATCTCTGAGGAAATAAGTTATGGTTTAATTTTCATGGTGTGTCTCCCTCTTCATAGCAAAGGAATACTTCTGGTTTAGCTCAAGCACAACTGACACGTTTCTTTTTTCAGGAAAGAAGTGAGGCAGACACAGAGAAATCCTTCCTTTGCTTCCTCAGCTTCTTTAGGGACTGTTTATACTGTGGCAGTACCAAAAGCCCTGTGTAAAATGACGGAAGGCTCTGTTACAGGCGGTGGCAGGTTTAGGAACGAGTTATTTAATGTCCATCTCTTTAGCGGTGACCACTAATCTTACGCTTTCCTTTAAGAGTCTCTAATGTAAGATGACACATATCTTGTATCTGCTATAATCTGCCTCTGTTTCTTTTGATATTAAGTGGGCCTTGAAAGAGCAGAGCTGGAAAGAGCCCCCAGCTGCCTGCTGGCACTGCAGAGCAAGGCTCCCGTTTGTCCTCACAGTCCTCAGATTCCCCAGATCCAAGAGCTTCTCCCTCCCTTGACAACCGAGGATCCTGACCTGGGAGGCACCCACAGTCTCTAAGACATTTTACCAATACCCAGTTGAATCCCTGGAAGAAAATCAGCCTCCAAACGAACTGAGGGCACTAACATGGCACGTGTGTGTTTGCCTCCTTAAAGCACGGATTGTGAACAAGCAGGAAAGCAGAATCTCAGAGCAATATTGTCACTATTTTTTGGCTGCGGCTCCTTGCTCGGCAGCAGGGGAGGTGCCACACAGCAGGCGTCTGTAACTCATCAAATCAATTAGTTCCTTTGTCTGCGGGAGGAGTCGTTAGCTAAAGACAAATTAAAGGAAGGTCCAGTAAAATATTCTATTCTGAGAGGATCTGTCCTATTTTCTCATACTAATGACAGGCTCCGAAATCTGTGCACAACTTAGCTCGTTATTAGAACTAATTGGTGCCAGGCATTCCATCCTCTCTGATAGGGCTAACCATGGGGATGAAATTTTCCAAGTTAATGAACCAGAGAATGGATTAAGAACTTTCAAAGTGCAGTTCATATCACAGCTTAATTGGAAGGAGTATATTAGCTGGCTTTTTTATGGATACAAAGGAAAGCCGTGTTTTGGGGTGAAAAAGCACATGCACAAATGCCTTTGCTGCCACTGGGGAGCTGGATTTCAGTGTGACAGAGCCGTGGCATTTGAAGGCAGCGCTTTCCCAACACCGTGAGCCTGAGGAGGGATGGAAATGGGCTTTATTCTCTGCGTGCAGCACTTGCTATTCCTCCTGTGCAAGGCCCTGCGGGGAGAGACCAATTAGTGCAGATCTCCCCAGGCCAGGGAGCTTCGGGTGGATCAAGGGCTGGTCTGGGTGTGGTGCATCCTCCTGATGGAGATCCACAGCCCCCAGACCATCGTCCTCAGTGCACAGTTTGGTGTTTTTATACCAATCCCACTCTAATTGTTTTTTACACCTGTTTTACACTGTTCTGAAGAGTAGATTTGTGACACCCATTTTTTCCAGCTCAGAAAAATTATTTTTTTTCTGTGTGATTTAGAACTTTTCCTTCTACCAGCAGTGGAGAAGGAGAACCCTTTGCAGGAGTCACAGACACAGCATGTAACCTCTGGTCCATATCCAGGTAGCTCAATCCACTCTTCATGCATTTTCTTAGCTCTTTAATATTTGTAAAATAATTCGAGAGCCATTGCAGCCAGGTGCAAAACAGTAGCACTTTTCCAACCTATTGACAACCAACAAATCCTGCTTAACATCCATTAATAGCCCTTAATTTGAGTCATGAAAGTTTTACTGCAACATCATAAGAAATTCTGAGGAAAAAGACTGTGCTTCAGGGGAACAGAAAATACTCCTCGGGCATTCTGTAGATTCCTCGTGATTTTTTTCCGCTACATCTCCATTTGCTCCCGCCTCACCTCTTGCTCCCACCTGGCCTCAGTGCACAAGTCCCTGTGTAACTCCCCAGAGAGCCAGAGATGCAAAATTTGTGAATTTGGGTCTAATTTGACTGGGAATTAAAATAACCCCAGTTACAGTGACAAGAACCCTGGTAAATCACCCAAAAAGTCCATGCAAAATGCATGCTACTCCTTCAACTCCATTTGAAAGGGCTTCCTACTGAAAACTAAAGTGACCTCAACTAAGTTGTGATAAATGCACCTAATGGAGTAGTTTGGTCAGTGTCATCTACTTAAACTAATTATTTGGCTCAAGGGGAAAGTCAGTTTGTCAAAGTCCATGCAAAGGGCAGGAAATTCTGCAGAACATCTGGTTATGTGAGAGTAACTGGGAATAACGAGGTGAAGTGGGCTATCTCTTTGGTTTTGGAAGTTCTATGAGCACACACAGGGTTTTGTATTTCACTTGCTTAAAATGTACTTGGGCTAACTGGAAATATTACAGTCGGTATTTTTAATCCCTAGGCCTCTGCAGGCTGGGATTGGATTTGCGGGTGGCCCTGAATCCGGGTGGCCCTGGGGGGCCCCCACAGCAGCGCCAGGATGGCGGGTGAGGGGTGCGGGCTGGCACCCCTTCACCACACCCCACCACGGCGGGTGAGGACGAGAGGACACGGCCTCAGACAGGAGGGGAGGCTCAGGTTGGACATCACAAGGAATTTCTTCACGGAAAAGGTGGTCAGGCATCGGCAGGGACTGCCCGGGGAGGTGGTGGAGTCCCTATCCCTGGAGGTGTCCCAAGAAGGACTGCACGTGGCAACAAGGTCTGGGTGACAAGGTCATAAGTTGGACTTGATGATCTTGGGGGTCTTCCCCAACCTAATGGAGCCTGTGGTGGAGCGGGCAGGGCAGAGCCTGCTCCATAGTGACACACCCCTCCTCACCACACCCCAACATGGCGGCCCCGCCCCGCCCCGCCCTCTCCGGCCGCGGGTCCTCCCGCCGCCAGGGGG
>VXAD01010087.1:0-18863 GCA_013399195.1 Dicrurus megarhynchus | reverse complement strand
CGGGGCCGGCAGCGGCCTGAGCCCGGCCCGGTCCCGCGGTGCCGCGGGGATGGAGCGGGGCCCCGGGCCGGGGCACGGGGAGCAGCGTGTGGGCCCTCGCTGGGTGGGATGGCTGAGCCCTGGTGGCTTCCGTGCCTCCGTAAACCTTGGTGTGCTCATGGGACCCGCGGGGACACTGATCCCACAGCACGGCACGGCCCCACAGCGGGCTCTGAAGGCGCCTTTCAGTCAGGGTGTCGGTGTGGCGGGGCTTGTGTTAGCAGATGTGGAGATAACATTGTGTGTCTTCAGCTGCCGCCTCCCTTTGACTGTTTTTCCGTAGTCCTAAATGATTTAAGTGTCAGCACCCACTCACGGTTCTCCTCTCAGATATTTGCTTATCGATTGCTGAGACCCATATCAAATAATCTCCTTTCTCTTAAGGTACAACTTACCTAGGAAGTACAACTCGCAAGCCCATCGGCAGCAAACTGCTGCACTCGGGCCTGCTGATCTGGTGATGTGCCTGGAGCAGGTGAAGGAAGGGTGTGGGAATACTCCTACACGAAGCTTTTCCATTGTTGAACGAGATAAAGAGTGGCTCTGCCTAAATGGCGTGTTCAGCTTCATCAGTGTCCTGCTGGGCTGTTGTATGTGGTGGAAAACATTCCAGGAGACAAGCTGGACTTTGGGAGCTCCTGAAATGGGCAACCCGGGCACCTTTTGGTTTTTCAGGGAGCGTGAGTGACCTGAGTGCAGTGCACCTAGAATGAGGGAGCTGATGTTTCCAGCTTTAGAGTGAGCACACCTTCAGTTTGTCTTTTGGTTTTTGGGGCTGTGTCCTTAACACTACGGAATATTTCTAAGAATGTATTTATTTAAGTGCCAGTTGAATGAGTTACTGGCTGGGAAAAGGACTTTCATTCTCTTGCAGTTATACATCATCCTTGCACACTGACAAACACCCTGATAAAAAGTAACTAAGCCCTTGTGTAGCTCAGATGTGAGCACTCAGTGGGCTTCCTGATAATCATGGAAAATGGGTTATTTCATAAAAGGTAACTCTTCTCTGACTAGTTGTTTGCTGAAAGTTGCTGCAGTAACCCAGGAGTGCCAGAAGCCTTTTCTTTCACACTCTGCCAATACCTCTGAGCTTGGATTTGTAGACATGGAGCTCTGAAAGTGTTGAACAACCTCAATCTGTGGCTGCTGAGCTGATACTGCTTGGAGTGTTTCTGCAGCTGGGGGCTCTCTGCAGGCTTTTCATCCTCTGGAGTCCTCCTGGTGATGGCACTTGATAAAGAACTGCTTTGCTTCTGTGTAGTACCAGCAGCACGTGTTTGGGGAAGCTACCTGTGAAACTGACTGCAGATATGTGCAGCAGTTCACAGCTGTAGTAGCTCCACATCAGTTTAGTCCATCTAACTTGTCTAAAGTGGGAGAAGTTTTCCTAAGTAAAGCTGGAGTCTGTTTCCAGCCTCCTCTGCGGGGGTTGAATCTTGCAAGGTTTCAACCACATGTTAGGATCACACCCAGGCGTTTATCTGAGCGAGTGCCATTCAAAGAGCCTTGCAAAACCCAGGGGCAGGAGGAAGTTGTTGTGCATGCTGACACAGCCTCCTTAGCTGGTTTAGTTTAGGAGCATCAAGTCACATTTCTGAAGTTTTAAATTAGGAAATCTGGTTAGTCTTTACACAAAAAAAAAAAAAAAAACNAAAAAAAAAAAAACAAACCAGAGGGAGGGGGTTTGCTCAGGTTTTTATTATTGATTAAAAAAAAATAATAGCATAAGCTTCAGTTACCAGCGCAAGATCACTTTTTAGAGAAGTAGTGCAGTCCATGGCATGCAGAGATAACTTCTTATTTGCTTCCTTGACAGACTTCAGTTCAGAGTCTGCATTTGGGAATGAGAGCAGGAAAAGAACAACTGCTCTCTGCAGGCCAGTTAATGGTTTGGGTGGATGAGGCTGTTGAGATTCCTCAAGACTAAAATGAAAGGAATGACACAGCAAGATGTCCTATAGGATAGTTTTAAAAGCTGGAATGCACACCAGGATCTTGCTGTGGCTTAGAAGCTTGTGTGCTGTCTAACAAAGGGCTGTTGCCAGTCTTGACAACAGTGAGTTTAATCCAATATAAATCTCTAATGTAATCTCTGCCCATCAAATCAGGCATATGGAACTAGAGGGAAAACTCAACCAATTACACAGGAAGCTTGGTACAAGGCCTGACTGCCGCTGAAGTGCACAGGCCACGAGAGGCAGACAGTCCAGTTCTAGAATAATCCTTTTCTAGGTTGGTAGCGGGTTTGGATCACGTTTATTCCTCCAGTGTAAACAAACACTTGATTTATAATCAGACTAAACAAGGGCCTGGAGAGACAGCACGAGAGGGAGTGGCTTTGAACTGAGAGATAGGGAGATTAGATTAGATATTAGGGATAAATCCTTCCCTGTGAGGGTGGGGAGGCCCTGGCAGAGGTTGCCCAGAGCAGCTGTGGCTGCCCCTGGATCCCTGGCAGTGTCCAAGGCCAGGCTGGACAGGGCTTGGAGCAGCCTGGGACAGTGGAAGGTGTCCCTGCCCGTGGCAGGGGATGGCACTGGATGGTCATGAATGTCCCTTCCAACCCAAACCCGCCTCTGATCAGTTTGATTAGAAGGTTTAAAACCCAACATTAGCAGTGAAATCTTGTTAGAGCTGGATTCAGCTAATGCAGCTTCTGCTTTTCTAAGGCTCCGCATTAGTCACTGTCTCTAATTAGATATTAAGCATAAGTTTTCCATGTGCGTGAGTAAACTTGCTCACAAGGGAGGATATCATTTCTTCCTGGTCCTAATTTCCCTAATGTGGATGGTCTGTGGCTCTTATTCAGAGAAACTGCATGTCATCCTGGGATCGCATCTGGAATTGTCGGCTCCTGATCCAAGCCCTGGAAATGCCCATTATTTACAGACTCTGCTGGATCTTGTGGTGTTTGCAGCTCGTGGCCATTCCTGGCCTTCCCTCAGCTGGGCAGTTGGAGCTGGGAGCCGTGGCCATGCTGCTGTGGGGAGCAGGAGAGGCCAAGGGGCTGCTCCGGCCGTGTGACGCAACTGAAACATGACTCAAGTAAACTGACTCTGCTCCCGGCCCCGGCAGCGCGTGCTGCTGGAGAATGGGCACTTGTGCAGCCTCAACAGCGTATTTCATGGAAGACTGGCATATCCTGGGGTTTCTTTAGAAGTTTTGCTTGACGCCTGGTAGGTTGATCCTTGATCCAGGTGTTCGGCACTGGAACACTGAAGCTCATTAGCCTGATAGCGAGCAGAGATCTGGAGGAGTGGGAGGAAGTTGGACTTTCCTGATACAGTTATCAGGTTCAAGAGCTAAACTCAACCTGCTTGTAGTGACAGGGTAAATAAGGTCCCTTTTTAGGATTTGTGTCAGAGCTTGAATTAGTGTGGTTTGTTTTTTAACTTTGGAATATCTGGCAAGTGTTGGAATGAGACCGTGGTTTCTAGAGAGAGGCAATTCCTGAAGCGCCACTCAACAAAAGATTCGTTTGGCCAGTTGGGAGCTGCAACTTCCTTCTGTTCTTGTGACTGTTACAAGTAACTATAACTTGAAGAAGCCACACCAGAGAAGTGCCGAATAATATTGCTCTAAAGAGCTTCCCTGCTGTTTTAGTGCCTTTTGAACCACCCAGGTAGGCCATAAATCCCGTGTGTTGTCACTCCATACACACCGTAGCTAAGGCAGAAGGGTGATAAAATTTGAAGTGTTTCTTAATGGCAGAAGTCTCTTGAAATGCATTGCATCACTTCATTAGCTAATAAAGCTCCTCGGAGGTGACTCAGACCCTTTCTTTGAGGTCCTGCTTGCTGTACCCCAGCTGGGCTAAAACAGGTGACTGAAATCAGAATCTCCTTTTTCCATCTTGGTCCTGAGTTCCTGTAGAGTGCTTTGTAAGCAATGGCAGAGCTTTAAGTGATAACACCTGGATAAAGACACTTTCTTGATTATCAAAAGCATGAAATGTCCTGAGCTCTTCCATGATTGACTTCTAGACAGACATATGCCTTTTTTATGGTAGATATTTGCTAAGCAGTCCATGTCCTTTTAAATATCCAGTTAAACTCAGGGTTGGGGAAATAAAAATGCCTTTTCTTGTCATATAGCACTGTTTTGCTTTCTGCAGCAATCGTTCCTGGAAGTGCTGTTGGGAAGCCTTTCAGGGATGGAAGCTTCTAAACTGGAGTTCAGGCTTCTGATCATGATCACAAGTAGCTGGAACACTGAAGTATTTCCTGAAGAAGGAAGCTGGACTATAGAAAGTTGATTTGTCCATTTATGATGCACTACTTGGTTGAGGCTATGAGTGTTGCAGAGGAGGCTTAGTGTAGGGGTAGCTTGATATAATGCTAAAATTGCACTGCTTTTTAAATATTTTTTTTAAAGAAGGCATTTTGGAGACATGCAGCATTTTTTCTTAGTGCAAAAAGAAAGAAATTTTTAGGGATGAACAGCAGGGTTTAATGTAATACTCTGATCCAGGTGGATTGGGAGTGTCCTGGCTGGATTCCATACTCCAGTGGTGTTGTCTTCTAGTTGGTTTAGCTTGTTTGTGATCTCATCTAGCTGGATGAAAAGTATTATGATTAAAGATAAAACAGTCTTTGCTGTGTAGTAACAAAGTCTGTATGAAGAAATGGGTCCTATAACAGTAGTGAATCATGTCAACTTTATGAGATGCAAACTAAAGGCTGCCCTGACCTCCTCTGATGATAAAACGAATGTCCTTGTGCAGGCTGTGGAGTCAAAATCAAGCTGCTTAGGGGGCTTGTTCTTGACAGCGGTGAGAGTTGTACAAGGCCAGGCTGGATGGGGCTTGGAGCAACCTGGTGCAGTGGAAGGTGCCCCTGCCCATGGATGGTGTTTGAGGTTCCTCCCAATTGAAACCACTCTATCATTCTGTAACTCCCTGGAATTTGAGTTTCTGGCTGTAGCTTATGGTTATAGAGAGGCAGATGAAGTAGCCAGAATGTGAATTTGTTTGGTTTAGGTTTTTTTGACTCAAGACAGCTGGAAATGGTAGGTTTAATAAGCTTGTTGTAATATTAATTAAATGATAAAAGAGACTAAACTCACATCCTTTGTACACTTCTGGAATGTCAGGTGATGGCAAGTTAAACACTTGTCCTAAGTTTTGCTCTGGGAAATGAGCTGTACTTGTAGCTGGCTTGTTCAGAAATGCTGCAGTCTGTGATTTAGTGCTGGTACTGATACAAGGTGAGTTGAACCCAAATTGATTCATAGAATAAAGTCCCTTAGTTCAGTCTGGAAGCAGTTTTGCTGCACTGAATAATCCTTACCCAACATAAGTACTCATCTGGGTAAATGGGTTCATGCTGCACTAAAATCACATGTTTGGGTTCTCCAGGAGCTCTGAGTATCCAGAAGGGAGCATCTCTTAAACCAGGAGGCTTAAGGATCAGTCCTGTGCGTTCTTTGTGCATGTGGCCTCTGAAATAGGCTCTGTTTAGTCTCCCTGTTCCTTACCTCCCACACGGGCTGGAGTTAACTTTGGTGACCTTCAGCTTGTGCTGGTGCTGTGTGGTCTGTGTGACCTCGGGGCTGAGGCTTCCTCTAGAATCCTTGCTGGGACAGCTCTTGCCCTTCCAGGAGTTCAGGGAGTTCAGGGTCTGCCTGGTGGGATGGGCACCAGTGCTGAAAACAAGGCATTGCTGAGTTTGTCAGCAGCTACTCCTGCTGTCCTTGATGAGTGTTTGAGCAATGCTGCTGTGTGTGACAACAGCCAAAGGTTTTCCCATCGGGAATTGAAAATATTGCTGTGCATATCAAACTTGTTTTAAAGCTGGTGTTTTAGAAGGAGAAAGCATCTTATTGTGAGCACACAGCGACAGCACCAAGTACTCTGCTCTGGGAGGGAAGGCTGATTCAAACAAAAGTGCCTGCTAGTAAAAGTATATTCCTTTTGTTCTGCTCTTCGAGTAGCTTTTGCATATGAATACTCTAAGTTGAAGCTGAATTCCTGGCCTTTTTCCTCTGAGGAGGTAGTAAACAAAAGCCCTCTAAATTCTGAGGTTAGAGAACTGTTTCTGGGCCAAGACAGTTGAATGTGGTAGCAGAATCCATCAACGGAGAACACTGTCTGCTGCTAAAATCCTTTACAATTGTTTTAACCAATTTTTGACCTATCTTAAAACAGAAGGTGAGTGCTAGTAGCTTTCTTTGGGTGCACTGCCTGTGAGCAGAGGAATACCCACACTCACATCAGGGGAAGGTCTTTCAAGTGAAGACCTGAGCTGACCAATATGTTCATGTCAGCTCTGGATTGTCCCTCTGCAAAGCAGAGAACAGTCAGCTGAAACTCAACTGAGCCACTGCAGTTTTAAGGTTCTGAGGTTTTCAGCAAGTCAAAACAAGTTTGGGGATGTGCAGCGTGGGTAGAGAGCACTTGGGAAGGAATAAGATGCAGCAGCTTTCCTGAAGAGTCTGTAAAAGTTTCCCTGTGGTAGGTCACAGTAATTTCAATGTTACATTAAAGATGTGGCAAATGAAGGGCTGCTCCAATCTGCAGGAATCTGTGTCCTAAAAGAGCAGTGGGAGAACACGAAATTGGTACTGAACACGCTGCAGTTAGTGGGATGACTGGCACAGTGAGTGCTGCAAGGGAGGGCTGTAAACTCTTCACAGGGATGGATGGGCAGGGACTGTTTGGACAGTCTAGAGCTTGATGAGGGTCACGATAAGGTTGTTTATGGGTAAGAATCAGGGGGAGGCCAACAAGGCAGATTCCCTGGTGGGAGTCTCTTCTAGACCACCCAGCCCAGGATGAAGAGGCAACAAAATTCTCCTTAGACAGCTGGGATAAGTCTCACCATGGCTAGGCCTTGTTCTCGTAGGGGTCCTCAACTTCCCACATGTCTTCTGGAAATAAACCCAGCAGGGAGGTGATGAGTCCAGGAGGTTCTTGGAATGTGTGTTCCTATTGATAAGAACAGCTCTTGAGAGAAGGATCTGAGTGGGAATAGTTGGCAGCATCTGGGGTAACATTCAAGCAGCGCAGAAATGGAGGCTCAGGGAGTGCTTGGGAGACGCTGGGATAGGAGCTGTGGGTGTGGGGTGTGACTGTGGAGGCAGGAATGTGGAGGCAGGAATGCTGTGGTGCTTGAGCAACGTGGCAAGTGACCCTTCAGAGGCAAGATTGGTTTGAGGAGCTGAACTGAGCTGCCTCAGCCATGGCAGCACAGCTGACCATCGGTTCTGGGCTGTGCTGATCGCTCTGGCTGTGATGGGCAGCTCAGGCACTGGCATTTCGGGCAGGAATGGGCAGCTACTGGACTGGCATTTGCAGTGGGCACCCACCTTGCTAAGTTAGAAGGGGTGGAGTGGCTTCTCAAGCAGTGCTGCAGGGTCTGACCCAAGCTCCTCATGCAGCCCTGGTCCTGCTGGCCACACTGTTCCTGATACAAGCCAGGAGCTGTTGGCCTTCATGGCCTGGTCAGGCTTAGTTGCTCCTTCCAGCTTGTGGGCAGTCAGGCCCTAACTCTGGGGTGGTGTCTGCTTCAGAGATCCCAAAGAGCTTTGAACCCCAGGGAACTTCCCTGGGCAGTGTTAGGGGAGAGATGCAGGCTTTGCTGCTGTGATACCAAGCCCTAATTAAACAACTGAATGCTTTGGGATCAACCTTAATTTTTCCAAATGCGCTTGACTGGCTGGTTCTATTACACATAATGGATGTAGTGAGCTTCATAATGGTCACGGTGGCTGATTCACCTTCTGCCAAACAGCCAAGGGAAAAATCTGTGGTAGTGTTGAAAACTCTTGTTATGGCTCCTGGCTTGGCTGCAGGAGGTAGTTGGGAACTTGGCTCTCAAGCTGCTGCAGACCAAAGTGTTACAGGCAGTAAAACATCCGCCACTGGAGAACCTCTCCGGTGTGGTGCTGTTTGCAGCGGTTCTGTCCCAGCTGGGAGTGATGCTGAATGTCTGCTGGAAACGGGCTCAGATACTCTGGAGTTGCATTTGCCACTGTTGAACACGTTGGATGCTGCAGCCTGGCAGGAAGCTGACCCGTCAGGTCCTTCCACTTTCCAGCCTTCAACACTCCTCAGGGAGTCACCCCATACCTGTGGGTTGGAGGCTTCCTCCACAAGAGTGATTTATTACTGCAAATGCTGGCCAGAGAGCACCTTGCATCACAGGGAGCCCTTCTGGATATTTCTAGCTCCCAGGTAACTGGGAGATCCTGATGTGTAGACCTTGGCTCCAGCAGAAGTAGGTGAATGGCCCTTTTCCTACCCTTGTCCTGGTTGTCGATCTGTTAAGTTGTGCAAAGCACTCTCCCAGGTAACTTTGCTCCCCTGGCTGCCTCAAGGCTTGAAAAACTATTTCAGTGATTGTAAGAAATGAGTTGACTTACTTCACACAAGCTCCAGTACACATGGATTTAACATCCGTGACTCCTTGGCTGTAAAACCTTCAGTTGGAAGGCAAAGGGTTAGAAAAAGCTTGTGATATTTTACTATGTAAACCAGCTGTGTCAGATAAGCACTAAATTTAACTTTCTGGGTTTTTTTTCCAGTCAGGTCAATTCAGTGAAGATATGATTCCTACCGTGGGCTTCAACATGAGGAAAGTTACAAAGGGTAATGTTACAATAAAGGTATGTTGCCATTGTTGACTGTTTTCTTTAGCTTCTAGTTTAAAATTTACATGTTTGCTCTGTTTTGCTTCCAGCCTTGGGACAAATATAGAAAACTGAAGAGGCTCAGCTAAATCTGTGGAGTAGTTTAAGAAGACATTTATGTTTATTTATGGAGTTTCTGAAATGAGAATCTGTGTGTGATTCCCAGGTTCATGGACTAGTTAAAGCACTGTTGTGATAATGCTGTCTGGCTTAGATCTGAGTCTTTGAGGCCCAGAGATGCTGCTTTCCTGCTCATCAGTTTGCTTAAGGGAAGGTTTACATCAAAAGCAAACCTTTAAGTGAATACATTTTATATTCTTGTGTACCTCAGTGTGTAACCTTCATACACAGGAGTCCTCTTGCATCTGATGCAAGGTGCTCCAGTTTGCATCTCCTGCTGTTGGGCCCTAAGCTCTGAGCAGCTGTGCAAGGGATTATTCCTGTTGTAACATGGGAGAAGTCCAGCAGCTGCTTAAGGAGAAAGGAAAAACGGTTGTGATTTCTTGTCTTATCTTTGCCTGACATGTTTAAACACAGTGCATGGCTAAATTGTCTTTCTCCCCTTGCCTTAAGATTTGGGATATAGGAGGGCAGCCCCGATTCCGAAGCATGTGGGAGCGATATTGCAGAGGAGTTAATGCTATTGTGTAAGTGTCCTTCCTTCAGCTCTGCTTCCTTCACATGTGCTCCTCTTCTCTGGGAGCCTTCCTAACACTGCATGCCTGACTCCGTAGTTCTCCTTGTGATTCTGAACCTGTACTGCAACCCCATTGACCTTTTTCACCCTTAAGTTCAGGGCTCAGGATGGGTTATTTCTTAGCAGTGTGTGATCTGGAGTACTAACTCCTCCCTGTCTGAACTGGGTGGCAGTGCTGTCTAACTCAAAGCATCTTCCTTCTACTCTGCTCTTAGAGAATTTTTTTTAAAAGAACCAAATTCTTCACTCAGAAGTCCTAGCTTTGTTTAAAGCCTTGTTGAATGTTCTCAAACCTGGCAGTGTAAAGGAAAGAGTGATGTTTCTGCAGGAGCTCAGTGTCGCTGACCTAACCTGAAATTCTCTTTAAAGCTACATGGTAGATGCTGCAGATCGTGACAAAATAGAAGCCTCTCGAAATGAGCTGCACAATCTTCTAGATAAGCCCCAGTTACAAGGAATCCCTGTAAGTAACATCACCTCAAACAACATTAAATGTCTCTGAGGAATGTGCATCACTTGAGCAACTCTGAAGTCTGCCTTGAACTCTTAATTGTAAGGCCCAACCTTACTGGTCAGTATAAGCACAAACAATACCTGCCCCCAGTGCCTAAAATCGAACTGTTGACCTTCAGTGATTGTACTTCATTCGGTGCTCACAAAACATAATAAATACAATTGAAACAGTAGTTCAGAGGATTCCAAGGTGGGAGTTTGTGCTCTTGACTAAAGGTTAACCACAGTGTAGTACAGAAGTGTAGAGTAAGTTTGGGGAATCTCAGATGAGTGTGCTGCAAATGTTCTCAGATTTATCAGCTGATGTATTCTCATGCTTGCTCTTTGCACAGAACAGTTTATTTGTACCCCCTCTTTCCCTGGGATTAGGTCTCGATCTGGTTTAACAGTGAATATCTCATTCCATTAGATTTAACAGGCAGATGCAGACTGCTCGTGAAACTCTTGACGTTTGTTGGTTTTCTGGTTTTGGTTGGGGTTTTTGTCTGTTGGCGTTTTCTAAGCAAAGCTACAACCATTTCCTTCTCTGGTTTTCAGGTTCTAGTCCTTGGAAATAAGAGAGACCTTCCTAATGCTTTGGATGAGAAACAGCTAATTGAAAAGATGTAAGTCTAACCCTTCCTAAGAAACATTTCTCTTACTCAATAAATTCATGTACATAGGGTTGTTATTAGATCAGGAAGCTCACATTCATGAGTGGAAAATCCAGCAACAGGAGGTAACTGAGCATTGTACAGAACAAGTTGTGTTCTGTACATTTCAGTAGAGGAACAGTTCAGATTGTCAAAGTCCTTGTGTCAGTGAAATGTGTGCTGAAATATTCTCTCTTTCCTAGGAACCTTGCTGCTATTCAGGACAGAGAAATCTGCTGCTACTCAATTTCTTGCAAAGAGAAAGATAATATAGGTAACTATTAACCCAAAATGCTGAGAATTATGAACTGCTATCAGAGGATGGATTGGGGGGGATTGTAACTTCTTAAACACAAGCTTCCTGTCTTCAGGAAACCAGGAACAAATGAAAGACCAATGTGTGAGTACACTGGTTAAATTCTGCATAACTCCTGATGGCAGTGAGGAAGCCTGACTGGTGTTAAAATTGTAGGGGTTGTAGTTACCAAAACATGTCAGTCCCTGTGAAGTCTGCTCCTTTCTTCAGCTAGTTTGCAGGAAATAGCTGACTAGTCTATTAGCTTGGCCGAAATGATTTTATACTTCTGTCAGGTGCTCTCACCTCTGCCTCACTTGGTAAGGATACCAAGTACTTGCAGCAAGTTTTTCCTCAAGTCATTCCCTTGAAATAATCACCTTCCCTTGCTGTCTTATCAGAGCAGTTTGTGTTGTGGCATCTGCCAGTCCCTGTTCCCTGCAGCCAAACAGTGCCTTTTCCTGGCACAGAATCAAATGCTTTAGAACTTGTGGAGTTCAAAGGCAGAAACCATGTCCTGTGTAGTATCTGGTATTTGCCATAAGCTTTGTAAGTAAACGGAGTCATCTCAGCTGAGTGAAAACAATTTAACAACGCTTTCCATCCTTCTCCTGATGCCTTCCATGGCTGCTGTGGGATTAACACTGGTGCACTGCCAGGATAACAGGAGTTTACTGATGAGGAAACTTCACAGTGATGCTCCCAGGAGAAGCTCTAGAGGATACCAGGATGGCTTTATATTAAGGATTCAGCTTCTTTCTAGGAAAACGAAATAGTCTGTGGAACAGCGGTGGCTTCCAAGAAGCCCCTGTCACCTTAGCATCAGTTAGAGGTTCAGACATGATGGATAGAAGCAGAGACTCCCTTCTGTGGAGATGAACACAAGGCTCCCAGAACAGCTGAGCATCACTGAGGCTCTGGGGAAGGAGCTGCTGGAGGGGAGCCAGGGCCTTTCCCTTCCTTAGGAGAGCCTCTTCCAGGCAGGGAGGAGCTTGATGCCTTGTACCACAGGGCTAAACTAGCTTTGCACTGATCAGGTGAGGAGCTGCAGACTGGCTGAATAGAGCAGTGCTGATCTAAAGCTAATTATTGGAGCCATGGTGAAGTGCCAGATGAAGGGATGTCTTTTTTCTAGAGATGGACAGAACTGAGGAGCCAGGATGTGTGGGGCAGTGCCTGTCGTCGTCACTTCCAGGATGCTGGGCAGTAACAGCATCAAAGCACAGACAGCAAGCATCCTAAAAAATCATTCTGTTCATCTGCCCTGGGCCATCCTCTAGAGAAGGGCTTGGATATTCCTGTCCTGTGTTTGGGGACATTGGAATTCCAAAGCTTTGCCACTTACACCAATACAGACACTTGAACGTGGAACTTCTCTTCTCTCTCCCTGTAGATATCACGCTTCAGTGGCTTATTCAGCATTCAAAATCTAGAAGAAGCTGAAGTCTTCCTGGAATCTCCAGTACCAGTTGGCCATAATCTCAATTGTCCACTTCCCTCCATAATGAGATACTACCCAAAAATCCTGTATCAAGAATCTGCCTTTTCACGGTTCATTTCTCATGTGCACTGCTGAAGACTTGTATTCCTATTCTGTCACAAAACAACTAGAGTTGTCATGATAAAGTCAGCACAAATATTTATTTTACAACCATCTGTGGTGGGAGGGTTGTGGGGGGGGCTTTTTAAAAAAATATCTCTACCATGTTAACTACGATAGTACACTCTGTTCTGGTTTTTCAGGGCCAGGTTTTTATATGATTTTCAGCAAGTGTTTTATTTCTAGTGTTTAGTGGCTTGAAGATGCTGATGCTTGACAGCATTAAGATTCTGTAAGATGCCACATACAGTAGTTAGAAAACATTTAAGCGTGAGTTGTGGGATACTGATTGATCTCACAAATGCATGTGATGTGTGTATGTAAGCAGAGAAATGGAAACTGTTTGCAGAGGGGAGCACAAGGCATAGATCAGCATCACTAATCTACAGCTGAGATCCTGTCACTTGAAAAAGAAAACTCTCTTGATGAATTAGGAAAGTCATTTGTTTAAAATCATTCTGTTGTTTCTGTTTAACATTTATGTGGGGGATGGGAATGGACTGTTGTGTCAAACTTTCAAAAATTGGAGTATTCCAGCATGAAAACAAATTGCTAGGAACATCAGGCTTTGTTCAAATACATTTTTCTATCTCCAGATACTCGTGGTCTCTCTCTGAAACCAGAACATGCATTCTGAGCAGCTGCATGACACCCAAATTACTGATGCTCTTGTATCGAGGCAGTTGTTGACCTTTAGCACAATCCGTGTGTAATTGTCAGTGTCTCTCCTGCTCCTGGAATGGCTGGGCAGTTTCACCTGGTGCTATGGAATACCTGGGCTATTGTGACAACTCTAGACCCGCCTGCTTTCTCGATGTAACCATGTGCAAAGCCTGTCAGATGCAATGAAATGTTCCGCTGTGTCAAAGCACAAGAGAGCCAATGAATTGATCCTGTCTCTTGACTAGCTCCTGCAGCTTAGGGAAGTGTGTATAAACTCAAGATTGTAATGTTTCTGTAGCTTTACTTTCTCAATGACTTCAGCATATTTAAAGGGACAGCCTTGTTAAGACTGGTTTGTTCATCCAGCAGTGTCAGTGTAGCTACTCGTGTGTGCAGATCCATGGTGCAGCTGCTTGTGTTGCCTCACACTGTGTGTGATTCCTCACCTCCGTGTGGTTTGCATCCCGTGGGAGCCTCGGGTTGGGAACACCGTTGAGTCCCTCTCAGTTCTGACAAGCCAGTGTTAACGCAGACTGCCACGGCCGTACTGTGGCATCCCAGCTCTGGCACTGTTGCACAGACACTACACGCTGCCTGCCTTCGGTCTGAAGTTGCATTTTAACCTTTTGTCCCCTTTCAGTTCTCTGAAGCATGATTTCAATTAATCCATACTCTGGTGCTGTAGAGGAGAGGGTGTATTAACTTGCTACTGTAGTCCCGAGTTCGCCAGAACTGCTACAGTTACTTTTATTTAGCAAACTTGCTTGTGCCTATAATAAGGAAACTAAACTAGAATGTGTGAATTTTTGTGGGGGACCAGGTCACTGTTTAGTTAACTGGCCTATAGCTAAACTTGATGTGTTTGGTGTTTATCTACTTCACTGCTTTCAGCGTTTATGGCATCCAAACACTACCGATTGTTAACCTGTGCATTACTCTCTGCATGTGAACAACTTATACAATTACTGAACTTTGTAAATACGTGAATTTTTTTATTTAGGTGGATGCATATGTTGGTTTCCTGCTCTTCAGCTTTATTCAATAAACTTATGTTTTGAGGGTTGTATTGACACTTAACTGCCTGACTTGAGTTGATGTGGCTGAACTCGTGGAAAAACACGATGGGATGTCTGTCTCCTCTGCCAAAGATTACAGTGGGGGAAGAAGGACTGGTAAATACCTGAGCTGATTTACATTCTGTGGTTCAACTGTTCCAGTGAAATGCTCACACAACTACATTTGAGGCCTGGGGTTTGCTCACCTTACCTGAGCAAGCTCAGATAGTCAGTTTGAGCAGATTTCAGGGCTTTTTTATGTGTGTGAAAAGCAGTGGTCAGTGAAGGGTCTGAAGTAGGGGCAGCCTTTTGCAGCTCTGTTTTCAGGAGAGAAATGCATGTTATCTGCAAGCTTGTTTCTTGTGTCGAGCCTAGAGTAAAACCTTTGTTTTTCTAGCACAAGTGTCAGATCTTGCAGTGCCTGATCCTTCACTGCCAATTAAAGCAGAAGGATTCTTATCTCAGTGGAAAGTGAGGCTTTTGTTGACTGAGGTCTTGGACAAAGTCTTTGCTGTGAATTTAATTTGAAGTTTCACTGACTGTTCTTCCCAAAGGTTTTTGTTGTATTAATTTCTCTTAGGACACTGATTAATTTATAGGACTGTCTGTCAGCATCTTCCAGTTAATGGTAACAAATTGGATGTCTTGTTTCAGGCTTGTCTCCACGTTAGCTTCCAAACTTGCTGAGCTGTATCAGGTTAGTTTTTAGTCCTGAGTGCAGGTCTTTGAGCATCCTTCACGTGTAACTCAGCTGGTGGGAAGGATTAGTGAACTGTTAAAGATCATGTGCCTCTTTCTTTGGGAGTTTCCTGCATGCAAAACCAGCTCCTGGCAGTTCACTGTCAAAGTAAGATGCCTCTAGACACAAATCTGAGAACAGTGTTAGTGCACTAAGCCTTGTCAGTCTGTTTGGTGTGATACCAGTCATAAATCAGCTGTGGTATGAACTGGCCCACAGCTCTTTGCTTGATGTGGTATTTCAGTAACAGTTTCTGTTTCTATGTGTAAACAGTAGGGAGAGACACAGGGCCCTCCATGTTGTGTGTGCTCTTAAAAGGTACATTTGCAATACTCCCCCAAATGCCCCCAGCTGGGTTTCACAGCTGTTCTGGTACTGTTCTGCCAGATGCCCTTGGTTACTCCTGTAGCAGAAAGGAGACCTCGGAGTAGCTGTTTGATTCCAGTGCACAGGGTTGCACTTGTTCTGTTTCTGGGCTTGAGTAACTTGCCAGATACCTTTCCTTTGAAACAGAGGAAGTGTAGGAAGTGTTTCCTCCTCAACACCTTTCAGCCTTGGACTGAAAACAATACTCATCTGGCACATTATGTCCAAGGTTAAATCTTTTCTGTCCTAATAAAGGTGAGGAGCCCAGGACAGGCATTAGCAGTGGTGTTTGCTGAACTTGGATGCTGTAGCTGTGTTCTAGAAATGTAATCTCACCGCGATTACTTGTCTCAGGCTCTGTAGTGAGCATGGACAGTAAAAAGAGGCTGATTATATTTCCCATTCTCTTAAAAAAGTTGCTTTTGGAGATGCATTTTACTTACATAAATTACTGCACTTGACATCAATAGCCATAGTCCTGAAACTCCTGTGATGTAGGTCTTGACTGTTGGCATATTAAGAAAAGCAGCTCTTGTGAAAAGGCAGATACTGAGCCAGAGAGAACTCGTGATGGTGAATACATGGAAGTTAGACAGCAGTCCTACCTTTGTGACCTCGTGGGGTGTGGGCACTGTGTGCTGTCCTGGGGTTTGAAATCAGCTCTCAGTCCTTGGTGGTGGCTCTGTTCAGTGCAAGTGGTCCTGGAGCAGCAGTGATGAGATGAGCAATGTCTGTGCTTGCCCCCACAGCTCTGGCTGTGGGAGAGTTTTCCTTGGAGTGTCCATGTCCTCCCAGCTTCAGTGTGGATGGTGGTTCCTAAAGTGCAATTACAGAGCAGGGGAGTTCTCATCACCCAGGGACAGCTGAGGGGCTGGGCAGCTGCACAGAGCAGGTCAGTCCCACCCCTTGGCAACTGGAAAGATGCACAAATGTGGAGCTGTTCCATGATCCATGGAACAATAATCCAGTTTCTCAATGATTTATGTTTTCTCTTTGCATCTTGATGGAAACAGGTCAGAAAGATTTTGGGTGCTGACATATCAAACTGCATAATCTTCACTTTCTGGTAGAAGAAAAGGCCAAAGAAACTGCCTTAAACAGTCTCTCTGTTGAATCTAGGAATGTTGTGCAGGGATCTGTAATAACCTGAGATATGGCTTAGCAGGATTATCAAGCTTTTAACTTCCCTGAGGTTTCATTTGTCGTTGCCGTGGCTGTGCAATGGCACGTCCTGGCTTGCTTTGTGCAGGAACTGTGCTCCCCCAGCATGCCCAGCACTGCTCCCTGCCTTGCTCCTGCACTGACCCTGACTAGTGTGGATTCCAAAAAGGGGTGGAAAGCAGGATGTTTAAGCTGTGTTTCTAAGCTGACACGGACAGTGAATCGTGTTAAAGAAGTAATGTGTGAGTGCCTGAGCTTCAGGGCTTTAGTTCCCAAAAAGTGAGTGCAGAACAACTTGTCTCACCAGACCACAACCCTTCAGAGAGTGCCCTGCTGCTTTAGGGCTGCAGTTGCTGGATGTTAAGAGTGTCTTGGTGAAAGAGGGGTTTTCTCTTACGTGTCACTCCAATGGCAAACACAGAATGGCACTCAGAGGGGCTTTGCACATACTCTTTAAAAGAAGTGAAATACTTGATGTTTTTATTTCCCTCCCAGTGGAAGGTGGGTAAGTAGACCTTTGTGCCAGGATTAGTGCCTTTTAATTACGACATGACAGGTTTTATTCTGTTAAAGGCAACATCTATCATTGTGATAATTTTGAAGTGCTTCAATAAAGTGTTGTTGAAAACCATTTTTTTTTGCATATTCATCTGTAGTAGGACAGCTGCTTTTATTATTGTTAGAAATATCTAAGAACCCTCATAACCTAATTGTGGGAAGCATTTAGGTAGCTTTAACTACATAACTTCATCTGGAGAGTGACGGTAAACCTTGTGCTCAGTTGGGGGCAACTTTGAGAGGCCAGGCTGTGAAATTCCCATTTCTGATTATTTCTGCTCTGGTACTGGAAGCATTGGTTGGTCTCATTTGTGTTTCTCTCTGAAAAGACCCATTGGGTTGAAGTTCCTAAACCATATCATTCAACAAACAGAGCAAATACATCAGTAGAGACAGAAAATGATGTGGTGTGTGAAGTTTTAAGCTAAACTTGGTTCTCACAGGAGTCTCAAGACTAAGTAAACTGCTAAGGTGCTTTTGTGTAATTGTGTTAACTTGGGGTCTGGATACTTCAGCCTTTGCAACAAGGAGGAATTTTCCTCATTATTTAGAGTAAATAATGAATCCCCTTCTTGGTTTGAATAACATTTTAAAAATCCATGAATTCTGCAGACTGAGGAAGGGAACTGAAAGATTGACCAGGCTAGAGGACTTTGTCCAAAGTCAGCATACAGAAGTCTGGATGGACCAGTGAGTTGTGATACTTCTTCTGGTTTGGATTTATTCATTCTACTATTTCTGTTACAATAATTGGAAACCAAAGATCTGACTTCCAAACTAGTCTAAAATACAGGCTGAAGACAGATCATTATTGTCTGGTTGTCTGTCTATGCATAATAAGTCCTTTATTTTTTCCCGTGTGGGCATTTTTCATATTTGTCCCATTTCCTTGTAACAGATCAGGCACTTTGGTAAAAGGCTGCAACATCAGAGTGAACAGGGCAGCTCAGTTCAGTGACAAGTGACCCGTTCACAGCCACTTACTCGGATGCTGTTGAGGCTGCTCCGGTAGCTCGGAGCTGGGTCTCCTCTTTACCTCCCCCAGCTGTGGTTTCTTTCTGTTCTTTTGGTTCTCTTCAAAGGGGTTTGGTATTACCAGCACTGCCGGAGTGTGTTCACTGTCACACCTACACCTGGCATTTGTCAGCTCTTCTATTGCTGCAACTCTCGGGACCCGCAGCTGCCTCGGAGCTGCTCCGCCCTCCCCGCGCCCGTCCCACGGGGTTACCAGTGCTGCGGTCACACCTGATGCTGTTGGCCACGTTGTTGTCCAGTCCCTTCTGGCACTGTGCCATGGAAATCCCTGTGTCCATCTCCTCCTCGATGCTGGCCCGGGAGCGTGGCTTGGCTTCCTCCCACTCCAGATCCCTGCTGCCCGGGGAACGCGGCTCCTGCCCTCGCCAGGGGTTGTTCCCTGCCGTGTTCTGTGGCCTCAGGGTAGGCCGAGGGTCTTGTAGTGCCACGCGTGGGGTGAGCGAGGCTGGGCTGCAGGAGCTGCGGGTCACACGTGTCACAGAACCCCAGGATCACTGAGGCTGGAAGAGACCCCGAAGATCATCGAATCCAAGCTGTGCCCGATGCCTGCCCTGTCCCCAGCCCAGAGCACTGAGTGCCACATCCAGGCTTTCCTTGGACACCTCCAGGGATGGGGACTCCAAACCTCCCTGGGCAGCCCCTGCCAAGGCCTGAGCACCCTTTCCATGGAGGAATTCCTCTCGCTGTCCAGCCGCTGTCACCGGCACTCCCGGGGCCCTTCCCAGCTCTGCAGCCGCTCGGCCCTAGCCCGGAGCGCTCCGGGGGTGGTTGTGACCGCAGGGCAGGACCCGGCACCGGAGCAGGGTCCATCGCCCGGCTCTGTCCGGGGAGGCCGCGCCGCTGTCCGGCCCCGCCCTGACCCCACGCCCGGGCGGAGCC
>VXAD01010086.1:1300591-1352734 GCA_013399195.1 Dicrurus megarhynchus | reverse complement strand
TTTCCTTGCTTCTCCTTTCCCAGGGAGAAGACTGAACTCAAACCTCTGCCTCACTTGCTCTTCAGTCAAGAGAAGTGACCACAAAAACAAAGACAAATTCAGACGCACCTGAAGGAGCGGAGAATGTTAACTTGGGTGGATCTGTGGTTTTGGCCTCTGTAGGGAAGAAAGAGGAAGTAGCACGTGAGGTCCATGTGGATGAGGGAGCATGGCCCTGTTACCCCCAAGACTGGGGATGCTGGTGCCACACCGTAACATGGGAGATGGAGAGCATGGGGGTGTCAGCATGGCAGTCTTGCATTGTGGGATCAATAAAAACATAATCCCACACTCATCCCCAACACACACCCAACTCTGGCCAACACAGCCCACAAGCAGGTAAATTCCCTTGCCAGGGCCTTGGCAATGCTCTATGAATTTCAGGTGCCCACGACTCCCAGTCTCAACTGCATTCTGCTGTGCTTGTCCCAGGTTCTGTTCTCCGTTGGAGAAGGCTAAACCCCAAACTCTGAGGCATTAATTCTTTCTGCAAAAAGCAGCAGCAAGAAATCCTAGGGCAAATTCAGACTCACTTGGAGGGGCAGAGAAGGTTAATCTTGGTTTGGTTGTGGCATCTGCAGGGGAGGAAGAGAAAGAAGCAAGTGAGGACCTGGTGGAAAAGGGAGGATGGCCAGGTTTCTCCCAGTACTGGGGATGCTGGTTCCACCCTCTCACATGGGAAATGGAGAGCCTGGGGGTCTCAGCAGGATGGTCTTGCACGGTGGGATCAACCAAATATATAACCCTGAACTCATTGCAAAGCACACTGAACTCCAGCCAACAAAGACCACAGGCAGGCACCTTCCCTGGCTG
Organism: Dicrurus megarhynchus; assembly: GCA_013399195.1. Lineage (NCBI taxonomy): Eukaryota > Metazoa > Chordata > Aves > Passeriformes > Dicruridae > Dicrurus > Dicrurus megarhynchus. The sequence continues at coordinate 1,351,882 of VXAD01010086.1, read as the reverse complement.
GGGACTTGGCATTGCTCTACAACTTTCAGACCATCAGGACTGCCAGTCTTGGCTTCATCATGATGTGCTTTTCCTGTGCTCTGCTGTCCCACGGAGAAAACAAATCCCAAACTCTGCAGAAGTTACTGTCTCCTCAAAAGCACTGGCCAGAAATTGTGGACAAATTCAGACCCACCTGGAGGAGCAGATGACATTAACCTGAGTGTATCAGTGCTGGTGGCATCTGTAGAGAAGGAAGAGAAAGAAGCAGGTGAGGCCCTGGTGGGTGAAGGAGCATGACCAGGTTTCTCCCAGCGCTGGGGATGTTTGTGTCACCCTGTCACATGGGAGATGGAGAGCAATGTCTCAATCTCAAGGGTGTTCTTCTGTGGAAGGAGCAAGAAAAGGAAGAATTTTTGGACACATCTTCAAAACACTTTTTTTTCTATCAGATGAGTCCTAATGTTTTGATGTTGTCTGAGATGTTATGGATTTCCCTTCACTGGCAACTTTCAAGGTCAGACGTGACTCTGAGCATCTTGTGTTTTAAACTGTCTCTACTTATTTTTGGAGGTTTAAGGTAGAAGATTATTAAAGTTGCCTTGTAACCCAAATTGTTCTATGATTCTGTGGTTCCATGAATCTATTACTTTAGGATTCTTGTTGTACATGGCTGCTTTCAGTGACTTAATTTACAATACATGTGATTAACAAATTCAGATGAGGTATGTTTTCCCTAGAGAGCCTCATGTTTTGGGATGCAGGGCAAAGCTCTGGTCTCTGTGAAATAAGAGATAATTAGTAATGTCATATTCCACAAGGGCATGGTAACCTCACAAAATTAACAATTAACAAAAGGATGTAAACAGAGAGAACTGAGGGCAAATCTGCCATTTAGCCAACCTATTTTTCATACATGCATGTTTGGATTAATGTTTGGTCAGTTTAAAGAGAATAGATTGGATTTTTGACTAATATTTGAGTTTTTTAGTGGCAATTCTTAATGTGTATTTGCCAGGAATGGACAGAAAATGTTGGGAGGTGAATAAACCAAGCATTGCAGTTGTACCATCAACCTAATAAAGTGAAATACTCAAGGTTTACAGGAAGATGGGGCTGGGAGTGAGTAATACAGAATATTTGTGGAACTCCCTTAAATCTGTGCTTCTATTTTGAAATACCCACAGCACTGGCAGTTGTTTATATACACAGGCTTATCTGGAAAATGAAATGAGTAGTAAGAAACCCCAAAACAAGAACAAAGAAAACTTGCATAAATGTATTTGTGATTTTCATGCAAAAAAAAATCAATGACATGCTTAGTCAAGGTCCATGATCTGATACAGCATTTCACAAATTATGTGTCTTTCTCGAGCCTTTTTTATCTGGGTAGCACACACAAAATACTTGGTAATTCCCAGACATACAGAAAGTGACTTTATACAGTGAGACAGATATCAGACCCTTTTGGTTTCTTTGTTCTACGATTTCACTGTTTTAAATGTCTCTTATTCTGATTTCCTTGGATTAGTTTTCATTTCTGTTTTCAGTTTTTATAATTCAAGAATTTTGAACTGTCTTTTTGAAAGCTGTGGGCAAAATTAGCAACACACACTCTATCACCAATATTCCCAGGGATATAATGGGTGTTGTTTTCTTATTTATAACTGCAAAAAACAGTGAACAAAGAGGTGTCTGAGTCAGAAAAAATTCTTAGCAGGTGCATAAGACTTCAGATATCTTCTGTGAAAGAGGAGTGAGAGTCACACCTTTTTTGTTCATTTGCTGGGTTTTTGTTGTTTTTTTGTTTTTTTTTTTAATACTGATAGTGCTTAGAAAGTCCTCAGCAATACTAAATATTGGTTTCTGAGGAAACCCAACATGGTTTTGTGTTTGCACGCGTGCAGACTGGATTGTTACAGTCTCCAGGTTTTTATTCCACATGCCTGAACGTCCCAAGTTAGCAAAATGCACACACCTGGGACTTCCTGACACCCTACAGCATAGCAACTGTGTCTTTCTATTGCAGTCCCATTAAATTATATAACGCTAAATAAATATTGAGTGGTTCTGCATGCATTTACAAGGCAGAATTTGAAGCATTATAAAGCAAATATGCATTACAGCCAAGGAAATTATAATCCCTCATAATTCTGTACTGAAACCCACAGATTTATAGGAACAAAGTCTCTCAGTCTTTCATGTCAGAATTCTTTTTAAATTTGGTTTAAACTCTGCTACAAGACACAATGAGAATTACATCACACTAAATTTACTTCAACAAAAAAAGATACTTAATTGAGATATCGGTTGGTTCATATTTTTAATAAGACAACCTGATATTATCTAATTTCAATCTGTCTTCTAATCTTTGCAAAGGGTTGGTTAAACTGGCCTGTGAGTGCCATGGATAGACCCAGCGTAGCGAAGTAAGACACCCTTTTTCCTACCTTCTTGGGAAGAATATTTTTTGGGTTGATTAGGTGAGATGGCATCCAGGAGTGCTGCATTTAAGAGGAATAACCACAGCAAGTCCCTGGTCGCACCCATCTTGTCAAGAGATCCCAGGAAAACCGAGCATTAGAATTTATACTCTGCACTGGTAAAAGACTGGGGCTCCCAAGGTCAGCCTGGCCCATGCTGTGTCTGATTTATTATGCAATATTTTTTATGATTATCTGACCTTTACAGAAGAAATACATAGGAGTGGTAAAGTTTCCATTTCCTAGATAATTTGTGCTACTAGGGAAGAAAAGTAACTCTACATCAGCCAAAACCAGGATATGTCTTTATTATAAATTATCTTAATTGCATGTGCAGGCCCAGAGTTACCTTTGGAACCAGACAGTTTCTTTGTCTCAACCATCCCAATTTTATTTATTTATTGCTTATAGGTAATTGCTTGATTATGGAGACCTCAATGCATTGCAGGGTGAGGTGGCAAATTCCTGGCAGGTTTTCTGATACGTTCTTCAGCAGAGTCCTGGTCTCATAAATCTTTATATTTTAGTTCTCCATTTGAAATTGTAGGCTTGTTCCCCAGCTGCTTGTACACAAACAACACGTCATAAACGGGATTAAGACAGGAATAAAAAGTAAATTCATGCCAAGTATTTGTAAGATACCCTAAGTGAACCTCACCTGCAGGCCTCTGTTGAGCTTGCTCTGCTTTACCAGTGTCTTCCCTCAAGCTACAGCTATGGTCCTCAGATACATCTGCCAGCAAAACTCCCATCAATCCCTTGAATCACACAGTTTATAAAAAAGAACAGAAGGATGAATTGAAGTCAAAAGGCCTGTTGAGCTGGTTTCGTTGGTTGGTCTGTGTGAAGTCTTAATGGAGTTGTAGATGACCTGGGGGCACGAGAGCCCACAGGCCTGTCTGCTGGGGTCAATATATTGCATTTCTACTGCTTCTGCTCACCTGATGAGGAGAAACAGAGGTCTAGCTAGAAACAGGCCAGTTCTCGGTCTAATGTTCTTTTCATTACACTCCATCCAGGCTGTATCTCTCTGTTCATTTTGGCTATGACACCAACTACAACCAAACTGCAATAGTTGGACATAATATTCCTGCTGGTGTATTCCAACCTTCCTTCGGTAGAAAAGCACAGCTTGGGTCTAGAGACAAGGGGAATAAAGAGAGCCCTTCCTGAAAAGGTTCACAGTGCTCTAATAGAGGAAAGAAAGACAAAAGGCCAGAGTCTAGAAAAAGAATCAGAAGCTGTTAAAGCCAGTTACTGAGAAAAGCAAACAAACTGGAGGACAATGGTAAATACAACTGATTGTACTCAGATGTTAATAAAGAAATGGAAGCCTGAACATTGCTATTCACAGCTCTACTGCTCTTGACTGCCTGACAAAAGCAAAAACAATACCATGTGCTCAGTGGAGTGATCACACACTGTCATTGGGAGGGGGGCATGGAGTCATAATTCTGCCTCAAGATTCTTGAAAAATGAGCCAGACTCCTCTCAGTGGTGCCTGGTGGCAGGATGAGAAGTAATGGGCACGAACTGAAGTACAATAAACTCTACTTAACATAAGAAAAGAGAATTTCACTGTGAGAGTGGACGAGCAGTGGAATAGGTTGCCAAACGATTTTATAGATTCCTCAATTCTTCAAGATATTCAGACCAACTGGATACAGTCCTGAGCAACTTGTTTTCTCTGACCCTGCTTTGAGCAAGGGGATGGACTTGAGGAGCTCTAGATCATCCAGCCATAGCTGGTTTGACACACTGTGAACAGAAAATTTATGGATGATATCAAGGAGATTCAAGAATAGAGGAGGACTAAATACACAGTGGTTAAATTTATCCACAATAATTAAATCTGCTAGCATGGTTCATGAACACAAACTTGGTTTTCAGGCTTCTTACTGGGCCTCACCAGCTTCAGCTTACTGGCGCATTTCTGGCACTTCCAGTAAGTGTTCTTTAACTTGTATGAGGATCTATGCCTTGAGAACAGGCACCTTTGATTTGCAGAGGCTAAAATTCCAATGTCCTCTACAAAACGTGCCTCACATTTTCTCTTATCTATTGCGCATGCTGAGATCAGAGCAGCAGGAAGTTTTATGGAAAATAAAGTACCATAAAATTCTGCAAAAAAAGTGAGTTATGAGACTCAATTCCTGGCAGCAGTTCAGCAATTCATTGCTGTTCTCACATCAGGAATAAATGAAACAGTTACCTTGGCTCTTGACCACCTATCAATGAGATAAAATATGTGGGATCAAATTTTTCTTACCGTAATCAAAAGACTTGAGGCACAGGAAACCTTAAGACCTTTGTCTGAGAATATCAGCCTCAATTAACTCATAACATGTTTTTTCAGAGGTCAGCTGTTTGCTGGAACAAGTGTTCAATAAATTATACTGTTATAGTTGGATTAAAAGCCAAATGTTTTCTATGCAATTTCAATAAAAAATGAAGTTTCAAACTGTTGAATTTTCAATCACAGTTGTCATTTTTAGTGGCACTTAGAGCTGTTAAACACTGTGGAAAATTCTGCTATGTTCATTGATCAATCATTTTCTTTCAGTTTAACAAAGGAATAAGAAGACTTACTTACAATAACACTCTGTGTTATAGATCCATCATACACTTCTTGCAGGAGGGAGCTTGAACAAAATCAGTCTCTTTGTATCTGCCCAGGAATGCTCTGCAGGACTTCAATTCCTATATCTGTCGCTGTTAATTTTGTGTTGTACCAGATGGGCAATACCCGACCAGGGGAGTACCCAGCACTCAGACTTTTACTCTTAGTCTCTTTTGCTTCATCCCTCAAAAAGGAAAAATATTCAGTCTTAAGTCTAAGAAAGTGGCAAAAATAAATATCCCACATCTTATGAAAAGCCATATGCAGGTGAAATCAATCTGTACACCACCTGTGCCTGTGTCTGACATTTGGGTGATGTCCCAGGTCTCACGTCCTCAAAACCCCTTGTATGAACAGACCTGCACTTCCCTTGTGACATGACACGTGCATTTTGGTCACATAATGAATGGAGGTCCCCAACAGTCAGAACTGCCTGTATTTGAAGGGTTTCTGGGAGAGAGTGTGAGAATAACCTTTGTGGATGCTTCTTACTGGGCCATGTCTGCTCCTGCCTTAAGCGACCCTGCCGCTTTTTTTCCTTTCCTACTGCTTTATAGCTCATCCTCAAACCTGGCTTTTGACCTCCAGCCCCTTTTTAACTCCTCTATTCAAATCACCCTTAGTTCTTAGAAGTGTTTTTAGCCTTAGTGTTCATTTTATGCCAGTTTCCTTTCTGAGTTTTACTGAGAGAAAAAGCACCTGATCTGGGGGAGTCTGAGGCAAATGGCTACTGAAAGAGAAGGTATGAATGCAGAAAGCAACAAGCAGACTCCCAACTCTCTTCAGTGTTACCATCTGCTCACCTTCTTGCTCTGACCTTGCCTTTAAGCCAGAAGGACCAGCAGGAAGGAAATTATGCTGCCAGTTGCCAAAAGGAATGGCTCAAGGAAAGTCAGCTCTTGGAGTGCAAAAATACCTAAATGCATGAAAAGCCACTGGTGCTCAAGAGAGAATCCATCAGAGATGTTGTGCTGCTTCTGGTGTTTTATGGTGTTCATATAAACCCAAGGGAAGTACAGAGGGACGTAATATGCATTTCCATCTGCATGAAAGGTTATTTCAAAGCAAGAAACGGGAAAGAAATCAGTCATTGAGCATTTTCACAGTGATTGCTTTTCAATGCCAATCAGTTTATAATGTCTTGCTCAACTTTTATGATACTTTAAAGCTGATACAAACTGATAAACATCAAAGTCCTTCTCCAGAAAGCTGAAACTGACCTTTATGCACACCATTTTATCTAAATGATTTTACCCATTCTGGGTCTTTTCAAGAATGTGTTGCTATGTCTGCCTTTAGCCAGCCTCCATATTTCTTCCTTTGTTCTCACAACTTGACAAGAATTACTTATTTCTGAAGCCTTTTAATGACCCGTGAGTTTTGAAAATATATTTGAAACTAATTCTTTGGGCACAATATTACATCTTTGTCAAAGATTTTTGATCATCCTATATACCTCCCAGAAATTATCAAAATTTAAAAACAAATTATCTTAAAGCAATTTTCCTTCTGGTTAAACAAAGAAATGCAAAGAAAAAGCTGGAAAATAAACTACTTTAAAAAATAATAAACTATATTTACTCAGGATGTTAGTGGATTAAAAAAATTGTTACTATAATTTTTATGTATGGTGTTTAAGGATATTCAAAAGCTAGTACAGTAAGAATTCCTTTTTGCGATATGGCTGTGGTCACAGTACTTGTGTTTCAAGTCTTTTTATGTGCAGAGAAACACCTGTGGTTCTAAGGCAGAAAAAAACCCCACATTAAATTTACACCATGTTTTTCATCCGAAAGAAGCCAACTGCACTAAAGGTCTTGATTCCCAAACATGTAAGTCTACATTTCTAGCCAAGAGTGGTTTTAATAATTTCCCCACTCAGCCCAGCTCGTGCAAAGTCTTCCCAGAAATCCCCTGGACAGCAGATATCTACATTGTGCTGCTCCATGCTTTGTCTCTTCTAGGAATTTTTTCTTTCAAAGCTTAAAAAGCAGAAAAAATCCAAAGAGCCATAATGAAAAAGTCAGGATTAGTGGTTTTATATTTTCTCTGACCAAGGCCCCAGTAATTTATACCTTTTGTATAAAAAATTTGTGCCTTGGTTTGTCATTTAAAATAGAACTAGATTTTTGTTTGTATCTGTCATAGATCTTTAAACTTCTCAATACTTATTTCATTCTTCCTTGCATTAATCAAAGATCTAAAAGTGTCAAGCATTTATCTTAAGGATGTGCAGTTTTAATAATTGAAATCTGCACCAAAGAAAAAATTACCAATGAACAAAAGAAATTTCTTCCTATCTGCAGTCCAGTACTCAGTGCAACACAATCTAGTTTTCTGAGCTGCATGTTTTATTTTCTCTGAATCACACACGTAGCAAGGTAGAATACAAAGTGTAGTATGTGCCGTTTCCTCTCACATTTTATTTTTTCCCCACCCAACTGGGCATATAATTTCTGCCAGTGTGCTTTTTATGGTGCTCTTCATGTGATCATCTGAGGCAACAATATTTACTGAATGAGTGGGCAATGAGAACTATAAATACACCTCACCTTACCCCCTACATTACCTGGCATTCCATAACAATTCGTGGACGGGGAAGAGAAGTTAGTTAATTTTGCCACAGTAAATGAAACCAGTTTTACACATATACTGCTTATTAAATATTGCATGATGGCAACTATGCATTGACATTTAACTGTGAGCCAAGAGAAACCATTAAAATTAAATATTTGAATTAGCAAATGTTCAGATAAGTTATGTGCATAACTTTTCTAATACGACTAGTCGCCCAGATTCTTTGTAAATGACTGGGGCAGTTAAGTGTTTGCCTTAACCTCTGCATGATCAGGCCTCCAACACACTTCTCGAAATCCATCCTGAAGATATTTGCTGAAATACTCACTGCTCAAGTGAAGCTCTCAGTTTATAAATTTCACAATGATGGTGCATACTGAGGGCAAACACACCTCAGCCTCCACACTGGAAAACACCCAAAGGCCAAGCCAGACTGTGCCACACCCTCCTGCAGAGCCTGGCACAACTGGGGCATGGCCATGCCTTGCCCAGCAGCAGGTTTTGTTCTTTAGAATTCAAAGACAGCGATACAGTGATAAGGTCTGCCCAGTGGGCTCCACGCTGTGCTTGCTGTTATATAAATAACCAAGAATTCGTGTAAGGAACAGAGCCCAGAATTTGGCTGTACCATAATTCATGGGCAGGCCCTGGTTGCAGTAACTGGCTGCCCAAGTGCTTGCAGCCTGCTGGAGAGGATTGACAAGGCTTGCCTGACTAACCCAGGCACTTCAGCAAACATCTCTTTGTTAGAGAAGATGAATTTTGTATTGGTCTTTTTATCTAAATATAACGGAAACAATAAAAGGAGAAAAGGTGGTGGAGACATCTTAAAATGAGGGGATATAAAATACACTTTTGTGGCTTTCATCGATATTCAGATTTATTAGACTGACTTCAAGCTCAACAAATATGTTCCCAGAACGGATCAGATCCATAGAAATGTTCAAAGTACTCTCAGAAGATTCTGCATTGTGTTTTCAAGTTATCTGTTGTAAGAATCTCATACATCTCATCCCCTGCCATATCCTATCCTCATCCCTGACCTATATGCTTTTCTTGAGGATTTCACTGTGCTGCAGCTCTGGCTTTGGTGTTCCCTGGTCCATGTGAATACAACAACACAATGAATCTACTCTGTCTTGTCATAAGGATGGGTGAGTCATCCCTTCAAAAAGAAAAAGACAATAGCCATTGACTTATTCCGTTGTTCTCTTTGTAGCTGCCACCTCACAGCGTAGCAAGATTGGTGTAATTTTGAACCGAGAACTTGAGCTAAGAGCAATAATAACATGGGCTTTTACTGAAGTGATCAGCAGCCTTGAAAGAGAAATAAATGTTAGCACAAGCCTTTTCGAATAATATTTGGTGGAGTACTTAAGGGAAGCGTGGTTAAAAAAGAAAACGTGAGAGTAGATGTCAGTTATTAATAATCATCATTTGCATTTGCTAAGAGCACTGTAATGACTCCACCATTTGCCCTAAACTTTTTTTATTTGATATAGATTTGATATAGAGCTGGAGAAGACTCATTATATATAGCCAAGGAATGGTGAGGAAAACGTCAGACCTTAATGCAAATATGACAGTGCAAATACCTCTCTGGGGACATTGATATGTTTTCTATTTATTCATCAGTATTTAATAGAGGGGGAAATTACAGAGACACATGGGGTTTTGCTGCAGTGGTGTAGTTTATAGTTGCATGATAACAGAAATTAATCAGAAACCATTAGCTACTCCACAGACTTAAGTATCACAAATACTAAACACTTGTGAATTATTAAACTTTCATCCAGTTCAATCCTCAATCCGTGTTATCTCCCAGCCCTCTTCCCCTTCAGGAGCCTTCCACTGAAAAATTTCCTCTGGCTGTGTGCAATTACTTCATCACAGTGGCACACGAGTGAAAGACATTGAAGCCTGATCTAAGGCTTTTTCCCTTGGGGAGTTTTGAACAGGTTTCCAGCTCCCACTCCTTATGAAACATGTGGTCCAGACCCTTCCCCAGCTCCTTTGCCCTTCTCTGGACAAGCTCCAGCACCTCAATGACATTTTGCAGTGAGGGGCCCAAAACTGAACCCAGGATTTGAGGTGCCTCAGCAGTGCTGGTTCCCTGGTTGTCCTGTACATGCCACGTGACGGCACTCAGGATGACAGACACAAGGTGTTATGCTGTGCTGATCTCACAGCAGATCTGGCTGTATTTTTTACTGGCAGACTCAAGGTCTTGAAAAGAGGCAGTTTATGGTTCATGTACTATGATAAGATAAAAGAGCCTAATATTGCAGGGTCGCAACCAATTTAAGGGCTATTAAACTTTCCCCGGTCTTTTGGCTTCCTTCAGTGTTGAGTTGCTGTCAAGCCCACCTCTTTTCATGAAGTGAGCCACCACAGAAAGCCTGTCAGGCTTGGATTTTAATCTTGACCCATCAATGAAATTACTTAATGCAAAAGGAAATTGCTCAATCCAACAAATTACTCAGCTGATGTGATCAGGTGTTTACCAAGGTTTACATAATCTGGTATGGAATTACTTTCTTCATTTTATGCTTCAAGAGAAACCCAACCAGAGGGAAAACAGGGACTGAGGGGAGACCTCATTTTAGTCTGCAGCTCCTCATGAGGGGAAGTGAGGGGCAGCACCAATCTCTTCTCTCTGGTGACCAGTGACAGGACGCGAGGGCATGGCCTGAAGTTGTCTCATGGAGGGTTAGGTTGGATATCAGGAAAAGGTTTTCCCCCAAAGGGTGCTGGGGCACTGAACAGGCTCCCCAGGGAATGGGCACGGCCCCAAGGCTGCCAGAGCTCCAGGGATGCACAGGGTGGGATTGTTGGGGTGTCTGTGCAGGGACAGGAGCTGGACTGGATGATCCCTGTGGGCCCCTTCCAACTAAGGATATTCTATGATTCTATGAATTTCCAGGGGCTGACAGCAAAAATTAAATGATGCACGAGAAACATCAGATGGAACAGCAGCTGAATTCATGTTTTCCTGGATGACAAAAGAATTCAGCTCTGAGAAAGATGAAAAGACCTGGTCATGCTTTATCCCTCATTGTATTATGTCCAAAACAAAGGAAGTGGGAGGAAAATAGCATTCTAGGCCAGATTTAAAGATTAACCAATTTATTGCACTCTGATAACATCCAGACTCAGGTGTATATTAATAGAACTTGTTTATAGAACTTAAATTGCAATTTAAACATTTCAGTTTCACCGTTAAGAAAGCAAACAACGAACAAAAAGCTTAAAGATCACAAATTTGACTCCCCATAGAACTGCTGAAGAAGCATTTTTGTTATATGGGGACGACTGATGTGAAGTGGGATTAACAGGCATGAGTCAGTAAGCACGTTCCTAATATTTATTCTAGAGCTTCTGGCAATCTAGCAGCATAGTGTTTTCCAGAATTCAGTTGGCATTTAAAGATGCTATCTGTCAAAGGAGACAGATTTATTCAGATTCGTGTTCATTCCTAATCTCAGAACCAGGTTCCCAAAGCTGTATTGGGCCAGCAACAACAATCACACTTTCTAGGTCAGAGCTTGCCTCTCTCTTGGACCTTCTAACACAGCCTTGGTAGCACCTAGAAGAATAGTCAAAGGACCTGCACACCACCAGCTCACACTGCAGGTAAACCACTGGATTGCTCTGAATGGACTGGAAGGCGTTGAATTTAAACCGGAGAGTGTGTCTGTGGGGTGAGTAAAATGCAGCATAGGTAGGATCTTTAACACACCTAAAAAGAAACAAAAAAACCCCTCTCATGAATACACACTGCAGTCAGCCATTTACATGCAATAAAACACACGACATGAGATTTTTAAACGTAATGAAAATGGTTCGGAAAGCTACAAGTGGGAAAACCAAAATGCCTTTCTTTGGCAGAATTGAACCATGTTAGCTTTCCTCAGCCTGTTGTGTGTCTGATACCTGGTGTTTGTATGATTTTCTGAAGGTAAATTAACCTTACCTGAGGTATGTGACTGTTAGCTGTATTATAATAATATCATTATCAATAATAATAATAATAATCATCATCATCATCATCTGAGGTGAACTGTCTGTAGCCATTTAGTCTACTTGTTATTTTAAGCTGTGGTGTGTGTGTGTTATATTTTGGGTCAATCCATCCCTTTTTTCCCAGTAAACCCTGAATGCCCTTGTCCATTAATCAGTTAGAAGCTGTCATTAATATTCCATTAAATTATTAAATTGAATATTCCATTAAATTAAAAAAGAATTAATAAGAGATACAGGAGTTCAAAGGCAGTTGTATCTGTAATTGCAATGCACAAGAACTCACCCATCCTTGATTATAGTGTGGACTCCTGTCGTAGAATTGTGGCGACTGGGAGATGCCACACAAGTGTGCAGAAATAGCTCCAGCAGTGGATCAGGGCTGTGCAGGGAAGCTTCCAGGAACAAATCCTGGTTGATGCTGACATAGTAGGGTGAGTCATACACTGGCCGTGAGAAGTCTGAAGAGTCATAAAATGTGAGGCTTGCGTCATATCTGCCATACTGAGTTTCATTGACTTCAAAGTTGTCGTCCGCGACATACATCGTTTGTGCCCAAGTGTTCTGGAGCATGTTGCATTTGATATGAAAGCGAAGATTTCTATTTCTTTGTCTAATAACATTGGAATAGCTGATTGTGTTGTTGTTTCCCTGTTTGGCACATAAAATAAAATGTAAAATTAATTCATATAGTCAGGTACCCTATTATACATTCTAAATTTTGCTGTATCCTTACAGCAATATGCACTGTAAAAACATTATTTCCCAGAAAATCTGACGTGGAAAAGTCTGAATCTAGGAATTTCTATTCTCAGGAAAAGAATCTGTAATCTTCATGTAATATTCAGTGCCCACAATTTTGGCCTAGAAAACTACTCACAATAAATGCAGACATAACTGAATTAAGTACCTGTACTGAATTAAGAACCTGTACCACATTAAGTACATGAAGGTTCAGGTCCAGCACAGTATTGAAGCTGAAATCTGACTACAACATTATTAGTCATATTTAGTGAAAGTTTTGAGACCTTTTAAACCATCACACTCAGCCTTGGACCTTGAAAATGACAAGTATTTGTATCCTTCCACAGCTTATTCCTTCGGAGTTTGGTAACAGGCTGTAAGAGAATGCTCTGGCAGCAGAGGCAGGAAATGCAAGTGCTAATAAACCCTATCCTTCAGGAGAGAGGGAGACAACCCATAATCCCCAGGACACTTCCAGTCCCTGCAGATCACAGGTAGGTTTCAATTTGTGCTGGTTTTCAAAGCAACTTCTTCTGTTTGAATTTTTATATCCTCCCATAATTTGCCCATTTTGTTGAAACGTTCAGTCCTACCTCTCTGACAGTGCCACAGCCAGTGTATGGAATGTGGAATGCCACATACTCTGATGTAATGTTGGGTGTGCAAAAGGGGTCGTTCAGGGTGAGATTCCAAGCAGAGTAGCCGTGGGACTGAAGGAAGGATCTGCTCACAACTACGCGCATGTAGTCTGGCAGACACTCCAGTGCTAGTGGATGGCAAAGAAAATATGTTACAACTCAGTGAAGTGACCAAAAGAGGTTGTAAGTAATGGATTAAATAAACAATGTCTTTTGCAGAAGCAGCTGACGTGGCAGAAGGAGATCAGAATCCAAACCATGGACTTGAATCTCCATGAAAACGCTACAGATAGAATCTAAAACGGCATTAACAAGATTAACAATCAGTGAATTGGAAAACAGCTGAAAAGCATGCTTCTGCTTTAAAGATGAACTTACTGGTGTTGCCATCTGCTGGAGTGGAATGATAGTTGGCCTGAAACCCTCGGTAGGTGTATCGAGAGTTACTGTGAAAGCGGACAGTCAGCAGGTTTGAGGACGACGTGTATGTGCGGTAATAACCAGAGCAAATCTTCCCAAGGAGACGAGACGTGTGGAGGGGCCCATCATAGATTTCCACGTAGTCAGAGAGGCATCTGCCACCTTCCATCCTGGGAAGCAAACGTAACTGTTTATTTAAATGCTTCATTTTTATGTTCTTCATTTTTTGTTTGCTTGTTGGTTTGGTTCGGTTTGTTGCTCAGATTAACTCTTTATAGCAGAAGAATACGTTTGATTGATATGACTGTCAAATCTTTGGAACAGAAACTGCAGCCTTCAATTTCTCTCTCAGTAGATGCCAGCCATGTTTTTGACTAAATAAGCAAAAATGAACACATTTTTCCTCTCCAGATGAACTAAAAGCTTTGAAAAAGACCCTTGAGATCAAGTAGGCTTTTGCTTAATAAGTCCAAGTTGTCAGTACCACGCATTCATCTTCCCAAGTAATAAATTCTTACTTACTGAATATCTGTAAATACAAGTGTGACACGGAAGTTGTTCTTTACTTGTATTTCCCACACACAGTTGGCATTGTTTGGATAATTTCTGGGGTAAAATGGACTCTGTAAGGTACCAGATGAAGAGGAAAGCAAGCCACCACAAGAATAATCTGCAGAGAAAAATTCAAGAAGAAAAAGATGTGTATGCCCCTTTAGGGTTGCTCTTGGAGTACGTCTGTGTGAAGTTTATGTCTAAATGTAGTGACTTCTATCAGCTTCAGAGGCCTCTCCATTAGGTTCATATACATCTAGATGCAGGTTAGAAGATGCTAACCACACTGAATAGATTTTACAATGCTGATCTGCAGTGCCTGCACTAGCAGGACACGAATATATGCCACAGAATTGCACAGTTTTTGAGGCTGGAATTCTGGAGATCAGCTGTTCCTTGAGAGAGAAACCCCCTATTACAATTGCTAACAACCAAAGGGAAGAGGGAAAAAAATTCAATAGTTTTGTTTCAAAATAAGAATGCTGATAAATATCCAATTCATAACCATGAAGAACTTAATCCAAACCTACCTGAGGCTGATAACAGGGTGAAAGTACTGGGAGCTGTAGGGAGAGAGCAGCAGGTGAACACTCAGTGTTTTGCCTAAAAGAAACTGCCCTCTGGGAGTCACCCCTCCCCAGATGTGCTCCTGAAGGGACGCTGAAACACAAGACCCAGAATCACTAGCTGGACACACAGCAGGTCCCTGTGTGGCTGCACCTCCACGCCTTCCCCCTTCACCCACCAGCCCAGGGTGCCCCTTGTGCTCTGCATGTGCAAGAGCTCCCATCAGCAGGGCCATGATCACCTTTGTTAATTGTCAGCAGGCTGGAACAGGTGGACCCTCAGCATATTTGGTGGTGACACCAAACTGGGAGGAGGGGACGGTCCTGCTGCCATCCAGAGGGACCCTGGCACTGCAGACAGAGAGCGGCAGCCAGCCTTGCTCCTCCTCAGTTCCTCAGCTGCCAAAAGGAGTTCCCTGCACTGTGGCTGAGCACATCAGCTCTCTTTATTTCGGGAAAACAAGAAGCAGCCTTTGACCTCTGCAGCAATGAGTGTGCCAGGGCTGAGCAACTGCTCTGCCTACAGCATAGGCCAGGAAAATTGATGATAACTCAGTGGGAGCACTGGGGGAGGTGGGGAGAGCCCCATTCCTGTCCACCAGGCAAAGAAACAGTGTCTGGCAGCAGCTTCATGGCCATCCTATCCTGAAAAATGCCCTTGAGCCAGGATGCCTCTCAGTGGGGTCAGAGGGTCTGGATGCCCACAGGTTGTTGGGAGTCACCAGAAGCTCTTTGTGATTGAGTTTGAGCGTCTGCCCTGGCAAAGAGTAAAGGACAGCTCTGGTCCTACCCGTGGTGCTCTCGAAGGCAGGGAATGACGAGTAGTAGGCGTGGAAGCCTCTCCCGGTAACACTGCCATCGCTGCGAAACAGGACGGTGAGCTGGGGCCCGGATGAGTTGAAGACACGATGGTTGTTGTCACAAACAAGCCCGAGGCGCCAGCTCTGGGGGGACCCTCCGTCGTACACCTCGATGGCATCGTAGGAGCAGGTGCTGCCTTCCAGCCTGGAGGGAGAGGAAGATCTGTCTGCCCCGCAGGCCGCACGAGCTGCAGGCCCAGCAACCCGGCCCCATTCCCACCCGGCCCCAGCGCCTGGGCAGAGGCTGCCAAGGCCCCACAGTGGGGACAAAGCCACCCCCGAGCCCACAGCCAGCACCCAGCCAGGCTCACTCCACATCTGTAAACCGGAGCTGGATTCTGCGGTCCTCGTCCCTCAGCCGGATGCGCCACACGCAGTAGGCGTTGTCAGGGTAGGGGCTGGGGTAACCTGGGCTCTGGATGGTGCCGGACAATTCCTGGAGTAAGCCCCCACACGAGGTGGTCCCTGAGGGAGAGAGCAGGGCCCGGGCATGGGCAGAGAGCTCTTATCCCATCGCCAGAATCCGTCAGAGAAGGGCACGGCCCCACCAAGGAGGCTCTGCCACAGCCCCACAGAGACCCTCCCTCCCAGGCACCCCAAAACATCACCCCTGCATTCCCCCAGCCCAGGGCATGGGTCGTGCTCAGCTCGTACAGTAACTCAATGGGGTTAGCTGTCCAGTGGGACACCTGGGGAAGGAGACAACCAAACCCCTTAACTCCTCTGGACCTAAATGTGGTCAGTGACAGAGGGGAAGTTGAGCTGGAGGTACCTGGTGCTGCAGGGTGAAATCGGCAGGGTTGACTCTCAGCATTTTGCCTAAGAGAAACAACCTGCTGGGGGTCAACCCTCTCCAAAAGCCAGGCTCTTTCCAGTGGTGCCCAGTGAGGGGACAAGAGACCATGAGCACAAAGTGAAACACAGGAGGTTCCCTCTGAACATCAGGAGACACTTTTTCACTGCGAGGGTGACTGAGCACAGACACAGGTTGCCCACAGAGGTGGCAAATAGCCAAGAGCCCTCTAGAAACGGTCTTGGGAAGCCAGCTCTAGCTGATCCTGCTTTTAGCCAGGGGGTAGGACCAGATGGACTCCAGAGATCCCTTCCAACCTCATCATCCTGTAATTCTGTGATGCATAACTGAGGGCAGAAGCTAGCCCAACCCTACAGCCCCTCTGGACATACCTGCAGTCCATGATGTGGGGAACACCAATCTGGAGACAGCTGGCGCTGCAGGGAGAGAGCAGCAGGTGAGCAAGCAGTGTTTTGCCTAAGAGGATCATCCTGCTGGGAGTCTCCCCTCTCCAGTGGGAGCCTCGTTGAACCCCAAAGAAACCCAAAGCCCACAGCCAGCACTGTAATGTGGCAGGACGGAGATGGCTGAAGTGCCAACTGCCCCAGCGCTTGCTCAAGGGCATCCCCACTGCAGCACCATGAAGACCAGTGCCAAACCTCTCCCACAGAAGAAGTGGGCTGCTCAGTCCCAAAGGATCCCAAGCAAACCCACATCTCCCTGAATGTTAGGGACATTGCCCAGGATCTGTAAGTGCAGCCTACATAGAGCACCCCAGAGGCAGAAAACCCCATGGAAAAGCCATATATAAACAGAAATCTCTGGTTACCTGCTGTTGGAGACACTGTTACTCCTGAGTCTGGAAGGAGAAAACCAGAGGGTGTGAGGCAGTCACACTGCTTGGCTCCCCTTGGAGCACGTACTTTAATTTCATGGCAAGTTATGGAGGGACCCACGGGGAGGACAGCCTGACTAAAAACCATCCCTCTCCTCACACCCTGCTCTGTGCAGGAGTGTTGCCCAAACCCCAGATTTCCCAGGCAAACATGAGATTGATGCTCCCTCTGAAATGCCACCCCCTGCGTCAGGGACACGGACCCACGACCTGCTGCTGCCCTGCCGAGCGCGGAGCAAGGGCTGGACAGCCTTCATCGCACCTCACACCAACCGCAGACGGGTTTTCTTCAGGAAAATGCCACCAAAACACAGACACCCACCTGAGCATACGACAGAAGCATCACCGTGGTGACAGACCTGGTACTGGTAGTTGTAGGGGCACTGCCACAAGTAGCTCTCGTAGCCCACACAGTTCACCTCAGTGATCGCGTACAGGTATGGGCTGCTCGAGAGGAAGGAGTTCGTGGCTGCCAGGGGGGAGCCGCAGCCCAACTGCCTGCACACCACCTCGGCATCCTGCATGTCCCACAGGTACCCACACACCTTCTCCCAGGCTCCAAAGTAGTAGATCTCCACGCTGCCTGCACACCAGTTGGGCCCATTGCTCAGCCTCAGCCGCAGCTCTTGGAGAGACACAAACCCCTTGGTCAGGCCAGCGGTGCTCTGGGTCCAGGCAATGACATCCCACATCCTCTCTGGGCACGGCTGCATCCACCTGCAGCACAGCCCAGGGCTGGCAGCCCCTTCTCAGGCTCCCACACTGTGGGATGGAGAGGTTGGGGCAGCAGGGGCAGGCACATCCCATCCCCGTGCCCAGGCCATGACAAGAACCCTGGCAGACAGACTCACCATCAGCTATGGCTGGAACTGTGGAGGAGAACAAACAGGAAAAAAAAACACACAGAGAGCAAGAGAATTAGGACAAATTCTTTGGGAGCTGTCAGTGCTCTCTACCCTTTCCCCAGTGAGTCAAGCTCCCAGTGAAGGGCACGAGTGACAGAAGATCTTTTTCTTTCTAGCAAGGAGGCTGGTTGCTGGAGGGCAGAGCCGTCCCCAAATTCCTGCCTCCCAGATATTTTACTTCTCGTGTACATTGCTGGCCCCACCCTAAAGAAAACGTGAGCTTTTTAATTATACTAACTTGTTCCCAAGAATAAATAGTACAACAAAAACATAAAGCTATCACTGTTATATAAAGTAATAATCTGATAGATTCTACTTACAAGTTGGGGGGTAAGCAGTTGTTGGGGGACCCGTTGTTTCTAGAGAAGAAAAAAATATGATAGCATATGTAAAGGTCAACAAAGCAAATTTAACATGAAACTTCCTCAAACTCTGTTTCAGTCTCTAGCAATTTTTAGCCAACGAACTTCAGATCCAGGAGATTTCTGTCTATTTCAGTAAATGTCAGCAGTTTTTTCTTCCATTAACCATCAAAACTCTTTGTGAACCCACCAAAAACTGCAACTGGCCCAGAGAGTGCCAAGTGCCCTTGAAGTGAGACCTGTTTTCTCAGGTTACCCAGCCTTCTGACCTGCAAGACAGGGATGGGGAGCAGAATGAAGCCCCCATAATCCAAGGGGAAACAGTCAGTGACCTGCTACACCCCTTAGATATTCACAAGTCTGTGGGGCTGGATGGGATCCACTCCAGGGAGCTGTTGGGGCCTGGACAAAAGACTGGGGGGGACCTTATTGCTCCCCACAGCTACTCTGAAAGGAGGTTGTAGCCAGGTGGGGGTCAGTCCCTTCTCCCAGGCAACAAGTGATAGGACATAGCCTCAAGTCAGGCTGGAGATAAGGGGAAATTCCTTCCTGGAAAGAACAGGCTGCCCAGGGCACTGGTGGAGTCACCATCCCTGAAGGGATTTAAAAGACATGTAAATGTGGCACATGTAGACATGTAAATGTGTGGGACTGCTGGGTTAATGGTTGAACTCAATGATCTTAAAAGTCTTTTCCAAGTGGAACAACTTTGATTGACGTTTGATTCTCTCTGTTGGTTTCACCTGACCTAATCAGGAGTTGATGGCTCTACTGCTGATATGAGAACAGGATGTGAAAAACTGCCTCTTTCTCCCTTTCTCCAAACCAAGAACGATGAAAACCTCAACAGAAATGAAGATGACATAAAGTACCTGGGGAGGTGGTCAGAGCAAGGCCAGGGACAAGGGAGGCTGCATATCTCATTCTTTTCATCGTGCACAGCTGCAGGCAAAAAGGGGGTCTCCAAAAGCTCCCCGTCCCAGATTCTGCTCACATTTCCACCTCATCTAAGCTACCTCTCGTTCCCTTCT
The DNA here is from genome assembly GCA_013399195.1 of Dicrurus megarhynchus. NCBI lineage: Eukaryota > Metazoa > Chordata > Aves > Passeriformes > Dicruridae > Dicrurus > Dicrurus megarhynchus. The sequence continues at coordinate 1,332,437 of VXAD01010086.1, read as the reverse complement.
ACTTCCAACACCACCGATTCTGTCAATACCACGCTGCTGACCGCAGCTGGCATCAATAACTGGGTCAAAGAAGGGTTTTCCTTGCTAGGGCTGATGGAAAGCCTCCAGGTGGCACTAGGAGATCAAAGGTGTGCTGCAGGACAGGGCTCTGGCACACGGAGAAAGGTGATCTCTTTCCCGGTGTTTTTGTGATCAGGTGACAGCACCAAACCTATAACCAGAATTAATAAGGGCATTTCACGAGAGTCCTGCTGTGTCCCTTTGTAGGTCACTGAAAAGCAGTCTGCAAACCTGTATTCAGCCAAAATTTGTCTGTTCAAACTGTGGATACCTTTGCTCTGGGCTTTCAGAGACACTCAGAAACTGCTGCATTTATACAGCCTCCACTATTAACATGGCTTTATTATCCTAAGGTTTTAACCCAAGCAGTGATTTAATTAAGCTCTTCATTGCAGTGATGACTCTCATTCTTGCTGTGAGAGGAGTAACAAATATTCGGTTATATGCTGTGTTTTAAGTGGATGTATGTGCTGCCATATGAATTCTGTAGGGGTGCTTTCAGCATCTGGGAGCCCAGTCTGAAGGACACTGACTATACTGGTAGGTTGGCTACCACTGGACTAGAAGTTTTCAAATGCAAGCATCAACCTGGAGAGAATATTTAGCAAAGCCAACTCTATGAATGATGTACATTTTTATATAGCTTTAAAATTATCTGTTGTTAGAGGCATTTTTGTTGCAGAATCTGCTGTTGTCCAAGCTGCAGACAGTGTCAACACAAACAAAAACAATGACAACAGAAAAGTTGAAGGAATATTACATGAATTAAGTAATGAGGATGGGAAGTTTGCATGCACAGGATCCCCTGGTGGCACTGGCAAAAGGATGTCAGCTGATTTACAAGGGGGTGGATTAACTCCAGCTACTGTTGGGGATAGAAATCCTGCTCTGTAGACAGCCTGAGAGGTGGGAATACACCCTCACTAATAACATGTTTGATAAGACCTGTAACACTGGCTCTCAAACTCACAGCCCATGTATTTGCAGTGATCCTAACCGGGACGTGTGTCATTTACTCAGGTATTAGGGAACTTTCCAACACATCCCACCATGCTGCTCCTCATGCATGCAAGGCTCTAAATCTAAATTAGCTGGATGGTAATGAAAGACTTGAACAGTAACTCAGTCTTTTCTAGCTGACCATCAACATCCCAGCTTAGTTTCCACTATCACTAATTGCACCTCAAATATTTATGGAGGGAGCAAATGATGAGGGCATTAAAAACCTGAGCCCGGGAACAGCCCTGAATGTTATTTCTTTCTGCTGTGTGTGAGGGGGTGTGTGGGAGCATGGAAAGGGAAAGCAGAGTTTTGCTTTTGGTTCATGAGCTCAAGTCAAGTTCACTCCAGAACTTTACACCTGAAAGAGGAAGGGGTGGAAAGACAGCAGCTGTGGCAACACCTTTGATCTTTTTTCCGTCCTTGCATAGGGGATGCAACAGCAGCTGCTTAAAAAGAAAAGTCTTGTCTCTCCCAGCACCAGGCTGACACCCTGCTCAGTCAGGGAAGCCTCACCTGGGGAGAAGGGGGAAGGTATTTTTTGAACACAAAAAGCCTATTTCACCCTGTTTGAAGCATCCCCCCTCCCATCAGACCCACCAATACTTGTGTTGGTCCTCAAAGGGATGAAAGTGGCTGGGCAGATCATTGACTCTGCAACCAAATCAAATTGCACTAGGCAATTAGCCCATGGGAAATTAGAATAATAAAAAATTAGAGCAATTTCTATTGTAGTCTAATAATTGTAATAATAATAGCAATAGGGATATGTGCCATAGTTGTTTTGTCTAGGGCACTCTGTTGTTAAACACCAAAGTGTTAGATGTAACAATGTACCTAATCAAATACAAACCCCACAGTTCAAGTACACCTCGCTCTCTTTAAAATAAACATATAATTAGTCTAGAAAATACTTATTAGTCTTTAAATCCATTACCCCAATATAAAGGATTGGAGAATGTTATCATTGGCTTTGCATTATATTAATTTTAATTTCCTTTACTAGGCTCTTTACGAAAAATGATGGGAAAAAAATGAAATTCATTAAGCAGTGTTGATAACATTGATTTGCTCAGCTCATAGGTTTGACCTGCTCATGGTTTTCAAAAGAGCTGAGCCATGTTGGTAAATCCGCTTTTGCTCTTAAATCTCAACACTAGCCCAAGGTGAAATATAGCTACGAAGGTGATCAGAAGTGAGGCTCTTTACCTGCATCCACCTGGATGTGAAGACTTATCATCACCATCCAAGACAAGATCCTGGTGGCAGCCATCTCCTTGGAGCTCCTGATGCAGGAGAACACCAGAATTTATAGGCAGAGATGCCAAAGGGTGCAGCTCAGCAGCCCAATCTCTCGTTTCTGTAGCTCAATACCACATTCCCCACTGCTTTCACTTCCCTGATTTCCATGGCCGCATGTTTGATTTGTTAACCAACATTTACAGCTTCCTGGTTCTAAAAGACGACAACACCTGGCATCGATCCAGGGAAAGCAGAGATCAAAAGTGGTTGCAGTAGCTGCTATTTTTCCATCCCATCCCTCTTTGGCTGTGAAGCTCTGTTCCTGTCACTTATGTAATTTGTCCCTTTCTTGGGCGTGAGCTGTATCTGAGCCAAAGCTGCCTTTAAGGCTGGTGCAAAATGTGCCTTTCTTTTTGTGACTGAACATGCGGAAGGCTAGGACTATAGTGGGAAACAATCCAAGGGCTTTTGGAAACCCTTTGTGTTCTGTCCTAATAGATGTCACAAAAACATGCAGTAAAAGTGAGTACATTCCTCTTTTTTTGTTCTCCCCCAGTTCATCCCTCAATGTGCTCCATCCTCACCAGGGCAGCAAGATTCAGGATGTTTAAGCTCTGCAAGTTCATCAAAAGTAATCTTTTGGCTTTTGACACAAACTCAAGCCAAACTTCTGTGGTTGTACACTGATCATTGTTAAACTGCACAAAACCTTCCCAGAGAACAAGGGTTCTAAGTCTGGGGATAGGGGCAAGTATAGAAAATAAGGGAAAATTCATCCCAAATTCTCTATTTCTGAGGCTCTTAAAAACTTTACAGATCTCTTGACACAGTTGTCCCCCTGGGATTTACAACACATTTCAGGTAATAGATAAATAATGGCATCCAATGGAACTTACCATAGATTTTTACGGAGAGAAATTATCTCAGGTCATGATGAAGTTTCAGTGCATCCGAGTTCTCATCAAAGAACCCACATTTGCACAGCAAATTTGGGAATGTTTGAACAGTATATGAAAACCTCAGAATCACAGAAATATTTAGCCTGAAAGGGCCCCTGGTCCAAGCCTCAATTCAAAGCAGGGTTATCTTCAATCAATCTTCAGGGTCTTAGTTATTTGTGTAACTCAGAAATCTGAATTTTCTTTTCTAGAGAGAACGTGCAAAAACTTCTAGTAGATGAAAATTTAACATGCTGGTTGTTCCTGCTGTTAGTTTTGGATTTATTACTGATTGGCAAACATACTACTGCTCAGAAACTCAGGAACAGGTTTCTTGTGCCTCATGAACCATGCATTGCTATAGTCCTGGACAGCCAATGACCAAACTCAACCTCACACAGCACAGGAGAGCCAGAAGAAGATCAAAAGGAGAAAGGAAGCACAAACTCCATCATGAGAATGGGGGGGGAGGGGGGAGAACGAAATGATTAGTTTGTTAGACATGCAAACAGTCCATTGACTCTGTAAACACGGGGAGACTTTTATTCCCAGGGTTTTGCAAGGCAGGTGGAGGAAGTTGTCATTTGGAGGGACTGGAGGAAGTAAGGGATGTGGCTTGGTAAACACATTGGGGCAGCTGTTGCATACCCAGAGAGATGAAAGAAAAACGAAACCAGACAAAAACCATTCAAAACTCAAGGACAATTGATACTATTTGAACACAAAAAGAGAACATGTGAGACAACCCCGAGCTCAGGGTGACTGGTTCACACAGATCCCAGTGGCAATCACCACTGCATGGCCATCCCAGTCCAGGACTGGCATTCTCTGCATGGAGCCCAGCATGTCAGTTGCCCAGATAAAAAGGAAGTGTGGTGGATTGCATTTGGCTGGCTGCAAGACACCCACCCAGCCCCTCTCTCATTCCCGCTCCTCAACGGGGCAGGAGGAGAAAAAAAGGTGAAGAACTTCATGGCTAAGATAAGGACAAGGAAATCACTTATTGTCACATGGAAAACAGATTCAATTTACAGAAAAATAACTTGATTGCCAGTTAAAATAGATTTGGATAGCGAGAAACACAGACAACTTAAACAACACCTTCCCCACTCCCTCTTTTCCCAGGCTCAAGTTCACTTCTTCATTCCACTGCTGTACCTTCTCCCGCCCTGAGTGGCACAGGGGGACTGTGGTCAGTCCATGGCAGTTTGTCACTGCTGCTCTGTCCTCCTCACCCTTTTCTCATGCTCTGCTGTGGGTCCTTCCCATGGGCTGCAGTCCTTGGGCATAAACCAACGGGATATCCTCCAGGATAATCCAGCATCAGCTCTCCATGGCCACAGCTCATTCAGGAAATGTGCTCTTGCTCCAGCACAGATCCCTCTGTGGACTGTGGGGACATCTCAGGTCTGGCACATGGACCACCTCTTCCTCCTCCATCTCCTCTAACCTTGGTGTTTGAGGGGTTGTTCCTCACGTTTTCTCCCCCTGAATCCTCATTTCCTGCGTGGCATTTTGAACTTCTTAAATACAGTTTAATAGTTAAATACAGGTCAGCCAGGCCATGAGCTGGGACTGTTGCAGAGCTGGCTGGAACACACCAAAGCACCAGAGCTGCTGGGTCAGTAGCCAAGACACCAGCTGGCACCTCTTGTACCACCCCCTGCATTTAATTGCATTTGCTTCATTTGCAGTGGTCACTACCCTGACATTGCATAAAAAAATTCAAAGAGCCAGCAGTAAAATAGTGCTCTGGTACTGACCTGGTTTTTACACAAAAATACCTTTCTTCCTGCCAGGTAGGATGGCTGATGGAGTGGGGGATTTTCTTGACTCTTGGCTTATTTCACCAGAGCTGGAACTTGATGAGAATGTGTGGAAACGTTAGTTTCAGTCTGGATCCATGCTTGCCTTAACAGTCGACTATGCAACAAAATGCTTGTCCTTTGGATGGGAGAAAGGATGCAAATTGTTCATACTTTTTTATTAATTGTTATAAGCAGTCAGCTCCCACTTAGTCCTTCAAATTCAATCGATACCATAACTTCTATTCTAGCATCAGTGATGCTTCTTCCCTAAAGACAGGGCATGGCAAGGGCCAGAAAGCAGGTACCAGTCACTCACCCCGAGCTGAAATAGCCTCCATGGCACACAGCTTCCCTGCTCCCTGTCCCCTCTCCCTGTGTGTTCACTTCTGTCCTAAGTTTTGTTTGCACAAGTGATACCAAAGCAAATTGTAAGGCAGGAATGGTTCGATCGCATCAGGAAATCAAGATTTATGATTAAGCTATGTTTGCTTGGGACGGGGAAGATTAAATGATTTAATCTGACACTGGAGACAGCCTTGCTGCCTGGCTGTGGGAATACCAGTTCCCTCCTGACATCTGCTGCTGCACTTGGTTCCGTTTCTCAGTGGCCATTAAGTTATGAATGTGTTCCTTAAGTACAGTGGGGCATCAGGCAAGGAGAGAAAACAGGGTCAAATGGACTTTTTCTGTAGAAGCCTTGCTGGCACTGCTCTGTCCCTGTCCTCTCTGGCTGCTTTGCTCAGCCATACAACCCTTCCACTGATCCTCTAGAGATTCCCTCTGCACCTCTGCAAGTTTTCCTTGAGTTCTCCTGCTGTCCTCCTTCTTATACAGCTGTGGCTGTGCTCGCCACGGATGTCTGAGAGCCCGTGCACAGCTGGAACAGAACCAATTAAAGATCTTGATTGCAAGGTACCAACAGAGAAATCACAGCTGCAGACAAACACACAGGCACCGAGTCCCCTCTGCATGGCTGTGGGGTTTTCCTCTCTTCATTCCTCTTCTACCTTCTCTCTTGGCTTGCTGTTGCTTTCCCAGCCCATTCCTCTCTGTTCCATTGCTGTCTCACTCATCCCCAAGAGGAATGGCTTTCAGATCTACACCAGCAGCTCACAGGAGGGCAGAGAATGTTTGTCCAAATAACTCGTGCCTGGTGAGTTATGGGTGAGAGCATCCAGGTAAGCAGGTGGGGACAGATGTCCGTGAGAGCCAAGAGCTGCATAAGGAAATAATTTTATTGTTCTTATGATACTTGGGATCTATGACATTCCTCAGAAGTAACCATACTCCAGCCAGGAGTAGAGTTGAAAAATGGGGAGAAAAAATGCTCGACACAAATTCAGGCTGAATTCAGCAAATTGGTCAAATTTCATTTGACCAAAATGCTTAAGTGTAAAACATTTCTGTTCGGGACCTGTCCTAACAAGATGTTTCAAAAAAAGTTATTGGGAATTGACCCAGTCTTTTCTTTAAAGCTTGAAGAGCCTGAGAGCCTGAGACACAGTCCCTTTGGGGCAGTGAAAGATTGCAGCAAAAACATTTATTAAGCAACCAGCCCTGCTATTATTGAATTGTTCTCCCATGCTTGGAAGAGATGTTGAACTGTTGAGGGAGTGAGGGGACTTGGGATTATTTGGGAAAAGTGACGAAAGCAAACTTGTGCCTTGTCTCCTTTTGTGTTCTGTTGGTTGCATCTCATCTGCTTCCAACACTCCTCCCTCTTTCAGACCTCCACTGACTCCAACCCATCCCAACTAAAGAACACCAACCTCTTTGAGTGCAACAGGATTTGTTTACCAAATGTATGCATGAAATAACAGAAATCTTTTACCATACAGCCAGGGGACACGGTACAGAACAGGAACTTTTTGATCCCTGTTTGCTTTCTGGTAGCAAATACCCCAATATTTTACACACCATGTCAGAGCACAAGATATTCTTTTACAGGAACATGCAGTTGCCACTCCTTAAATCAACACACTTAGGCCTGCAGCTGGTAAAGATAAATGAAGGGTCAATGTCAATGGAAAAATAAATGAAAAATATAATTTCTGAGAATATTCTTGTCATTATGATGTCTTAATATCTAAGAGTTACATAAAGAGCTACTGCAGCAGAGACAATAATGAGACCTAGAGCAGGACTGAGGCTTCCACACTTTCAAACAACCTTTAAAAGTGCAGAAAGCTGCTCCTTCCCCTGCAATTCTCTGTGCCGGGCACCACACAGATAGAAGCACAGAGACCTCTCCCACCCTGGCCAGCAGGTAATCAAGTGTTTAGGTTGGTTTTCTGGGATGAGACTGATGGATTTGGCCCCTTCTCACCTGGGGCATTTCTTTGCTGAACAGAATAACTCTTAAGCCATTTCAAGACGGGATCCACCTGTGCTCAGAGAGAAACGAGCTTCTGCTTTCCTATCTTAAGTACCCTCATCTGGCACTTGCTGATATCTCCCACCATTTCAGACCTTTTAGGCAGTTGCTAAATGTCTGAGTCCCAATAACCAAATTTAAGTACCTCCAAGGTTTGTGGCAACTGCTGCCAGCAAGAGATAGGGAAGGGCACTTCAGCTTCCATCCATCCCAGATGTCCCTTGGGTCTTGCCTTATGTTTGTTGAACAAATTTGATCTATTACCCAACAAACAGCAGAAGCTGAGAAATGCACTGCTGTGATTTGCAGGAGGAGGGTGGGTCTTAAAGATTTTATTGTTTGCTGAACGCAGAAAGGAAAATAATTAGAGGAATGATCCATTAAACCACAGTCCATGAAATTTCACTGAAAAGTAAAAACATTGCCATAAACATAAGGATAACCAGAAGCACTTGACAGGTATCACAGCTTGAAAATTTGTGTTTTCTTGTAACTAAGAACTCCAGATCCAAAGTTGGTGTTAATGCTCACAACGTGCCGTGAGTTCCTTCACCCCCCAAAATGCTAAAACATGTAGTTTTGTCATTTAATAAAGTTTAACACGACAATCGAACAAATATTGACAATCTTCCTATGTAGTTTCTCTCCCACTGCATAAAGAAACAGTGCTATGTATTATTAACACATGCTTTTGCCTATACAGTTTGGCTGAGTTCCTAAACAATCCACCCCACCTGGTTTTGAATTTAGGACAATGGTTTCATTAATTCAGCTGGGTTGATCACTGCTAGTTACAAGCTTTGCAGTTCTGCCCCCTTTTCCCAATACGACCTGTAAGTGCATCAAACACTTCTGCCACCCTGACAAAATTACTAAGACCACAGCCAGACTAAAAAATGTCAAAGCCAAGGGCATTTGTATTAAAAAGGAGAGAGACTGTATCCATAAGGTCATTTAAAAGAAAAAAAAGGAAAGCACAAAAATGTCCTTCATGAGGGCAACAGCTGTTTGACCAGCACAGACACAGGACTGAGTTCTGCAGCTGTATTTGAAGGCAAAACTGACTTCCAACACCAAATGCCAGAAATTCAGACATTGAAGGCTAGACCCTGGGAAGCTCCCAGTCAGAGAGACCTAAGTGCTCATCAGAGCCATGCCTGACCAGCCACAGCTGAGTGCAGGCCCCTGCTCTGAGGGAGCAGCCACGAGCCACAGCTCCAGCCTGGCACTGATGCTCCCAGTGGAGACAGCCCATTTCCCACTCCTTGTTCTTCAGAGCCACTGCCCGGTGTCTGGAAATAATTTTCTTTGGCCATTGTTCTAAATAAAACAAATCCATTTCTTTGCTGAAGCAGACTCTCCTGGAAGCACAATTTCCCTGCTGTGACCGAAGTTTGGCAAGGATCTGATACAGAAACAGAAAATGCCCTAAAGCAGATCCCAAACCGATTGCAAGACTGCAAGAATTGCAACCCCTACCTTATGAAATACATACAGGCAGCTCATCACAACAATGAAGTGCCAGGCAAAACTTAGAGGCAAAATCCTTTCAGAAAACCCTGTTTCTTACCAGCACCCAGCCCTGCCACCTTCCTCAGTGCACCAGCCATCTGTCCAGCACCCTGCTGAACTATTTCACTTTCAATGAAACCTGAAACAACAGGGAACCTTCTTCACATTCCCATCCAAGATCTCCCACAGAATGGCTCGGACAACAGAAAAAGGAAAAAACTCCTGTCATAATATGACGTGTTTTTATAAGTACAAGGCTGTCTGATTCCTGTAAGCTCAGCCCTGACTGTCCATCTTGTTGGCTTTCTGAGCAGTGCCCACTTCTGTAGGAGAACCTAAATACACTCTTCTTGGACATGGGCTCACCTTAGAAATCCTGTATTAACCCTTCTGAGTCCTTGTTGCTCAGGAGAAATGCAGGCAAAGAGAACAGACTTAAGGAAATGAATTGCCATAGGTCAGATTTTAACGTGGGCATCCTGAAATCCAGAAGCTAACCTCCTCGGAAAGACTGCATTTTTGTTCAAAATATTAATAATTTTTTTAAGTGCAAATGTTTGGTAAGTTGTTATAATTTTTCTCCTGTAATGAGTGCAAGTTTCAGGTATTAGTAATAACAGCATGGTTAATGTAATTTAATTTGTGAATGTCATTTTGGATCAAGGGGTTTGCACAGGCAATTACCATATTTGAATGTAATGATTAATGGTTGATTTTAAATAGCAGGATTTACAATTACATAAAATAAGTGGTTGATAGCATGTTATAGTCAAATTAAAGTTATATTAAATTTATGTAAAGGTAACACCTGGATATGATGACATCTGGATTGAGGTAGATGAAACAAACAACCCTTTCAATTTTAGTAATAAAGCTTCTACCACTTCTGTTTAAGCAAGTCTGAAGCACTTCTGCGATAAAAATGAGACAGTACATGATATCTTTTTCAACCTTCAGGCTGCAATTTCAAACCCTCCCAGACTGAAGCCAGAGCTAAAAAATGAATATAATCCTATATTACATCACTCCATGCTAGCTACAGATAAATGAATGGCTGTCTCTTCTGAGTCTCTAGAGGGTGCAGCTTTACTCTCTCCATATGGCTGCAAGGGATGCCCTGTGGCCAGGCTGGGCACCTCAAAAAGGATCTGGACCAACTGAAAAGAGTCCAGTAATGAGGACAAGAATAGAAAATGTGACCTGAGATAGAAAGAGAATAAAATAATCACTGAGGACAATCATCCTCTGTCTTCAGAGGCATTGTGCCAAGAGTGGAGCTGCAGTTTATTTGAGTAACAAAGCAGATGACACTAAGAATTTCTGTGGGTTGGGACTTGCTCTTGCTGTTTCTTTTTCTCCTGGGCAGAGACAGTGTTGAGCAGAGAACTTTGGCTTCTGATTGAAAAGAAGAAGAAATACTGGTCTGTTCTTCAGGCAATAAAGCCATTTGAGCAGAGGAAGCCCTTTGCAGGAGTGGCAAGGTTTGCAGTGTCCCTCAGTGCTCGCAGGAACTCACTGCCCAGGCTGGAACTGATCCCAGCAGAGCTTTTCCTTTTGCACAGCCCTACCTTATCTTCAGAAGTGCTTTTTCATTAAGCAAACAAATATAAAAACCCTTTAGCTGAGATAAATGACAGCAAAACGATTAGATTGCAAAGCAGAAACAAGATGCATGCCATAGCTTCAGTGTATCACTATCCTTTACACAGTTCTGCTTATGTAAATGTAACATTTGCATGGCTGTAAACCCTCCTCTGTTACATCAATAAAATATTTATCTCCCACTAACTGCACTGGTGAAATGCAGTGTTCTGCCAGCTCCTCTTCAAAAGGAAGGCTTCCTTTCAGGATCCCAACCTCCAAGTCAAATGTTGATGGAGATGTGAGGAAATGTACATTTATTTTTCTGTTAATTACAGCTGGGTTTTATTACAGGTTAGTTTTGCACCAGAGAGTGGTAGCTAGAGCTCCTTTTCTGTTGTATTTGCCTGTTTGTGGTTGACTTGCAGGTTTGGTGGGTTGATTTCTTTTTCTTACAAGTGCAAAGAATTTTAAAACAGTCACAGCATGCTGAAATGTTCTAGTTTTCCAAATCAGACAGTCCACTCTCCTTCCTTGCCAGTCACAGGAACTTACCAGGGATGAGATGCGGACAAAAGCTACTTTTTCCTTGCCAGAGCTGGAAGATTGGAATCAACTTTTATGAGAGCAGCTTTCAGCACTTATTTCTGAACCGACACTAAGTTCAGACTTCCACTGACATCTGCTTTTCCCCCTGCCTCCCCCTCCTCCTGCAGGAGGACACCCCCTCACCACAGCCACACAAAACACCCGCAAAAGCTGCCCCAAACCACAGTGACACATCCAGACACAGCTTCCACAGAGGATGGGGCTGAGTTTTCAGCTTCAATTCGCCCTCTCGTGGACTTACCTGTCCACAGGTTCTTATGAACAGGTTGTCCACAGAAGTTGTGGCTCTGCCATCCCTGGAAGTGTCCAAGGCCAGGTTGGATGGGGCTTGGAGCAACCTGGGATAGTGGAAGGTGTCCCTGCCCGTGGGACTAGATGCTCTTTAAGGTCCCTTCCAACCCGAGTCATTCTCTGATTCTATGAAAAATACCCTTTTTTGCTGGAGGACTGCAGCTCTAGGGTAAGGTCCAAGGGCTGCTGCTTCTCTCTCAGCTTTCAGGAACTTTGGGGAAGGGGTTGTCCAGGCAGACACAGCAAATCCCACAGTCACTGCATGGACACAGCCTAACTCATCACAGCTTTCTCAATCAATAACACCTCACAAATGTATTTTCCTCTGTGGGCTGGTGATCTACACCATTAGCTCCATTTCAGAGGGGAAAGGAAGATTACACTATGCTGCTGTTACCACAGTCCATCTCCCTCAAATATCCACATGGCAAACTTTCTGAAAATCACTCTGGTCTCTGCATAAACACTGAACAGAAAAGGAATGAACAGAAAAAATATTTAATTTTCTTCTCCAGCATGTTATGCAGTATTTCCAAACTCCTAAAGTAAATTCTTTACCACATTAAGTAAATTTGACTCGTATGCTTTAGCTCTGACTCATTTTCCTTCTAATCAGTCGCTAATGATTACCCACTTCCTCAGAAAGTTTATGAGGACAGATGCTGCAGTACCATGACTACTAAACAAAACCCTGAAAATTGGAGGAAAACTTCCCAGCAGATGCAGATAGATTAAACTGATGAGCTGCTCTGTAGTTTCTTCCCCCACTTTCCCTGCCCAATTAGTCAATTTACATATGCACTGGCTTTAGCAGTGATTTGATGCAGTAAACAATCCTTAACTAATCAAGTTATTGCATATTTACAGAGGAATGGTACAAAGAAGCTGAGAATCCAGTTCTGGGGCCAGAGTGTCCAGCTCTGCCAGCATCTTGCACAAGAGATGGGGGTTTTGGGGTTGAGGGGGCCTGAAAAGGACTCGCACAGTGAGTAACCATCACATACAACTGAATACTCAGTGCACTCATCATTCACTGCTCTGGATTGGTGACTTGTACCTTCATCACCTCTATTTCTCCTGAATGTTTGCAGTTTTAATCAGTATTATATATAATCAGAACAGTTGATGCTGCAGTACTTTTCTGATATACGATAAGAACCTGTACATAATCTAATTTTGCCTTATTAAATGTCTCTCTCACCATAATTTGGAAAGACGTAGTTTTAAAAATATCCTCAACATGAATACAAAATAGTTCTAGGTAAGGAGGGGGAAAAGAAAAAAAAAAAGTCCTCTGGCAATGAAATGACAGGATTTTACTTCTTGGCATCTAAGCCACAGAAACCAGACAATTGTTAGTCATGACCATTTCTTTTATAGCTCAAGTCCTTTCCCTTATGGAGTAAGTGAACTTGCATTTCAAAACTACCTCTGAGTGTAGCCACACGTAGCCATCTACTCCATCACACACAGCAACTCCAGTTTCCATTTCAGACATTCTAAAATACTGAAAATCAAGCCAGAATGTCCAATTTCTCTGATATAGCATCCAACACTTGTTAAAATTTCCAGGAAACTGATATTTATACGAACTGTGCCAAAGTTATTCAGTACAAAGTATTTTCAATTGCACTTTGGAAAGAACTGTGTGCTGAAGCAACAAAGAATAAAAACCATTCCAGATCTATAACCCAGTAACACATTAAAAAATACACGGTAATTAATTGTATTAAAGAAAAACTTTGCCTCCACGTCTCTGCTTATCAGTAATCTTGCTTGAAAAAAATAATTTAGAGAATACTTTGATTGTAAGAAACCATCTGAGTAGCTGCATGGTTGAATACCAGAAAAGTAAATTCTAAACATTTTGCACATAATATTCATGTGGTTACCGATATCCACTGCACAAAAATTAATTATATATTAAGAAGAGGTAAATCAGAAAACCACTCTCAAAGTGAACGGCTGCAATATGAGACCATCTCACATCCCACTAGATGGAGCTCAGGGCTAGAATTCTGGTCAAATATTTCACTAATCCCAGTGGCCCAGGAAAACCATTTACAGAATTTCATTTGCCTCTTTCCTAATGACCACACAAAGAAAATTAATGACTCTGCATATTAAGAGACCACAACAACAAGCAATAAGAACAAATAGAATCAATCAGCTCTGCAAATTGTGCAAGCACTTGTTTTGAAATAAAAAGGCAGATGGAAAATAAATTCTGGTTTAAACACAATTTCCTGGCTTTGGGGCTTCAGTTTAATTTTTGCTAGTTGGGTTAGGTGGAGTACTAGAGAAGGCAGGTGATTTTTAAACTCATTTTTGCTGAGAGCTCTGTGTCACCACTGTGCTACACAGGGCACAAAAGGACTGAGAAACAGATCACCACTTCAATGGGAAGCTGGAACATTAATCAGCATCAGCAAGGTGAACTTGCAGTGCAAAGATGCTACAAAACACTTCTGCAAGATCATCCTTTGCATCTTTGGGGCCAGAAAGGATTGCAGAGTATCAGGGTTTGGCACTGCAGTGTTTTAGCAGATTTTCACACGTGTGATTTACCACAGCCACGGCACAAGTTGGTAATGAGGTGTTCCATCCTGACAAGAGTCAGTACTGGACTGAAAGGTACACTGCAACTAATTAATGTTATACACTCGTAAATTTACAGTGATCTGGGTGAGTAAGGGCAGGCACTGGCAGCTGGGATTCCGAGGCTTCTCAAATCAGGATAAACTGGCTGAAACAGAACTGAAATACAGCTGGGAGGAGAAGGAGAACTGTCAGGAATCCAGCTCTGGAGGATTTGTTGCTGTAATTGGGTGGAATACAGCCCTTTAAAAATCATAAAGTGCCAGCTACCCAGCTGGAGAGGTTTACTAAAAACATTCTTCTTCTAAAAGAAGACCATGTTTAGGAGTGACAGTCACCAAAACTTGTCTACAGCCCTTGGATTTATTCTCTGAGATACATGTTTCAACAGAGGACAGAAAAGGCTGCTGAGCCTATTGTTTATCCAACGAGTAATTACCTTGTAATTAAGTGTGGTTGATTGTTCTCCTTCACAGCAAGACAAACCCACTCACCACCCCCAAGCTTCAAGGGCATCCATAAACACATATACAAGGATTAATGCCTGTTAGAGGAATGCCTGATACCCCAGAGTCAAAACCAGGTCCATACACACAGGAGCACTCCAGATTTGAATAAACCAGGCCTGTTTCAAAGAGCTTAAGGCCAGATCTATATGGTTACAGACATCCTAATATCAGAACGAGAATGGTATGGGATCTGTGATCCACCATGTGGCAATTTCTACACTGGGCAAACAGATTCCAGGCACTGGTGAAGTTGTAATTAAAACAGCAAGGAAAATGCATTAACATCTGGATGACATAAGCAATATGATAAATTCAACCCAGCCTTGTTGAGGAGAACAGATGCACAAAAGCACAAATACAAGACACATACTGAAAAATAAGTCATGCGATTCATGATGATTAAAAGGAGACCACCAGGACATCCTCCCAGGCAGATGTGCTACTCAAAGAAAACCACTCCACAAGGGGAAGCAAAATGAGTCACTCACAAGAAGTACTGTTGAATTCTTTTAATAACACTAGGAAAATATCATAGTATTAAAGTCCTGCACGGGATCCTCGGAAGGTTATTTGGGTTGGGATTCCTCTGTGTTTATAAACCAAACTTTGTTTCCCAATCATGTTTTCTTTAAAGCCGACTACTCCTTTACAATGGCATTTCCAGTTAAAACACAGCTACCCTATAAATACCTGAATGCCACAACACACATTGTGTGCGTGGGTTTTGTTTTGTTTAAATCTTGGCGGAAATAACGGGAAATCTACTCAACACAGGGAAGCAAACGTCGATTCGTTAAGCGGGGGATGTAAAAGCCAGTAAAGAATACATTGCATACATAATACAGAAGGAAAAAAATTATCATCTGGAGTATGTGAAATTACACTGGTTTTGCACCTTAAACCTAGTAGAAGTTACTCTGTTGGCCAATACTAATCCACTGAACAAGCAGAATGTTGGTCAGAAGTCTAACGTTTCCTGTACCAGCACAGAGAGAATATAAGCAGTCCATTGCTGTTAAAAGAAAACATGAAATCCAGCTCATGTTTCTGGTTAGGGATCGATTTCTTCGGGAACTACTGTTAACATAACATCTTCGTTGCCCCTGCGCACAACCATGTGCAACGTACTGTCCTTTTTAATAATGTCACTGACATCACTGGCTGAGCTTATCGACTGTCCATTGATGCTTATAATCACATCGTTGTCCTTCAGGCCACCACTGAAAATACAAAGCAGCAATGTGTTACTATAATTGCAGTTTTATTGCTCAGAAAAAAAGAAAAAAAAAAAAAGATTGCTGGATTATTTCTATTTCCCACCCAACAGCAGCTGTGCAGACATGGCAGGCATGAGAAAAGCAATCAGAATTTATGAAGTAGTGAAGATTACAATAAAGTGCAGAATCTGATGGATGTACAAGTTTGATGAGTCCCATATTTCACTGTCTTCAAAGGAATTCACTGCTGCGAATAGCAGATAATTCTGCAATAAAGATCCTAGGTGCTGATATTTGTCTTCTAAAATAATTGCAACAAGGCACACTCATTTTAGAAGGGAGATTTCCCAAGCTTTTGTTCCTGAATACATAGAAAGGCAACCTGAGTGGCACTGCGCGCTAACACACGAGGAATTTCAGTCCCTGTTCTCCATACGCAGCTCACTGGCAGCCACTTCACCCACCCTTCATGTTTCAAACCTGAGCAGAGTGACACATGTAGCTATCCAGCTTGGTCACCAAAAATCCTGTGTGTCCTTCCTCTCTGGGCGCTGCCCGTAGCACCCAAAACCCCTTTTTCTGACCTCAAAAACTGAACCCTCCCGACTCAAAGCAAGACGGGGCAGAATCGGGGCCGTGTCTCTCCCTGAGCTGGCTGGAGCTGCTGCCAGCACCAAGAAACGGCTGGTGAGGGATGCCACAGACCACAACATCTTGCCCAGTCTTGCACAACGACCTGGCTCCAAGTTACGGAAAAATTAACCAAGACAGATCAGACATGATTCAACCCCTCACAAGCATAATCCTTCACAAAACCACAGACCACTCATCGGCCTCTTCCACCCACAGAAGGCGCCTGACACGAGTGTCTCCTGCAAGCAGGATGCCCTTGGCCAATGTTTGCAACAAATCTGGTCGCTACCAAAGGCATGGCTCAAAACATGTTCCTGGAGGAGGTCATTCCCTGGTTTTTCATGCAGCCTCTCCATGTGACTCAAAGCCAGGACAGGCCACTCCAGCACTGCTCCAGTGCCCCACCAGCACATCTACACAACATGTGCGGGAGAGATCAGCAGAAGAAGGAAACCCCTGGGCAAGGGGACTGGGAGTAGGGAGGACAGAGCCAACATGGGCTGCATTTTAACTGCCAGGCCAGCCTTTGGATGGAGCACCTTGATTTAGGTCTGCCTTTACATTCAAAGGTTACATTGCCTCACATTTCTTCTCCCCTTCTAAAGTCCTTCTCCCACTCTCTGCTATTATCCACGCTCCTAAAACGACTTTTCTGCACCTTCAGAATGGACCTACACACCAAGGCAGCAATTCCAGCCCCACACTGGAGCAGCCAAATCGTTCCTACACATTCCTTCCCATTACAGACACTCACCAGTGTTCTGCCTGATCAGCACTGCCAACAAGAATCATCTACAAACACAGCAATAGTTCACAGAGCACACTAGACAGCTAACACTGTTTATCTTACATCCAAACTGCCAAAAAGACACCATCCAACCATCCTTGCAGTCTTCCTAACAGGTAATGTATGCCTGTCCCAAGCAGTTTTCTGCCTACCTGCCTTTGGTGCCACATAAGCCTCTTCGTTGCCACAAAGATTTACTCTTCTCTTAAAAGATCACTAGTTTCAGAAAATAAATAAGGTTTCCCATTTCTTTCCCTGGATTACTGAGTGGTTTCCTATCAAGCAAACCCCGAGAGGAAAGTGTCTCCAGCAAAAGCCAGCCAGACCAGTGCCAGTGACCACAGCTCAGCTGCCAGGCTTCAGCCAGACGTGGTATCAACCAGCAGGGCAGTTTCTGAGCAAATACTGACTAATACGAATTTTAAAAATCAGTTGTCCGATCCCAAAAGCTCTTCCCAGTAATGTGACTGCTGACAAAGCTCTCACATGGAAGAGCACCTGCTGCCAAGAGAGGATTTCAGCCCCAAGGCGTGCCAGGGGAGCTGGTGGGTTTGGCCAACACTGAGGTGGACTCATCTTCCCCAAGGTGGACCCAAAGCTTCTCGCTCGCTCTCCTGCAGAGTGACCAGCAGGGCTGTGGAGAGTGGGAATGATCAAAAGTCTTTATTCAGCACTGGCGTTGGTACAACGGATGCCTTGGAAGCAATTGCTGAGAAAAATGAAAAGGGAGTTTTCACACCCCCTGAATCCCTGCCCTCCGGGCCTGGAAGGCTGACAGGGCTTCCCTGCAATACCCTGATACAGTTACAGAATTGCCCATCAGGGACCAGACTAAAACCACAAACCCATTTCCAGCAGACAACCTAATAGCAATCAGATGGTCGTAACTTTGTTAATTTAGCATAATGAAGAAAGGCAGTTAAGCAGGGAGCAGTCTCCATCGTTATCCCCTTAAGTCAGTGGCAGTGGTTTTGAGAGAAAAGGACTTCAACCTACGCTTCAGCTGGTGTTTCTGGAATAACTTCAATAACATAGGCCCCAGAGACAACATCAGGGAAGTCTTTATGGCGATCCTTCAGCTCTCTAGCTTTGCTGGAAAATGAAGAAATAGCAAAAAAAAATATTTTGTCAAGACAGGAAAAAACCCCCCCCACGCTTTTTTACTGAAGTCAATAACCACGTGCTGAGGTGTTTTACACATTGATATGTCACTTCAGCATTCATTTTAACCCTTCGATGCATATTTCAAGAATTATTACACTTTTTGCATGCATACAGCTTTTTAATGTCTATTTCTGGTAAAGGCAATCATTTCAATAGATACAGACAATCAGAGTTAAAACATTTCAAAACTTTCCAGCTAGCAGATCATAGAATGACAGAATGGTTTGGGTTGGAAGGGACCTTAAAGCTCATCCAGTCTCATTCTCTGCCATGGGCAGGGACACCTTCCACTATCCCAGGCTGCTCCAAGCCCTGTCCAGCCTGGCCTTGGACACTTCCAGGGATCCAGGGGCAGCCACAGCTTCTCTGGGCACCCTGTGCCAGGGCCTGCCCAACCTCCCAGGGAAGATTTTTTTCCTAATATCTCATCTAAACCCACTCTCTGTCAGTTTAAAGCCGTTCCCCCTTGCCCTGTCACTCCAGGCCCTTTGTAAATCATCCCTCTTCATCTTTCTTTCAGGCTCCCTTCAGGTACTGGAAGGCCACAATTAGGTCACCCCAAAGCTTCTCTTTTCCAGGCCGAACAATCCCAATTCTCCCAGCCTTTCCTCATGGGAGAGGTGCTCAACCCCTCTGATCATCTTTGTGGCCTCCTCTGGACTTGCTCCAACAGGTCAATGACCTTCCTGTGCTGGGGACCCCAGAGCTGGATGCAGAACTCCAGGTGGGGTCTCCCCAGAGCAGATTAGAGGGACAAAATCACCTCATTCAACCCTCAACACCTAAGAAAACCCAACCCTGTGTGTTTTAATGCTTTGTTCTACCTGTGGATCCTGCACAAGGCAAAACCTCTGGTTATTTTTACAGGACATGGCATTACCTGCTCATGAGTCTCTTATAGTTTGAGCATGAATAAGCAAGTCCACACAAAAGCTTCATTTGACATTAAGTGAATTGTTTAATGAAGATAATTTTATAGAAATGGGAGTACGCACGTAGCTGATGTTAAGTCATGAAAACATACAACAACATGGATATAACCCCAGGACAAAGTCACAGTCACTAGCTATTCTCTTCTGAAGCATTAAGGAGAAGAAAAAGCCAGGAGCTGTTTAAGAGCCAGCTCATAGGAGAGTCTAGAGGAGAGTTCGACCGTGTAGCAGACGCAGAGGAGAAGGTGGCAAGAACCGGCTGCGAGTTGTCACCAGCACGCGCAGAGACACACGGTGCTGGCTCCAACCTCCCGGGCGCTTCTGCACATCACCAGCTCGATCCAAATGCATGCAGAGACCATGCTTCGGAAAGGTGAGGAGCCACCTCGCTTACTTACCTGGGAGTTAGAGACATCATTCGTATGCCAATGTATTTCTTTTTGGTTACAGCTTTTCCTACAAAAAGGAAAACAGGTCTTGATCAGTCGCTCTGACCGAAAGAGCATCACAGGCTGTCGGCTTTCTGGTTCATCACTCTTTTCACAGAATCACAGAATGGTTTGGGTTGGAAGGGTCCTTAAAGGTCACCTAGTTCCAACCCCCTGCCATGGGCAATGATGCCACCCACTAGACCAGGTTATTTTCATGTTTTTCTCTTTCAAAGCAGTGAAGTACAGTACCTTTAGCTTGTCTGTCATGGGATTCAGTTAGGAACTTCTTTATTTTATCGGATGGGATAGCAAACGAGATGCCTGCTGTAACTTTTAACGTATTAATTCCAATCACTTCACCATCCTAGAGAAATGAAAAAAAGCCATTATTAGCAAATATGGAACACCTCAAAGAGAAATGGATCATTTCTTCCAAGCAGTCACAAAGACAAAATCACACTTTGTAGCTGGGCTTCAATTTTCTAAATGTTTTAAGCCAAATTTTTTGTGTCTCCTGATAAAACACTACTTAGGAATTTTGGAAAATCAATGTGATTATTCATCTTGCTGCAGAAGAGATCAAAACTGGGCAATTCTCATGCTTGCAGCAGATAAGCAACATAGTCTGCAGCCAATCTGTGTTTACTTCAGCAAGCACCACATAAGGTATGGCACTGACTGCTCCTGAGCCACTATTACATAATAACACAAAGAAAAATTACAATTCACAAAATCAAAAGTTTTCCTGGCAATGTAACTCCAAGAGCTTCGGATAAAACATCTCTGCTGTCATCTCTTCCAAAACCTCAGCAGCTTCTTTGCCTGGTTCATCCCAGATAAAAACTATCCAACCACAATTTTTTTTAAAGTGAAGGTTAAGTGTGACTGAATGTGTGCTGTGAATTGGGTGGAAAAAAAAATAAAATTGCCAAATCTCCTTCAAGGCAGAAACTCTGAGTAGTTCTGAGTTTCAGTCTGTGCCGTGCCTCCCGAGGACTCAACCCCACATACCCCCAGGAGACCTGAGAGCTCTCACACAGTTTTGCAACCTGCTTCAGTGCATTCTACAATATTGGCAAATAAAGCCTAATATCCTGAAAATATGTGGATTTTTTCGGTGTCATCCAAAATGAAAGGGTAGATACATTTTAGAAACTGAGTTTCAGCGTGCAAAAGAAAAGAATTGCCAGCTGCAGGGTAAACAGCAATGGCTAACACCTCACTGTAAAATGTGCTTTTTGCAAGGCTTGAGCAAAAAAAAAAAAAAACAACATTACACTTGTTTGAAACTATGCAAACCATAAACATCTTAAATATTGAAATCCAAATGTAACCTTTAGCCAACATAAACACAGACAAGTGATTAGTAAGAACCATGTGAATTTTGTGTAGTCAGCCAGATATTGAAAGCTCTGAATCACATATCTGGTGGGGGGAGTTTGCTTTTTTTCTTGGTTTGGGTGGGGTATTTGTTTTGTTTTTAAATTAAAAAGCAATAAGCTCGACACTAAGTAAACTTAGAGAAACTCTTACCAGATTTACGAGGGGTCCTCCCGAGTTCCCATACTGAAAATAAACATAATTTAAGAACATGTTTTAATATTTACCTCTTAATTTGTTGCAAGCAAAACATAAAAGAATTTTTTAAAATACTTCTGCAGCACTGTTTCCATTGTCTATTAAATATGTGCAACAGAACAGTCTTAAACAGCCAAACCCATAAACTACACTTTAACATCCCCCATTTCAGCTGAGCTTTGCAAATGCTTCGTTTTTCTTCTCTTGCCAGAGTAAGTTAAGAAAGCCAAGGTTTTCCTTTTGTTTTATTAGTGCCACACTAGAAGCTGAGGAGATTTTAGGACAGCTCTGGGAACTGTTAGTGAAGATTTCTTACAGGGCCAAGATTTGAAGTACAGAAACTATTGTTTTGCCTTAATGCAGAAACAAACTTGAATCCTTAAACTAATCTTGGCTTCTTTTTCAGAAAACAAGATGGATTTTGAAAAGATATTTATTTGCCAGAGAATACTGCCTCCTCCCTAAAACCCTGCAAGGATTTTGAAGTGAAGGCAGATATTGTGCCTGGTGTGGTTCCTTGGGGGGGTTTCTAAACAACAACCAAGTGCTGCTGCGGCGCAGATGTCCAGATTTACACGGGGAGAAAAAGAGAAGCCAGCCATGCTCCCTGCTCCTAAGAACAGCATCACAGGAAGAATTTTCAAAGCAGCTAGTGGAGAAATGTAAGGGCTGGAGGCAGCAGGCTCAGAGGGGACGTACATTGATGATGGCATCTGTCTGGATATAGTCCATGTCGGAGTTGCGGAGCCCCAGCTCCTTGCCCCCGCGCTGCGTGGTGCTGACAATGCCCGTGGTCACCGTGTTCTGAAGGGAAAAGGGACTTCCAATCGCCACCACAAACTCCCCTGGCCTCAGGTCTGCAGACTGACCAAGCAGAAGAACTGGCAATTTACCCTGCAAATAAAAATGGAACAAAAAAGAGAGAAGAAAAATTCAAAAGTTAAGACAGTGCTCTGCTGGCAGAACAAATGTTACAGAAGAATGAATACACTCGCAGGGTAGAGCAAAAGAGAGAGGCTTTTACCCCTCAGGGATTTTGCTTGCTCTGTTTTCTTTGAGTATTTTGTGTGGGCTGGTACAGAAACATCCCAATGGGCATCTGCACTGGAGTGTGGGCTCTTTACACTGTAGGAGAACTTCTTTCACAACAGGTACCCATTAAATCAAGAACAATTACATGGCCAAAGGAATATTTATGCTCTGCTGTACAAAGCAAACATCTGATGATAATAGAAATGAGCCATGTCCAACACTTCTTGAAATAATTAGCCAACAGCTGCTGGAGTAAAAGTATGATATTGTTTGAGAGTGAACACTAAAGAATCATGAAAGCAACAGCCCAAGAGTTTTAAACGTGCATGTGCACAGTTAAAAGCATTTTATATTCTCACAAGACACCAGCTAATGTTTCATCTTACTTTTCTTTAATGAAGTATCTCTTCTAAATAATTATATTGCCTCCTACATACAGTGATGTCTTCCTCTGAAGGTGTTAGGATTTAAAGACTTTATGTGATTTTTTCTGTTATGACAGTAGGGGATACCATTGTACTTCCCTTTCAAGATCTTATCTCTAAACATATTAAATATCACATTGTTGAAGACATTCCCACTAAAATATTCTTAAAATCCAGCAAACACTGCGTTGTACAGCAATTAAAAATAAAAAAAGGGAGGGAAGGTTGGATCCACACACCCTTGTCAATGAATCAAGGGTGTTCTGAAACAGATCCTACTTCAAATAAATACTTTTCCTTGGTTTATCACCTGCCTGTACAACACACATTGACTGCCATTTCTCCCTTTCTTCACACTTTTAAAAGTCAGTTCTTACCCTTACAGTGATGTGACAAATTTTTAAATATTTTTGGTTTATTTGTTGTCCAAATGATCCTGACCCTCCCCAGGTAATTTAACTACGTATTTCATCTTGTCACTAGACTATTTCTATTAGCATCAATGAACCTGGACATGTATAAATACAGGTTTTGACTCAAGAATTTGGAGGATTAGGTTACTGAACCCAAAAATCAAAACAGAAGTCTGGAGGCATTTATCTTTTGCTTGGCAAAGCTAACTTCGACCTAGCTTTCCTCCAAGCTTGACCCACTTCAAAACACTAAATTTTTGGCAAAAAGGGAAATTATTACGTGTTTAATTTGGAAACACATTGCTAGCTCTTTAGAGGTCTTTTGTTACCAGCAGGTTGAAATTCTGTATTAATGTCATCCTTAGGGAAAACAATCCAGTAATATAAACTAACCCAAATGCCCATCACTTTGTATTTTTCACCTACAGTTTTATTTCAAATACCCTAAGAGATAGACAACGTCTGCCAAGTAGAAAGTGAAAAATAATGGCATCAGTTATCACTATATGTTGCTGCAAATACAGAAGTTATGGTTTTAATGTTTAACAAGACTGGTCTTGTGCATCCTTTATCCAGCTTTGTTACAATTCCACCAGGGAAATTTTACTCAGATGAGCAGATTGTTTCAATAAAATTCATTGCCAGCTCCCAGACAGGATAAGATTCTTTTTTGGAAACTTATCTTTCAGTCTCCAGACAGCAAGAAAACAATTAAGCCAACTGCTTGTTCAACAGAGTGAGCTGGGAGAGCGACAGAACAGGCAGCACAGAAAGGAGGAAAACATTTCCATGCCTAGTTACCTTTCAGAGGAATGTTTTCACAACCAGCACTGCCCTGCTATTAAATAATAACTGTAAAATGCAGCCCTTATCAGTGCCACAGCCACAGATAAACCCAGCCACGGCTGTGGCTCAGTGCTGGGAAGGATCCAGCAGCTCTGCCCAGTTTCCCCATCATGTCTGCAGCACTGCAGAGAGGCAGCAGCATCCCAGGGGCAGTCCCTGATCCCAGCCCACAGCCCTGGCTCCAGGGGATGTGTCCAGGACAGCAGGAATCAGGCAGCTGTGCTGGGAAGCACGCAGCATGTGCAGCACAAACAGCCCCATATGGGTATTGTTTGGATACAGGGAGCACCCTGGCCCTTCCTCCTCTGACCAGATGCTATTGAGCTTACGTAGCACGTGTTTGCAAGATGTCATTGGTCAAGAAGAGCATCTTTTTTTGGCACTGCTTTTCCTTATTAAAAAAAAAAAACAAACCCAAAACAAAAGACAAAAAGTGGCTTTTTTTTTGTATCCCAGTGCACTGAACATGGATACTTTGCAGAGGAAGAGGACATTTATCAGCAAATGAAACATAGACAAGCAAAAGAAAACAGAATACTTTTTATTTTTCATTAGCATTAAAAAAAAAAAACCAACAAAAAAGACTGGTTGTGTACAAAGTTAAAGATTTATACAGAGTTCCTGAGTTGTAACAACAGTCACAAAGCCAAACCCGCATCTGGCAGCAGAGAGAAAACACAGGAACGATCTCTGACTAATACAATTCTGATTGTGCTGAGTTTTCAGGCCTGTGCCTATACTAGCCAGGCTTCAGCTCGATCTCTGGTGCTGTATGGATTGGCTGCAGGTCACCCCTGTGATTCAACATGCCTTCTGGAAAGTCTGGCTAACCTTTCCCTCGCTAGGAACATAAATCCATTGCAAAAGTTGCCTCGTCCTGCACATGTTATGAAACACAGCTTTGGAAAACGTGTCCTCTATTCCTTGTGATTTCATGGTGTGGGGCAGAGCACACTGACAGCACCCATGTAAATATGTTTTTATATGTATACCAAACAATGCCATGAAAAATTGGTTATGATGAATGTATGTGTTGTAGTGGCTTTAAATTTGGGGGGTTCTCTCTAAAGTAGCTTAAAACATTGCCACAGTCATAAACAGAATAAATTTTCCATTATAAAATTTGCCACAGAATAAATTTTCCATTATAAAAAAGGAAAACCCAAAAAAGTATTTATTTAAATTGTGCACGTGATTCTGGAATGAAACCAGTACAAAACCTATCAAAATCCCACGATGGAGTGGGAAAAACATCTTTCTGCAGTCCTCAAGAGGAGGCACTTATGGCAGTGCTGTAACCAGGATCGTGTCAGAACACCCCCTCTGTGCCCTCACACCCTTCCACTGGCAAGCTGGAAGTTAAGGAATCCTTGTAAAATGAGCCTGAGTTCAGGGCCCTTAATAACTATACTTCATAAATGTGCATTCTTCAATTTCTACATAACGTCTGATGGCCGTCAGGATGACATAACCACCGCCCCAACTCGTGATTCTCCTGTTTTAACTACAGCTTTGCCACAGCACTTAATTAAAACTGCCAGGCAAAGGACCATGCCTTGCAGCACAACCAGCAGGGAGCCAGGAACACCCAGCACCCAAACCCAGCTCGCCCAGTGACTCACTGCATGGCTTTGGGCAACAGAAAATGTCTTTTCTACCCCTGTCTTTTCTAATTCTTCCTTTGATGAAGCCTTGGGGCTCTGCTGGATCCGTGTTTACTCAATAAAACAAATCTGCAGGCAGGCATTCTGCAAGCACACAGAAATAGGACTAAACATGCAAACCCCTAAGTGGCACATGACTCACTGTTTACACCCAGCCAGAGAAGGAGCCATTAATTAGGGTTAATATTTTAAGCCTTTCGCATCCCAAAGGGCTTCAGACATTTTTATATATGGATTTGACTCAAACCCTGGATAAACACAACTCCCACGACATGGAGAGCTGCACACCACCACAAGAAATGGCTCCATGCAGCAATAGGTCACAGCTATCGTGGCATGAGAGAACAGGACAGGTAGAGATCAGCCAGGAGCCAGAGGGAATCATGCAAACATGGAATCATTTCGCTTGGAAAAGACCTCTGAAATTACTGAGTCCAACCATTAACCCAGCACTGACAAGGCCAACACTGACCCATGTCCCCAAGTGCTGCATCCACATGGTTTTTAAATCCTTCCAGGAACAGGGATTTCAACAGTGCCCTTCTATGAAGAAATTTGTCCCACTATCCAATCTCACCCTCCCCTGGCCCAGCCTGAGGCCGTTCCCTCTCCTCCTGTCCCTGTTCCCTGGCAGCAGAGCCCGACCCCCCCGGCTGCCCCCTCCTGTCAGGGAGTTGTGCAGAGCCACAAGGTCCCCCCTGAGCCTCCTTTTCTCCAGCCTGAGCCCCTTTCCCAGCTCCCTCAGCCGCTCCTGGGGCTCCAGACCCTTCCCAGCTCCGTTCCCTGCCCTGGACATGCTGCAGCCCCTCAATGTCCTTCTTGCAGTGCGGGGCCCAAACTGACCCCAGGGTGCAAGGTCCAGCCCCAGCAGGGCCATCACAGATATTATCCTGATGTACATGAGCAGCATAACTTGAGTCAGGTAAAAGAAGTGAAATCTGGACAAAATAGCTCCAAAACTAATGGAGGAGGAAGCACAAAACCACCACCAGGCACAGCCACTGCCACAGAGAAATGGAAACCAAGGGACAGGCAGCCATAACCAGGAGGTGTTTTGGTTTGAACATTTTCATCCATGAAATAAGTGAATATTGTCTCTATGCTGGCACAGAAAGCAAGTAAATCCCTCCTCTGTTCTGTAATCCCCTCCATTTGTGGATGGAAAGTCAGGAATTTGCAGGAAGCACTTTGCAGTTCAATAAAAGGATGAAGAGGAGACAAAAGTTCTGAGTTCAATTTGTGTTAACCAGCAACAGATCTCCTTCACGCTTTTTATTTTTAGGTGGGAAAGGCACAGAAGCTGGTATGGAACACTAATTCAGCTGTAACTGTGGCAAAACATATAACTTTCCTGGGAACTGCATTTCTGTTCTGACTAATGAAACTATTCAACTTTCAGAATACGTTATGGCAAAATAAAAACACCAGCCATGAGCATATAAAAATGTAGGATATCATCTACAATCTAGAAACTGCTTGACAGAGAGCCAAAGAAAATGAAAACCCAAGCTGAACGCATTACAAGCCTCCAAAAGTATTTCATCTATAGTTAGAAAAGCAAAACTGAGTCTCCTTTTCTAAATATGGAGCATGGGAAGCTTGCAGGAAAAAAAAAAGATGAAAAGGATGAAGTGTTGTTTTGATATGTCACCAGGTTTTCAATGGCCTGACAATGGCAAGACATTGCTGTTCTCCCTTAAAAATAAAATAGAAATGAAATTACAATTTAAAAAAAAAATAAAAATAGTAATTAAAAAATGCTGGTGCTGGGCATGTGTGAGTATTTCACTGCTTGGGAAGCTGGACCAGCACACTGTCCCCACAGTGAGGGTTACCAGGAGCTGAAGATGGCAGGAAACCACTGCTGCCTAAATTGATGAATAAACAGGAGTTAAGATCCAAGCTTTGTACAAGCTATTTCACTTCTAGGGGTCCTGAAGGCTTCTGGAAGCAATATGTGGGCTTCCTCGGGCTCTCGAGAGGAAGCAACATATTACCCAGCGACAGATTTCCAAGTGGAATAGCACTTTAGAAAAGCCACTTACATCTGGTATCCAAGTAGCTTGTTTCTTCAAAATGTGGGCTATCAAAATATTGATGCATAAACAGGAAAGTTTGCTTTCCTGCCTCCTCCAGTTTGTACACACGGGGGAAAAAGGCAAATCCCCTCTGACCACAAAGATACAGACTCTCCTTGCCTCAGGAAACCACCAGAGGAACAAGGGCAGGAGGTCTTGTTGATTTAAAAGTGTCAAACTGAGTGTTTATTAATAAGATGCAGGAGAAACCTTAAGCCGAAGGGCCAAAACGCCACCATAAATTAGGGATAGGTCACAACCCCCCTGCTGCTGCACCACGCAGTGCCAAATCCTGTCTGGGATAAAGAACCAGGAACTGGCCACACTGAGGAACAAAAATCTTCAGGACCTGGCACGTCTTCCATGACACAGCTGTGATTTCAGAGTCAGTGTCTCCTGGCTGGTTTTTAAGCACGTAGATAGAACACCTCAAAGTAAAGCCATTCACCGTGCTCCTCCCTTCAGTGCCAAACCACAGACAGCATTTTTGTGGACAGAGTTCGATTTCCAGGGGTGAAAAGGCACTCCAGGCAAAAGCCACCTCCATCTTCCACTGCTTTGGGCTTCCAGTTTCCATTTGGGCTGGGTTCTTTTATCATTCTGCCCCCCATTAACCCTGACATTGTCCATTAAACCACCCCGAAATTTCCTCCCCTCCTCCTGCTGTTTATTTTTCAGCAGCTGTATCACACATTCTGATTTAACAAGGTAGTTATTTGCCTTGAGATGAATCCCACAATCCAGATCTGCCAGCAAAAAAAGCATCTGCTCCCTGTGGAGTGTTGTGCAATAGTTCTGATGGGTTTCACACTTGCTGCAGTATCACACGTGCCACGCAGGACAGATTATTTATTTCACCAGTCCCTGCCTATGCTGCCAAAATCCAATTTTTTCTAGGGAAGTCTTATAAATTTTGCATGTCCCTATCCAAATTGTCTGCAACTGCACTGTTCCTTTCTAGTGCTGCGGTCTCCTCCTTGCATTTGGAAGGATACTTAGATTGGATTCATGGCTACCACATTGATTCCAATCTTACTTCCTACTTTCATCACTCCAGCAAACTGCTCTGTGTCACTACAGACATGAGAAACACTGCTGCTCTCTTTTACAGACTGTAAAAACAAGCACATTTTAGGACTGGAACAACTGCTCCAAGGTTTCTGTTCCTCATTGACTGCAAGATGTTTTTCCACGGAGAAGAATTTAATCAGGGAAACGGTTCATCCTTACTGGTGCCCAGATTTTACCACCCTCTTTCATTTCCTATTGCACTCAGCAATAGGAAAAAAGCCAAATTAGTTCTAGTAATGTCTTGGACCAGATGTTCACACCTTAAAGAAAAACAGCATTCAGGCTGCTGCAAAATCTGAACAGCTTTAGGAATACCAGCTGACAGCCTGATCCCATACAGAAGCCCAGCTCTGTTCCTGACCACAGAGCATTCTTCACCCTTCAGATCCTGCCTTAACATGCCACACAGAAAAAGAAGAGAAAAACCCTTCTGCATCTTTGATGTCACCTTCAAATAATTTATTCCAATTAAGGAACTTCGCCTTTTACTTCAGGAAAAACTCTTAGGGATGGTTTTCATGCCATATCCAGATTTTTAAAGGGTTAATTGTACCATCCCATTGACTTCTTTAGCCAGCAAATACATTTCAAATTCAACAAATTATTACCTGTGTGATTTAAAAAAGTCTTTTATGCATCTGAATGACTGCAAGGCGTTTCAGTGCAAAAAAAGAAAGCTCAAACACTGAACTTGAGAGGGAATATAAAAATGTCCCATAAAAGTTCAGTCTGAGAATCAATTTCTCAGCTGACTGTGTTCCCATTTTAACTTTTCTTTGTGAAGACATGAAACATTGTGTTAATTCTCAAATGCAAAGCAACACCAGTCCTGTGAAACAGAGGTGCCTCAGGCTTCACTTTGGACTGGGATTTCCCAGTGCCATGTTACCAGAGCTGGCTGGAAATCTGCGTCTCCCATCCCATTAAATTTTTCCCAAGTCTTCTCAAAATTATCCTGAGCTGCAATGGGAGAGGCCAGGAGGAGAACAACACCCAAGGTACTGGGTTGTACAGCTGATAAGATGCTTCCAAGGGCATGTCAGACCAATTCCAGCCCTGCTGAGCAGCGGTTTCCACCACAAGCAGCTCATCTGGCTGCATTACCTTTTTTCCAAGCTGCCTCCAGTCTTCCAGGTTCTCCCTTCCCACAAGCAGCTTCCCAGGGCAACCTGGAGCCACTTCCTTAGAGTATCAAATAACATTCAGCCCCATGTCTGCTCTTTTCCAAAGTCCTCACAACAATCCATCACATCAGGTCAGTGTCTCCTCTCTGACTGCCACCTCTCTTCTCTGAAGTTCAGCGTCCTGCTGCTCCAAGTCCTCTCCTTCTCACCGTGCCTGCTCTCCCCACCACGTTGTGCTTCCGATTTCAGAGCACTTTTCCAGCTGCCCTTCACTCCCTGTCGCATCCTGCTCATCCTAATGCTGCCAGTGCTCATCCTGGGGATCTTTCCCTTTGCTTTGTTACTGCTTTTGCTTCTTTTAAGATAAAAATGAGAAAACAAGCCACCCCATGAAAACAGAGAAAAAAACAGCATGGCAGAACCATTACTGGTACTGCTCAGTTTTTCTGCCTGGTTGCTGTTAAGAAGCTTTTAGAGAAGAAAAAGGGAAAGCTTTTAAATGATAAAGGTGGCAAGGGAGCAGCAGGAGCACTTCATACCTAGGGTCATCCAAGAGTTCTGCGTCTGACTTAGTCATGAACTCTGGCACAAACACTTCTGACCTCGCTGGGGAATAGGTCTGAACTAGAACAGCACTGCAAGATCTACACATTTTTGAGTCATGTGTTTCAAATGAAACGTTCCTGCCCGTTAAACTTGGAGGTCATTAACTGACAGACCAAACGAGGGGAGCCAGCACGAGCAGCACCCCAAACAGCCACATTCAGCTTATTGCAACTCCATTACGCAGCATTTCCACACAATATTCCCCTTGCTACATGTGCAGAACCTCCTGATAGCTTTTCTGCTGTGGCAGGAGGCACAATAACGCTGACAGAGGAACATTTGATATGGAGGAAGAGTATGGATGGGAAGCTGCTCAGAAAACCACTTGCCGTGTAAGCACATCTTGCCAAGCCGGCTTAATTTCCATGTTCCAAGATGGTCCCCAAGATTATTTTCCATTTTACTATCTACATCAGTGAGGGACAAATGTATCCTCTAAAAGCAATTTGTGACTTCAGCACAGGCACTCAAGACAGACTAGCACAAGCAAAACACCCCCATTTCTTCTCTGAGATAGAGTTATATCAGATAAAGTGTGTGCAAACCAGCCAGCACACTGGGCTGTTGTTTTTCATTTTGAGGATGCGGAAAGAAGTGCTACGTAATACTTTCACTACACTGAGAGGTGACAAAATTATCCATTACCACCCACAAACTTGGCTTTTAAATACGTGTATCCACCTAACTCATATATTCTCTACAACCCAGCCCAGCAAACCCATTGCTTTTACTTCAAACCTGGAAATCAGCAACAGTTTTTGGAAAGGAGGACATTAAATTAGAGGAATAAGATGTGTCTTGCTTTAACGACTCACCTGAGAATCTATTTTAATTAGTGCAATGTCTGATTTTTCATCAACATCTTTAATTTTAGCTTCGTAAGTCTCCCCGTTCTTCAGCTCCACCTTCACCCGGTTCTTGTTGGTGACCACGTGGGCGTTGGTCACTATCAGCCCATCCTCAGAGACAATGAACCCCGAACCACTGGCAACAGGAACCTCCCTCTTGGAAAAAGGAAGTCTAGAAGACAAGGGAAATAAAACGTTCACTGCTGCAAAAGAGCTGAAAGGCCACAAATCACTCCAAATAACACACAGCCAAAAGGAGTTTGGTAAGTTTTAATGTTTTGAGCTATCTGCTGTTACTCTCATTAAGAAGATAAAGCACATCCATTAGTTTAACTAATTTTTTTTTTTCCATGACTGTTAAATTATCCCTTATTCTTAAGCATGACAAAAATGTATTATCTCAAAACCTCTCTGCTATTTCATAGCATCAATCGACATTTCCGGCATGCTGGCAGCTGCTTTCAAGACTACCAAAA
>VXAD01010086.1:1285713-1300586 GCA_013399195.1 Dicrurus megarhynchus | reverse complement strand
AAAAAAAAAAAAAAAAGCCCAAAAAAACCCAAAAAAACCCAAAAAAATCAAGACTGGGCATCTTGTTTACTTGCGAAATAATTCAATGTGAACCACGGCAGGAGCGATCTTCTCCACCACATCTGCAATAAAATTGTATTTGTGCCGCAGGCTGTTCGGGTGTTCTTGGCCTGAAATAGAAACAGAGGACATGTCATGAGTTCTCCAAGTCACTGCGGGAGGGTCATTGCAAAACACCTGAATTAAAAAAAGCTCTGAGTGGATGTCTTTCCCTTCCTTAAAAGTCATCTGCAGAGTGACCCCTGGCCCTAGATTTCCCTCCTGCCTCTCTGCACAGAGACACAGTGCTTTATCCTTAGGAAAAACGATCCATGAAACCTCCTGGTCTGGAGTGCACCCCACTGGGCCGTGGGGCAGCATGGGCTCCTGCCGCTGTGGTGCCCAGGGATGAGGCACTGGAGGAGCACAGGGCCTATTCCCTGTCTGCACCGCCCACTCTCCCTTTGTGAAAGGGATTTTGTACTCAGATGCCTCCACTGCTGCTCTCCTTTTCTGGATGGTCTACTTAGCTTGTATGGTCTTCTCAGATTAAACAAACGAGCTCTGTTCCTCTGCCAAAATACGCCTTCTTGGAGGTTTTTGAAGTCTCAGGCTGCTGCATTTGTAAAATGCCGAGGACACCGAGGTCCTGACCCCAGTGCAAGCCCTCAGCAGCTGCTGAGAAAGTTTAACTCTGCTCCAGGGTTGGGCTTCCTTTCCCACCAGTGTCCCCACACTGCCTGACCCAGCAGCCTCTGCCTGGCACCCACACGTGGAAGCTCCTTCCACAGCTCCACACAACCATACTCAAGGCATCCTTTCCACTGATGCCCCCTGAGCTCCATCAGCTCCACAGAGGGGTGGATCCCACCCTGCTTTGGAGTTACTGAGCCACCCCCAGGGGTATAAAATAGATATAACACAACACAGGAGGACAATGGGACCACAAAGCTCTGCATTCCTGGGCAGTGCTGTAACAAAAGCTCATGGTCACTGAGTATTCAACAGGGCCAGTGGGATTTTCAAAAGCAACTGGATACCCAACTCTTATTGTAGCCAACAGAAAACCTGTCTGTACCAAGAGATGTCTAAAAATCTCTGGGAAAAACTCACAATTCTGGCACAGCTTCTCCTTCTGAAGCAGCTCAGGCCCAAAACACTCCTTTTTAAAACTGGGAGCAACTATGCAAATTGGGAACACCCCGAGGAGTTATTTTGTGTTCCTTTAGAGGCAAGAAACACCCTCTGTCTTGGCTGCAGTTTTATCTGGTGCACCCATCTCACGTTATACAGGCACAAGCCAAGCCTGTAACAGACTTTCAGAGGAGTATTAATGTGTTGTGCTGCTCCCATCCATCTCTGCCATTTGGCTTCTAAATCCGTGCAGAGATTAAAGCAATAAGCAGCTTGTGGATGCTGTAAGTGCCTTTGACGGTGTAAGAGGACGATTTATTTGCAGAATCACAGGAGACCAAGGACTATCCCATAAAACCATCCCAATACCGAAACCCTGAATGCCCTTTGCTATTGGAAAAGCCACAGTGGAAAACCATGCAAATTTTTAAGTACACACTGGAGGCAATAATGATTTGGGAACAAAATGCCACTGCTCTTAACACTCACTGGCCAGGCACTGGTTTGATTCGGGGGCCAACATGTTCCAGGTGACTTCCCAATGCCAACCAGCACACGCTGCCCTCATGAGAGGGGTGCATCCTCCACCCAAACACTATCTGTCACTCAAGAACAGGTTTTTTTCTTATTTACATCCTGTGAAATATCTCAAGGGCTTTTAAATGCAGCCAGTCATGAGCAGCAGCCACAGCAGCAAACACAAAATCCGCTGTGTGGTTTCGGAAATGTTTATCTGCTTTATGAAGCAGCAACATTGATCAGGAAACTTTTGTCCTCACCTACTGTCTTCCTCGGGAGTACTCAGTGCTTTCTGATTTACACACGAGTTGGTGCCCTTGGGCTTTCACCCCACAGAGGCATAAGGGCTTGCTGAGTGAGAAATATCAATTAACCAAAGGATTTATCTTCCCTAGAA
Organism: Dicrurus megarhynchus; assembly: GCA_013399195.1. Taxonomy (NCBI): domain Eukaryota; kingdom Metazoa; phylum Chordata; class Aves; order Passeriformes; family Dicruridae; genus Dicrurus; species Dicrurus megarhynchus. The sequence goes on along the minus strand of VXAD01010086.1, from coordinate 1,298,497 downwards.
ATAGAAATATTCAGTATCAAACAAGTTGTGTCATTGTTGTAAAGCTGACAATTATAAAGGGGATAGTTTTGGAAAACTGCTACAAAAAGAAATGCAGTTTGGAATTATCCACTTGCATTAAATAGGTGCTTGGACAGATTATCAGATGGGATTAACGTGGTGCTGGGCTAAAATGCCACAGGGCACTGCTGCATCCATCGATATGCTTTGTGATCGCTGCTTATAAAATGATTTCATCTCAGCTGTAGACATCCAAAGGTCACATCCTGCCCTTGGGAAAAAAAAAAAAAAGAGAGCTCCATGGATGAGGGAACTGCACAGGAAAAGCACAGCTTTTTTTTATGCCTTCAATCTTTTTTGCTTTTAGCCATTGAAGAAGAAAAAGGATGCCCAGGCTGTACATGGTGAGACTGCTAATACTTCACCTCAGAGCTGCCCTCCCTTGGAACTGGAGCCTACAAAAGCCAGGATTTCAGAGGCAACAGTATTTTGTACATAATCCACCTCCTCATGCAGTCCCAAACTAAACTGCAGAGTGAAAAAAAAAAGTTCAGATCTTCCCACTTTGGAAAAGTTAGATAATAAATACTAATTCATGGCATACTGACCCAAAAAGCTCACAGCAGCTGGCCACGCCTGCCTATTGCTTATGTATTAGGAATTCCTGCATTGTGTAACAGAGTTTTGCAACAGCTCTTGAACCACTGCCCATTTAAATGGAAAACATACCTTTTAAAAGCAAATAAACAAGAGTCAAAGCACTAATTCTGATGGATTCATTGATGAACGTTCACGAAAAAAAATCCTGCGAGCTGGGCTTTACCATCGACATAAAAGCTGAAGGCTGTAGTAGAAGTATTAATACATTGAAAATTTCTTCTATCACTGACATAAATAATAATGGGGGGGCAAAAAACGAGACCAAAATAAGCATGCATATCATTTGCATATTATTCACATACTTAATGCTCCCCACAGCTAATTGCTCCTTGGGATTCCTGAGCCACACATTGGGGGTTGAGAGGTGCACTGGTCTTCCCTACAAGAAACCACCCCTGAGTGAAATTTTATCTAAGGTTTGAACCTAGGCACAAACTACTCTGTGGAAGCCTAAATGGCCATAAAAACACCAATATTGCAAATTTAATACGAGAAGTTGCTCATTCCTCAACCACCACAGGGCAGTTTCCAGCCATCACCAGCCACTGTAGAAGACAGCAGTGAAACTGAGACCTTCACCAGGTATACTTTCCTCTTCCCTCGTACACATTTATTTTCCAGCTGTACCAATAGCTCAGGGGCTTAGCAGAAAATATATGCTTTGGTTTTTGGTTTGGGGGATTTTTTTTTTTTGTGGGGGTGGTGTTGTTTTGGTTTGTTTCTAAATCATTGAGAGTTGGGCTTGAATAAAGCTCTGGTTCCTAAATACCTTCAAGGCTCTGACGTTCAGATCTTCCCAGACTGCTCGTCTTTCTATTTATATGCTGTGATTATTGTGTTTTGTAACGTTTTTATTGAACTATTGCACAATGCCCTAAATGCCCATGAGCATGGCTAAGAAACCTTTATTAATGACATTATAAAGATGATTGTTGTGAATTCAGTTAATGACCAAAAAAAAGAAAAAAAACCCAAAAAAACCAAACCAAAACACAAATAGGTTATAGCATGAAGAATTCCCAAGGCAACTAATTCTTCAAGGACTTCAAAGGTGTGCTGGCTGCCAGCCCTGAAATGAAAAGGCAAATCTCTGCCAACTGGCATTAACAGGGCTAATAATCAGTAAACAGACTGCTAGGAGAGCAAGACAGAGTACCAAGCCATGAGAAAAAGCACACCCAGCTGTAAACAACTGAAGTAATTTGGTTTCATAAAGAGGAGCCAAAAAGCAAATTAAGATCTGGGTTCTGGTTAGGTCATTACTCAAAGTGGCATCGATGCAATGATGCTCACAGCTCACACATGCTGCTCTTGGTGGTTATTTTGAGCTAAACTGAAGAGATGCTTTGGAGATAGAAATCTCACCAAAGTAACCTCTCCCCTTCAGCTGGAAGAGCTGTGTCTGCTGCTCTGGACTTCTCTTGGCATCGGGAAGAGAGCAGGTCTTCAAACAAAGCTTTGGGCACATCTCAGTCAGACATGGGGCTTTTCCCCATCCAGTTTTCCCCTGTTTCGCCCTTTTCAAAAAAGGGGGTTCTGCTCTCCTTCATCAGGACCTTCCCACTGACTGAAGTTAGGACCAACACAATTCTCCCTTTCAATGGGACTTTTAGACCCAGTGACAGGGGAAAAAGGCACACCCCAGCAAGCCTCTCCCTTCCACCCTCACTGAAGGGCTGCAGTTTATGGGGTAACTAAAGATGTTAAACTACCCAGGCTGCTGAAAATAGGTGATTATTTCCTCTGGCACTCACCACTTGCTCAAACAATATGTTTAGACACACACAAGGGTTTGAAAGCACAGCTTGGGCTTGGGATTCTCTGCAGAACGAAACCAAAAGAGCTCCAGCACTCCCGAAACCTCTGGGCTGCCAGAACCGGTGACTACTGACACAAACCACAAACCAAGTTTTGCTTGGAGAACTTCCACCCTCCCAAATAAAACTCCAGCCACTGGTGTTTGTACAAACTTCCATTCATGCCACAGAAAAATGTTCAAACCTCTGACTATGGAGACAAAAAAAACCCCAGCAAAGGGGCTCAGCTCACACTGAAAACAGGGGGATCAGCAAGCCCTGCTGGAGAGAGACAAGGGGAGAAGTATGGGAATCTGCTGCCACACGTTCTTTTTTTAAATTACAGAAAACTGCAAGCCTAAATATTCCACTTCCTATTCAAGGATAAATTGTGTAATTCACCCAAAAAAGGGCATTACACAATGAAAACACTGAGAAAATAAGAAACAACGTTCTACATGTCACAGGCAATTTGCTCAAGAGCAACTCTTAGGTCATTGGAGGGAATTTTGAGAGGTCTAAACCACAGCACCTTGTTAATAGAGATGCTATTGCATCAGTTATTTTTCCCCCTGTATAATCCATGGAGAAACTCAAGACACTTCATAGATTTTGGGGAGGAAAGTCTGTATTACTGTGACATCCCTAAAAGCAAAAATATTTTCATAGCCCTAAATAATGGTAGAATAAAATGCTTGAAATCTCTCCAAACAGTAAACTGCACAAATCTGGTCTTCATGTAAAATATTTCCTGCAGCAAGAACCACTGCAAGATTAAAGTGAGGATTTTAAGTAAAATTGCTATTTGGCATAAATGCACACGTGCAAAGGGAAACTGAAGTCCATTTTCATCATCATAATATTTAGATGATCAATTCTTTCTTGGCAGCCTTCAACAAGGACTTTGTATTTTCCCTGCTAATCCAAAAGCATAAACCCATTCATTTTAATCACCAAATTTAAACAAAACAAAAGGAGCTGCCAAGCTAAACAAAACAGAGAACCTACACAAAGTTCATAGAACAGAACAGCTCTCAAATTAATGGTAATACAGGACAGTTTTCAGACCAATGCGTGGTTGCTCAAGTAACAAAAGCACATTTGAGTAACAAAAGGAAGGTGAAAAAGTTTCACGTTTTTATTGATATTCTACTGATGCACTACTGGCCACAAATTAATGCTTGCCCTGAGCAGAGCTTAAAAGGGAAAGGTATTGAGAATCCAATTGGAGGAGTAAGTAAAAGCAGATATTGGCAACACAAAAATGTTACCAATACCTGACGTCCCATCCCTGGAAATGTCCAAGAACAGGTTGGACAGGGCTTGGAGCAACCTGGGATGGTGGAAGGTGTCCCTGCCCACGGCAGGGGATGGAGTGAGATGGTCTTTAAGGTTCCTTCCAACCCGAACCACTCTGTGATAGTAAGAATTATCAGGCTATATGTGGAGAAATACCCACAAATAGATCTTGTGTGTTTCTAAAACAAGAAAACAACAACAAAAAGTATTTGAAGATAATGAAATTGCAAAGCAAAGCCTTCAGAGAACTTTGGTCCAACCTCTTTAGCCCAGCTTCTTTCTTAGTGGGAATCAGACCTCTTTGGCACCCAGTACCAAGGCAGTTCAGGATGTTCTTGCCACTGAAAATGGTCAATGGGCAAATTCCACATGTAGGCATGCCCACAGCTTTCCTCTAGGAAGTTCCTATATTAATTCATATTTACACTTATATTTTTAGCCAAACAGGAACTTTTCCTACCACTTACCTACAAGGCAGAATAAGTGGGAAGTTAATCAGATACAGAATATCTTTGTCACAATGCAGCTGCTGAATTACTATAGATGACAGGGTTGGAAGGTTCTGCAAAGGAGGAACGCCCTGGATGGGTGCATCTTGGTCCAAGCCGCGTTACTCAGTCTCCCTGCAACTTGTGAAAAGCAATTTGTGCTTTAGTGTCTTAGATTTATCTCTAAAATGGGCATAACCCCTATTTTATCTGATTGGAACAGTCTTGGGCTTTAGCAACCCCTGCTGAACCTCACAGGGAGAAAATATGGATATAAAAACTCTCAGGAATGCCAGAAATTCCTTTAAAAACCAAGTGCACTGGCTGCCCCTGCAAAGCAGACTCACAATTAGAGCAGCAAGGAGCAAAAGCCACCAGACTTTCGAGCTGATGAGACTCAAAAGCAACTGGGTGTCAGCAGGGAGGGCAGGAATCCAAAGAGGAGCGACAGCTCCATCTAAAACAACAGGAAACTGCAATTCCTTCTGTAAACAGCAGCGGTGAGGTGGGAGGAAACCCAGCTTGTGCATAAACAGGCAGGCCTGGAGCCCCGGGAAGGAGGAGCGCAGCCCTGGGAGCAGGAACACGCCGTTCCCGCAGCAGCATTGCCATATTAATACAGTGCTGAGCGGGGGCTCATCGAGATGACAAATTAATTGGGAGCCAGGAGCCCTCTGACAAAGGCACAGCAGTGCTGGCAGTGCCCTGCACAAGCACCAGGCGCGGCATGAGCAGGGGAGGCAGCGCGCAGGGAGATGCTCAGACACACAGAGTAAAGGTGAAGAGCAATTCAGGACAAGGGCAAAGAGTGCTGAGCTCGAAAATGTCATTAACAGCAGCCCTGTCTGAGCGGGAAACACTAAGAAATGTAAGTCAGGTAGTTATGGAAAAGAGTCTGCCCCATTTCCTGCAGGCAGAGGGACAGAATATTTCAGCCAACAGGTTAAAGCAGACGTATTCTCTTCTCTGCAGAAGGCTGAAAATACAACAGATGAGTCAGGAATAATTTCTCCTCTCCTTTTTTTCCAGGCCTGCTCAGTTTGTGTGCCTTCCAAGTCGGGTCATCACCCTGCTTTACCTCCCAGCTCCAACTCACTACAGGCAGAGAACCAGCAAAATAACCTCAAGACGCCCATTAAGTACCAACGACGTGGTAATTCCCATATCCCACATGTAACCAGCAGCTGTCCCATCTTGAGAATTCCTCTTAAAATTATAAACCCATTAAGATCTCATTTTAAGTATGTGAGAAACTTTCGCAGTGCATCTTCAGAAGAAATCCCTGCTTAAGAGAGACTTAGCTTCAACTTCCAGGAACCCTGGTATGAGGACACCAGGGAATAAAAACAAGTTCTTGTTTTCATGCTTCTTAAACTTCTCTCTAACCTAAAAAAAAAAACAACCTCTTAAGGGGAAAGCCTATAAAAAGCTTCCTAAGATGCTGCTTTTCTGCAGCTGGAGAAGGCATTGATATCACCACTTTGCTGTGGCAGGACTTAAGAGTGACATGGAGTTGATACAAATAAGGATCAAATCTATAGGAAAGAACACAGAAAACCCTCAGAACAGTAATAAAACATACACCGCTGCTGCTCTGGGGTGTTGTAATTGTACAACACATAAACCCAGCACAACTATCTTGCAAAAGCCTCAATAGCCTGAAAAATCTGTCAGCCTTTGGCAGTATTTTCTACATCTGTCTCAAGAATCACTCCAAGACCACCCAGATTTGTTTTAATGTAGACTTCATAAATCAGTGAGTGGCTGGGAATTGAATCTGGAGTAATGTGGATGTTCCTTCTGCCACGCTACTTGGAGAGCTGCAGGAAGGAGGTGGCAGTGACACAGCACCCTGCTGCTCCTGTAGCTCCTCATGAAAGGTTCAAGTTTCTATTTCACTCTCTCAATTATGCATTTTTCAAAGATATTTAGAGCTCCAGTTATTATTTTCACTGCTCCCCTATCAACAGTAGCTATTTAAATAGCAATATTTTTATCCACACACCTATTCTGCTTTATTTTATGGGCCATCCAAGTGTTTTTCATATTTATAAGTGGCTTCTGCTTGCCCACTTTTTGTGTCTGAATACAAAAGAAAACAAGGGTTATCCAAGCTTTACCTTCATAGGTTGAGGTCTACCCAGAGATAGAGAAAGGGCAGACATTCCAAACAGTGCCTGTGCTGTCCTGGAAAAAGGAGTGAATCATCCCTTTACCACCACAAATGTTGAAGTATGAGATTCCGGGGGGGATTGTGTTTGTTTTGGGGGTGGGATGGTGGGACGGGAGAGACTTGTTTGGGTTTCTCTTCCTTCCTAGTGCTTGGTCCACCCACTTCTTCCCTCCTCCAAGATGACTTTTCTGCGGATGCAGATTGACAGATCATCGATGCTGTTTGCAGGGCAAAGCCAAAACTGCAGCCTGCAAGTTTGAGAAATAGAGTAATGGAAAAGAAAAGTAATGGAAAATGGAGCAGCAGTGCTGGCAAGGGGCAGAAAACTGAGCAGGGACTCATGAAAGCTCAGTTTGCTCTCAGCTCTGCTGCTGGCTGACCTTGAGCAAAGCTTTTTATCTTTCCCTGCCCTAGATTCACTATCTGTGAAATGGGGCAATGACAGCAGCCTCTGGAAAAATATTGTGAGCTCCTCCTAATGTTACCCTCTGAAAATATTTCAAATTTTAGACCACTGGGTAACTTCTGTGCACGGCTACCAGATTTAATAAGTGTTATTTTATCCCTCAATTGTCTGGCAACAAAAATATGTGCAAATCCAAGCGCTACCAGAAACGTTTCAACCACCACAGCTCTGTCTCACGAGGATTTCTAGCAGCAGTTCTGCAAAAGGGGGTGTAGGAACCATTCACTGCACATCCCTCTCCCATGTCTCACCAAAAAAAGGCTTTACAAGAGCAAGGCAGTGGAAAGACTGAGAAACCCTGATGGGAAAAAATGACAGAGACAAGAATGAAGTTTGGTTAACCAACACCACACAGAGTTTTAATGGCACTGCCACGCCACTGCTGGCACTGACAGGGCTGGGTACCAGCCTGGTGCCAGCCTGCAGGGCTGCTGTGCAGGAAAGGCAGAGGAAAATCCATCTGCTCACACATGACACACGTGTGAGCACTTGCTTTGTACATAACATTTGTAGAAATGTTATATAATAAATAAAAAAATATATTATAAAATATATAAATAAATAATAATAAAAAATATATAAAATATATAATATTTGTATAAAACATTTGCTTTGTTTTCCCACTTTTTTCCTCCAGCATCAAGCTCCAGGCAGAGCACTTGTAACAAATTGCACAACCCAGCTGATCTCCAGCCTTGTGCTTCACCTTATCAGTGCACCAGGGTACTTGATATTAAACCAGAAATTCAAGAGCTGCTCTGCCTGGCTGCCTAATTCATCTCCAAGTGCTAAAATACGGTAGCAAAGATCTTCTCAGTTCACTAAACTTTAAAATAACTTGTCATCTGTGTCCTGTCTCACAAACTTGAGATCCTGTAAGTCTCCTGTTACCTACAGATATGAGGTCAACATCAGTTAGTATGAGATCAATTATTTTATAGCCCTGTAATATATGGGAGTGGAGGCTTATTTTTCAGTTATATTCTTCTCTTTGAAGCAGGACAACCAATCTGGGAATCACAATAACCTGCATCCTGAAGGCAAAATAAAGTATTTTTTTTCTACATCCTGAACACAGCCTCCAAAATAATGTCAGATATCCACCTGGGCCCAGTTACAAAGGCAGTGGGACTCACTGCCAAGTCCAGCCAGAGATCCTAGAGGCCCCAGCAGCTTCTGGGAGTGAGGAATGGCTGCATTTACAACACAAATTCCACAGTATCCCAGTTTCTATTTCTAACATCGCTTTCTCTTACTCCAAGCACACGTAAATTCACATTGGAAAAATATTTTCCAGCTTCTCCTATTTCTTGGACGGCAGAGCCTTAAATCTGCTCCGGGATATGCTGCCTCCCTCACATCCAAACTCTGCTTAACAACACTCCTGCTGCTTACTCATGGCCTCAAGTATTCCTGCCCAGTCCACAGGTACCTTTAAATTTCAAAGCCCAGAAGATGAAAGGATTGAATCTTTCCTTGTTCCAAATCTGTATTTACTGACTTGACTGTTTGAAGTCTGGAGACTGCAAAATTACTGCCTGCTCCCTGGGAAGGAAATCTAGATGTGGAAAAGGGAAAAGGTGAGCTTCTTCAGACAAACCACTTCTTACAGTTGCCTCCTCTCTGAGCTGAATACTTGGCTTTAGAAAAGCTTTTTAATCCCACACTTGGGAATTGGTTCTTTTCTGGGAAAATGTTGCTATTTATTTCCATTGCCTTCAGCTGCCTCTTCTCTCCCTCCCTCCCTCCCTCCCTCCCTCCCTTCTCCTGCTGCTGCAAAATAGACTGAGGAAAAGTCAGAAGAGAATCATGTTCAGACCACCCAAACAGCAACTGAGGGAGAGAGATGAAATTTAACAGCTCTGGAATGCTCATTTGTGCACCCAGACCCTAAAAACCTGGTCCTCCTGGGTCATTTTTAATAGGCTTGGCACGTGCCAAGTAACCTGCCAAGGTCTCCCAACACTTCTTCAGCACACAAATAATAACAATAAAAACACCACCGTGTGCCTGTTATTATCTTTGGGGAAACAGCTGAAAGCCTTGTTCATAACAACAGTATCAACTTCCCTCTTGATAAATATCTGGCCGAGTTCCCAAGCTTCACAGATTTCCCGGCTGGGTTTCTCTCCCTGCCCCGATTATTCATTCCTGCCGGGCTCAGCACTGCCAGCCCATTAGCACTATCAGCACCACGGGCACAGGAATGCAGGCAGCTCCATCTCCTTCCCATCCTCTGCTGCACTGAGCTCACTCTTACGCTGTTTTTGAAGGGCTCGGGTAATGACAAATGGGTTATTGACCGCAGAGGTCCTTTTCTCCTGCCAGACAATTACACAGAGTCACTTGGATGCAGTTTTGCCTGGTGCATTTCAAAATACAGTCAGCCACTCTGCAAGAAACTGAGTTTGAGTGATTTTTTTTTCCTTCCCCTTCCTTGTCTCTAGAACTGTGCAATTAGGTGATGAAGTAGCAAAGTCTGTATCTCAGTGATACACAGCTTTCTAGACTGAGAGTTACCCCTCACCTCTGCCTTCCCCCCAAGCAATCAAGCTGCAAGGACCTGCTTAATCTAAACCATAAGAGCTCCCACCAAACCCCAGATATGACATCATGGTGTGAGCACGCCTGGGACAGAAGTGTGAGCCACCTGTGACAGATGCCAGCAAGCTGAGGACTGCTGAGGTCACTGGGATACCACATTAGACATAGTAAACCTAGTAAAAATATGAAAACATATAAAACCAGCTCAAAACCATAGTTAGAAATGGAGAGCAACCACAAGGAATGTTCTTCTTCCTCGGGTTAATGAGGAAAGGACAAATCCAGGTTAGTTTACATTTTACAGTGTGAAGAGCACAACGTGGAGAGAAGGGCACACTGTACCCAAACGCCTGCCAGCACTTGTGGGAAAAATGAGGAAGGGAAGAAAGCCTGGTTTAAGTTGTGTGTTGAGCCTTCTTCCCTTGGTCAGCAGGAGGGATTTAAGGCCACCAAAAACATATTTGCAGAGGAAAAAGAAAACATCCTGCCAGCATGCTGAACCTCACCACTGAAGATTGAGGTCTCGTGGCACTGATCTCGCTCCTGGGTGTGGGATGCTCTTACACAGCCACAGTTTCTGCCCAGAGGACGTTCACCTTCTCTCTGTGCCTTTGTATTTTCAGTGCTATCAACACACACTGAGCTGCACCAGCACAGGCTCTGCAGGCCTGAACATCCTCCAGCAACATCTCTGATGGAAAGGGAAGATTTCTTCAGTGAGAGCTCAGGAGCCCCGTCCAGACTGGTGCAGAAAGGGCACAACAGGACGGGTACCACTGGTTATGCTGCCCGTGGCCACAGCACAGCTGGACATTGCTGGGAAGAGTTTGCATTTTTTAAGGCTCATTTGGCATAGGAAAATATCCCCCTTATGCACACAGACCCAGAGCAACCTGCTCCTGCCTCTGCTGCAGCTGGTGTTTGAAGAGATTCCCCGGGAATCACTGAAGGGCAAAAAAAGAGCAGCAGGAGTGGACTGCAATAGATGAAAGTTCAATATGACAGAAAGTTTTACTTTATTTTAAGCAATATACACAATATTGTACTTGACCAGTTACTGAAACTGTGTGAAGCTTAAAAACAACAACAAAAAGTGCTTTCCAAACACTCTCTCTACATCCCCATCCCCTCGTTTCCCTGGGCCACTGTGTTGTATTGACCAAATTATTTATATGGGTGTGTAACTATGAAAAAAATTGCCAAAGACAACTCAATCCCCAGGCAGAAAAAGCACTCCCAAGGATGAACTCAAAGTAAAATTAAAAATTAACTACTCTAAGGAGACAAATATTAGGCAAAGCTTTTTCAAAACATCGATTCAAGCACTTTACTCTCCATCCCTTTTTATTTCAGGTTCTTTACATATGAAAAGAAGCTTTGCTGGTAGCAATGTTTGCTCTCATCTAGGGATAAACATGTGCTGCTGGTTGGCTTCTCCAGCACTTTCTTTTTGTCCCAGAGGTGCAACAGGGCAAAATGATTGTCTGGAATTACTCCTGATGGATCTACAACAGCAGAGCTTTCCCAGACAGGGTCTCTGTGCAGCCTGTGCACTTTCTGTACCCCCCACCAGAGGCACGTATTGCTCCCAGCTCAAACACAGCCCCAATTCTGCAAGCGTTCAGCAGAAAAGGCTGAGAAGACAATATTGGTTTCATGAATCGAGAATAAAAATCACAAGGCATTGTCTTACACGGGGCATCAGGAAACTGTGGCGTGAAAGGTTTAATTGTCTCCAGTGTCAGCAAATGCCAGCAACGTCCCATGGAGCACAACGCAGCTTTGACACCGAGGGGACAAGCAGGGGTACAAAAATTTGATTGTGTTGACACCAAAGCTGTGAGCTTGATCTGAAACACAGCACTGGGATTTTGCCCAATCTGAACACACAGCCACTGTGCATCGGAATGTTTTTCTGCTGGAGAGGTGATGGCTAAGTGTAGAAAAAGATGTGTTTTAAAGGAAAGGAAGTCCAGAAATGATACAACCTATACCAAAAGAATCAATCCTCATTGAAACAGCGCTGATTTGCTAAAAGGTGACTACCACTTCAGAAATAAAGACTTAATTCATGCTAATTTTTGCACATTACCCCCTAATGGTGCTGAATGGCTTGGAAAGGATACACAGCCTTGGTTTAGAGGTTTAATCCAGTATTTAATCCTGTATTAGGGGCTGCATCTTGTGACGATCATCCCCTGCTTATCCCAGCACGGTTTTGCCCCGCCGTGTGTCACATCCTGCACTCACCGCTCCTACAAGACCAAACACTTCGCCGGGCTGCTCAGCCAAGCCACTCCAGCTGCTGAGCCACCGTTTCGTAACCCAGCAATGCCTTTTTATACCGTTTACAAATAATTCGCGTCCGTCCTGCAGCTCTGAGGACTCACATTACATTCGATTTGACTACACTGACAGCTAAAGAATGCCGAAGGAAAAATGCCACGCATTGTTACTTATCGGCGGCCATCTCCATCCTCAAAAAAACCCAACAAAAACAAACACAAAACTCTAGACTGAGCTTAACACGCTGTTACAGGCTTCTCCCTTTCCAGCAAGGCTTTTATTAAATAATCAGAGCGCATCTGCAAAGCCGGGTCAAGGCAGGCAGCAGCCTGCTCTGCCCACCCCTTTGCTCCATCACATCTGAACGGTTCCTGCATTCCTGGCTTTATTCCCCGGGGCATTTTCCTGTGACAAAGCGCCGGGACGGGAGCGAGCTCGAGTTATTTCTCCAAACTTTGCTGGAGCCGCACAGCCGGCCCCGGGTCCGCATCCGTACCCGCTTCTGGGGGTTTGCACCAGTTTCCCCCAGTTTCGAGCCCGGCATCACCTCTCGGGGGGTGGGAGATAAGTTTAAATCGGGTATAGGGTTTTTTCCCCCGGCACTTGGCAGCTGTGGCCAAACCGCATTCCTGCTCCAGTTTCTCGCTGAGCTGGAGCGCCCAAGTTGAGTCGCGGCCAAGCCCCGTCTCCGGCCGCTCTCCGCGGTCCCTCCTCCCCGCGAGGCGGTGGCAGCACGGCCGGGGACCCGCGTCCCGACCCGGGATGAGGATGATGGGGCTGAACCTCCGCGCTTCCCCCGCACCCCGGCACATCCCCCCCCGCGCATCCTCACCCTGCCCGCAGGCTCCGCGCTGGATGGCGATGATGGGCGGCTGCCGGAGGCGCTCCGCGCGGCGGCTGGCGGCCCGCAGCTGGCAGGGGCTGGCGTAGGTCACCTCATCGCTGCCGCACACGGGCTCGGTGCTGGTGCACTGGCAGCGCCCCGCGGCCGCCCGCTTGCGCACCGTGGCCGAGGCGGGGACGCCGGCGCCGGGCGGCACCACGCACTGCAGCCCCTCTCCGCAGGGCGGCC